>CM069527.1:119472500-119475000 GCA_035773235.1 Eospalax fontanierii
AAGGTTAGGGTTACGGTGACGGTAAGGGTTTGGATTATGTTTAGGCTTAGGGTTATGTCTTGGCTTAGGGTTTGGGTTTGGGTTAGTGTTTGGGTTAGTGTTAGGGTTAGTGTTAGTGTTAGGGTTAGGGTTAGGCTTAGGGTTAGGGTTTGTGTTTGGGTTAGGGTTACGTTTAAGGTTAGGGTTAGGGTTTTGTTTGGGTTAGGGTTAGGGTTAGGGTTGGGGTTTGTGTTAGAGTTAGGGTTAGGGTTAGGATTAGGGTTAGGGTTTGGGTTTGGGTTTGTTTTAGGTTTATGGTTAATGTTAGGGTTAGTGTTAGGGTTAGGGTTTGGGTTAAGTTTAGGGTTAGGTTTAGGGTTAGGGTTTGGGTTAGGCTTAGGGTTAGGGTTGGGTTAGGATTAGGGTTAGGGTTTGGGTTAGGGTTAGTGTTAGAGTTAGGATTTGGATTAGGGTTTCCGTTTTGGTTAGGGTTAGGTTTAGGGTTATTGTTAAGGTTCGTGTTAGGGTTTGGGTTTGGGTTTGGGTTAGGGTTACCGTTTTGGTTAGGGTTAGGTTTAGGGTTATTGTTAAGGTTAGTGTTAGGGTTTGGGTTTGGGTTTGGGTTAGGTTTAGGGTTAGGGTTAGGGTTAGTGTTAGGGTTAGGGTTTGGTTTAAGGTTAGGTTTAGGTTTAGGGTTAGGGTTTGGTTTAAGATTAGCGTTAGGGATAGGGTTAGGGTTTGGTTTCGGTTTAGGGTTCGGGTTAGGTTTAGGCTTAGGGTTTGGGTTTGGGTTAGTTTTTGGGTTAGTGTTAGGGTTAGTGTTTAGGGTTTGGGTTAGCGTTAGGGTTAGGGTTAGGGTTAGGTTTTGGGTTTGTTTTAGGGTTATCTTTAATGTTAGGGTTAGTTTAAGGGTTAGGGTTTGGGTTAAGTTTAGGGTTAGGTTTAGGGTTAGGGTTTGGGTTAGGCTTAGGGTTAGGGTTGGGTTAGGATTAGTGTTAGGGTTTGGGTTAGGGTTAGTGTTAGAGTTAGGATTTGGATTAGGGTTTCCGTTTTGGTTAGGGTTAGGTTTAGGGTTATTGTTAAGGTTAGTGTTAGGGTTTGGGTTTGGGTTTGGGTTAGGCGTACCGTTTTGGTTAGGGTTAGGTTTAGGGTTATTGTTAAGGTTAGTGTTAGGGTTTGGGTTTGGGTTTGGGTTAGGTTTAGGGTTAGGGTTAGGGTTAGTGTTAGGGTTAGGGTTTGGTTTAAGGTTAGGTTTAGGTTTAGGGTTAGGGTTTGGTTTAAGATTAGGGTTAGGGTTAGGGTTAGGGTTAGGGTTTGGGTTAGGTTTAGGTTTCGGGTTAGGTTTAGGCTTAGGGTTTGGGTTTGGGTTAGTTTTTGGGTTAGTGTTAGGGTTAGTGTTTAGGGTTTGGGTTAGCGTTAGGGTTAGGGTTAGGGTTAGGGTTTGGGTTAAGTTTAGGGTTAGGGTTAGGGTTAGGGTTTGGGTTAGGCTTAGGGTTAGGGTTGAGTTAGGGATAGGGTTAAGGTTAGGGTTTGGATTTGGGTTAGGGTTAGGTTTAGAGTTAGGGTTAGTGTTAGGGTTAGGGTTTGGGTTAAGTTTAGGGTTAGGGTTAGGGTTAGGGTTTGGGTTAGGCTTAGGGTTAGGGTTGAGTTAGGGATAGGGTTAAGGTTAGGGTTTGGATTTGGGTTAGGGTTAGGTTTAGAGCTAGGGTTAGTGTTAGGGTTAGGGTTTGCGTTAACGTTAGGGTTAGGGTTAGGGTTAGGGTTTGGGTTAAGTTTAGGGTTAGGGTTAGGGTTTGGGTTAGCGTTAGGGGTAGGGTTAGGGTTAGGGTTAGGGTGAGGGTTAGTGTTAGGGTTAGGGTTTGGGTTAACGTTAGGGTTAGGGTTAGGGTTAGGGTTTGGTTAAGGTTAGGGTTAGGGTTAGGGTAAGGGTTTGGATTACGTTTAGGCTTAGGGTTATGTCTCGGCTTAGGGTTTGGATTTGGTTAGTGTTTGGGTTAGTGTTAGGGTTAGTGTTAGGGTTAGGGTTTGTTAGGGTTAGTGTTAGGGTTAGGTTTAGGGTTTGGGTTACGATTAGGGTTTGGGTGAGGGTTAGGGTTAGGTTAGGGTTAAGGATAGGGTTAGGGTTAGGCTTAGGGTTAGGGTTTGGGTTTCGTTTAGGGTTACGTTTAAGGTTAGGGTTAGGGTTTTGTTTGGATTAGGGTTAGGGTTAGAGTTAGGGTTAGGGTTTGGGTTTGGGTTAGGGTTAGTGTTAGTGTTAGGGTTAGGGTTAGGCTTAGGGTTAGGGTTTGTGTTTGGGTTAGGGTTACGTTTAAGGTTAGGGTTAGGGTTTTGTTTGGGTTAGGGTTAGGGTTAGGGTTGGGGTTTGTGTTAGAGTTAGGGTTAGGGTTAGGATTAGGGTTAGGGTTTGGGTTTGGGTTTGTTTTAGGTTTATAGTTAATGTTAGGATTAGTGTTAGGGTTAGGGTTTGGGTTAAGTTTAGGGTTAGGTTTAGGGTTAGGGTTTGGGTTAGGCTTAGGGTTAG
>CM069527.1:119480000-119485000 GCA_035773235.1 Eospalax fontanierii
TTAGGTTTAGGGATAGGATTAGGGCTAGGGTTCTGCTAGGGTTACGGTTAGAGTTTGGGTCAGGGTCAGGGTCAGGGTCTGGGTCAGGGTCAGGGTTTGGGTCTGGGTTAGGGTTACGGTTACGTTTAGGGTTAGCGTCTGGTTTGGGTTAGGGTTAGGGTTAGGTCTAGGGTGTGGGTTAGGGTTAGGGTTAGGGTTAGTGTTAGGGATTGGGTTTGGGTTAGGGTTAGGGTGAGGTTTAGGTTTTGGGTTTGGGTTAGGTTTAAGTTTAGGCTTAGGGTTTGGGTTAGGGTAAGGGTTTTTGTTAGGGTTAGGGTTAGGGTAGGGGTTAATGTTAGGGTTAGGGTTTCGGTTAGGGTTATGTTTAGGGTTACTGTTAACTTCAGTGTTAGGGTTTGGGTTTGGTTATGGTTAGGGTTAGGCTTAGGGTTAGGGTTTGGGTTTGGGTTAGGGTTACGTTTAAGGTTAGGGTTAGGGTTTTGTTTGGGTTAGGGTTAGGGTTAGGGTTAGGGTTTGTGTTAGAGTTAGGGTTAGGGTTAGGATTAGGGTTAGGGTTTGGGTTTGGGTTAGGGTAAGGGTTTGGATTAGGTTTAGGGTTAGGGTTAAGTCTAGGCTTAGGGTTTGGGTTTGGGTTAGTGTTTGGGTTAGTGTTAGGGTTAGTGTTAGGGTTAGGGTTTGGGTTAGGGTTAGGCTTAGGGTTAGGGATAAGGATCGGGTTAGGGTTTGGGTTTGGGTTAGGGTTAGGGTTAGGGTTAGGTTTAGGCTTAGGGTTAGTGTTTGGGTTTCGTTTAGGGTTACGGTTAAGGTTAGGGTTAGGCTTTTGTTTGGGTTAGGGTTAGGGTTAGGTTTAGGGTTTGTGTTAGGTTTAGGGTTAGGGTTAATATTAGGGTTAGGGTTTTGGTTTGGGTTAGGGTTACGTTTAAGGTTAGAGTTAGGGTTTTGTTTGGGTTAGGGTTAGGGTTAGGGTTAGGGTTTGTGTTAGGGTTAGGGTTAGGGTTAATATTAGGATTAGGGTTTTGGTTTGGGTTAGGGTTAGGGTTAGGGTTAGGGTTAGCTTTAGGTTTAGGGTTAGGGTTATGGTTAGGGTTAGTGTGAGGGTTAAGGTTAGGGTTTGGGTTAGGTTTATGGTTAGGTTTCAGTTAGGGTTAGTGTTTGGGTTTGTGTTAGCGTTAGGGTTAGGGTTACGGTTATGGTTAGGTTTAGGGTTTGGGTTAGTGTTAGTTTTACGGTTAAGGTTTGGATTCGGATTAGGTTTAGGGTTAGCGTTAGGGGTTAGGGGTTAGATGATATGGTTAGCGTTAGTGCTAGGGTTAGTGTTTGGATTTGTTTGAGGGGTAGGGTTAGGGTTAGGGTTTGGGTTTGGGTTAGGCTTAGGGTTAGGATTAGGATTAGGGTTTGCGTTTGGGTTAGGGTTAGTGTTAGCGTTAGGGATTGTGTTAGGGTTTGGGTTAAGGTTAGGTTTAGGGTCAGTTTAAGGGTTTGGGTTAAGGTTAGTGTTAGGGTTAGGGTAAGGGTTTGGGTTAGGTTTAGTTTTAGGGTTAGGTCTAGGCTTAGGGTTTGGGTTTTTGTTAGTGTTTGGGTTAGTGTTAGGGTTAGTGTTAGGGTTAGGGTTTGGGTTACAGTTAGGGTTTGGGTGAGGGTTAGGGTTAGGGTTAGGGTTAAGGATAGGGTTAGGGTTTGGCTTTGGGTTAGGGTTTGGGTTTGGGTTAGGGTTACGGTTAGGGTTAGGGTTAGGCTTTGTGTTAGGTGTAGGGTTAGGTTTCGTGTTTGGGTTAAGATTAGGGATAGGGTTAGGGTTAGGGTTAGGGTTTGGGTTAGGATTAGGTTTAGGGATAGGTTTAGAGTTAGGGTTAGGGTTCTGTTTAGGGTTAGGGTTAAGGTTAGGTTTAGAGTTTGGGTTTGGGTTAGGGTTAGGGTTTGGGTTAGGGTTAGGGTTAGGGTTAGGGTTTGGGTTAGGGTTAGGGTTGAGGTTAGGGTTAGGGTTAGGGTCAGGTTTAGAATTAGGTTTAGGATTACTGTTTGGGTTTGGGTTAGGTTTTGGGTTAAGATGACCGTTTGAGTTTCGGTTCGGCTTAGGTTTAGGGTTAGGCTTAGGGTTTGCTCTTGGGTTAGGTTTAGGGTTAGGGTTAGTGTTAGGGTTAGGGTTGGTGTTAGGGTTAGGGTTTGGGTTAGGGTTAGGGTTAGGTTTAGGGTTTGGGTTAGGGTATGTGTTTCGGTTAGGGTTAGAATTAGAGTTAGGGTTTGTGTTTGTGTTAGGGTTAGGAATAGGGTTAGGGTTATTGTTAGGGTTTGGGTTAGGTTAGGGTTAGGGTTAGGGTTAGGTTTAGGGTTAGTGTTAGGTTTTGGGTTTAGGTTAGGGTTCAGGTTAGGGATAGGGTTTGGGTTAGGGTTAGGGTTTGGGTTAGGGTTAGGGTTAGGGTTAAGTTTAGGGTTAGGGTAAGGGTCCGGGTTTGGGTCTGGGTTAGGATTAGGATCAGGTTTAGTGTTTGGGTTTGTGTTACTGTTAGGGATAGGGTTAGGGTTAGGGTTAGGTTTACGGTTAGTGTTAGATGTAGTGTTTGGTTAAAGTTAGGGTTAGTGTTAGGGTTAGTGTAAGGGTTAGGGTTAGTGTTTTGGGGTTTGGATTATGGTTAGGGTTAGGTTGAGGGTTAGGGTTACGGTTTGGGTTTGGGTTCTTCTTAGGGTTTGGATTAGGATTAGGGTTTGGGTTTGCGTTAGTGTTAGGGTTAGGGTCACTGTTTGGGTTTGGGTTACGGTAAGGGTCAGGGTTAGGCTCAGGCTTAGGGTTTGGGTTTGGGTTAGGGTAACGGTTAGGGTTAGTTTTAGGGTTATGTTTACGTTTCGTGTTAGGGTTAGGGTTAGCGTTAGAATTTGGGTTAGGGTTAGGGTTTTGGTTAGGGTTAGGGTTAGGGTTAAGGTTATGGTTAGGGTTTGGGTTTGGGTTAGGTTAGGGTTAGGGTTAGGTTTAGGGTTTGGGTTAGGGTTAGGGTTATGGTTAGTGTTGGGGATTGGGTTTGGGTTAGGGTTAGGGTTAGGGTTTGGTTTTGGGTTAGGGTTAGGGATAGGTTTATTGTTAGGGTTATGTTTTGGGTTAGGTTAGGTTTAGGGATAGGATTAGGGCTAGGGTTCTGCTAGGGTTACGGTTAGAGTTTGGGTTAGGGTTAGGGTTAGGGTTTGGGTTAGGGTTAGGGTTTGGGTTTGGGTTAGGGTTATGGTTACGTTTAAGGTTAGCGTTTGGTTTGGGTTAGGGTTAGGGTTAGGTCTAGGGTTTGGGTTAGGGTTAGGGTTAGGGTTAGTGTTAGGGATTGGGTTTGGGTTAGGGTTAGGGTGAGGTTTAGGTTTTGGGTTTGGGTTAGGTTTAAGTTTAGGCTTAGGGTTTGGGTTAGGGTAAGGGTTTTTGTTAGGGTTAGGGTTAGGGTAGGGGTTAATGTTAGGGTTAGGGTTTCGGTAAGGGTTATGTTTAGGGTTACTGTTAACTTCAGTGT
The DNA here is from genome assembly GCA_035773235.1 of Eospalax fontanierii. Taxonomy (NCBI): domain Eukaryota; kingdom Metazoa; phylum Chordata; class Mammalia; order Rodentia; family Spalacidae; genus Eospalax; species Eospalax fontanierii. Next base: position 119,483,486 of record CM069527.1, read on the forward strand.
TAGGGTTTGGGTTTGGTTATGGTTAGGGTTAGGCTTAGGGTTAGGGTTTGGGTTTGGGTTAGGGTTACGTTTAAGGTTAGGGTTAGGGTTTTGTTTGGGTTAGGGTTAGGGTTAGGGTTAGGGTTTGTGTTAGAGTTAGGGTTAGGGTTAGGATTAGGGTTAGGGTTTGGGTTTGGGTTAGTTTTAGGGTTATGGTTAATGTTAGGGTTAGTGTTAGGGTTAGGGTTTGGGTTAAGTTTAGGGTTAGGTTTAGGGTTAGGGTTTGGGTTAGGCTTAGGGTTAGGGTTGGGTTACGGTTAGGGTTTGGGTTAGGCTTAGGGTTAGGGTTGGGTTAGGATTAGGGTTAGGGTTTGGGTTAGGGTTAGTGTTAGAGTTAGGATTTGGATTAGGGTTTCCGTTTTGGTTAGGGTTAGGTTTAGGGTTATTGTTAAGGTTAGTGTTAGGGTTTGGGTTTGGGTTTGGGTTAGGGTTACCGTTTTGGTTAGGGTTAGGTTTAGGGTTATTGTTAAGGTTAGTGTTAGGGTTTGGGTTTGGTTTTGGGTTAGGTTTAGGGTTAGGGTTAGGGTTAGTGTTAGGTTTAGGGTTTGGTTTAAGGTTAGGTTTAGGTTTAGGGTTAGGGTTTGGTTTAAGATTAGGGTTAGGGTTAGGGTTAGGGTTTGGGTTAGATTTAGGGTTAGGGTTAGGTTTAGGCTTAGGGTTTGGGTTTGGGTTAGTTTTTGGGTTAGTGTTAGGGTTAGTGTTTAGGGTTTGGGTTAGCGTTAGGGTTAGGGTTAGGGTTAGGGTTTGGGTTAATTTTAGGGTTAGGTTTAGGGTTAGGGTTAGGGTTAGGTTTTGGGTTAGGTTTCGGGTTAGGGTTAGGGTTAGGGTTAGGGTTTGGGTTTGTTTTAGGGTTATGGTTAGTGTTAGTGTTAGTGTTAGGGTTAGGGTTTGGGTTAAGTTTAGGGTTAGGGTTAGGGTTAGGGTTGAGTTAGGAATAGGGTTAGGGTTAGCGTTTGGTTTTGGGTTAGGGTTAGGTTTAGAGTTAGGGTTAGTGTTAGGGTTAGGGTTTGCGTTAACGTTAGGGTTAGGGTTAGGGTTAGGGTTTGGGTTAAGGTTACGGTTAGGGTTAGGTTTAGGGTTAGGGTTTGGGTTAGCGTTAGGGGTAGGGTTAGGGTTAGGGTTAGGGTGAGGGTTAGTGTTAGGGTTAGGGTTTGGGTTAACGTTAGGGTTAGGGTTAGGGTTAGGGTTTGGTTAAGGTTAGGGTTAGGGTTAGGGTAAGGGTTTGGATTATGTTTAGGCTCAGGGTTATGTCTCGGCTTAGGGTTTGGGTTTTGGTTAGTGTTTGGGTTAGTGTTAGGGTTAGTGTTAGGGTTACGGTTTGTTAGGGTTAGTGTTAGGGTTAGGTTTAGGGTTTGGGTTACGATTAGGGTTTGGGTGAGGGTTTGGGTTAGGTTAGGGTTAAGGATAGGGTTAGGGTTAGGCTTAGGTTTAGGGTTTGGGTTTCGGTTAGGGTTACGTTTAAGGTTAGGGTTAGGG
>CM069527.1:119497500-119512500 GCA_035773235.1 Eospalax fontanierii
GGGCCTGCATTTGGGTTAGGGTTAGGGTTAGAGTTAGGGTTTGTGTTAAGGTTTGGGTTAAGTTTAGGTTTAGGGTCAGGGTAAGGGTTTGGGTTAAGGTTAGTGTTAGGGTTAGGGTTAGGGTAAGGGTTTGGGTTAGGTTTAGGTTTAGGGTTAGGTCTAGGCTTAGGGTTTGGGTTTTTGTTAGTGTTTGGGTTAGTGTTAGGGTTAGTGTTACTGTCAGGGTTTGTTAGGGTTAGGGTTAGGTTAGGTTTAGGGTTAGGGTTAGGGTTAGGGTTAGGGTTAATGTTAGGGTTATGGTTTTGGGTTAAGTTTCGGGTTAGGGTTACGTTTAGGGTTTGGGTTAGGGTTATGTTTAGGGTTATTGTTAACTTCAGTGTTAGGGTTTGGGTTTCGTTTTGGTTAAGGTTAGGGTTAGGGTTAGGGTTAGATTTAGGGTTTGGTTTAGGGTTAGGGTTAGGGTTAGGATTAGAGTTAGGGTTAGGGTGAGGTTTTGGGTTAGGTTTAGGGTTAGGGTTAGCCTTAGGCTTAGGGTTTGCGTTAGGGTTAGTGTTAGGGTTAGGGTTAGGTTTTGGGTTTGGGTTAAGGTTAGGGTTATTGTTAGGTTTAGTTTTAGAATTAGGGTTTGTTTTAAGGTTAGGGTTAGGTTTATGGTTAGGGTTTGGTTTAAGGTTATGGTTAGGGATAGGGTTAGGGTTTGGGTTAGGTTAAGGGTTAGGGTTAGGTTTAGGCTTAGGGTTTAGGTTTGGGTTAGTGTTTGCGTTAGTGTTAGCGTTAGTGTTAGGTTTAGGGTTTTTGTTAGGGTTAGGGTTAGGGTTAGTTTTAGGGTTTGGGTTAGGGTTAGAGTTTGGTTTAAGGTTAGGGTTAGGGTTAGGTTTAGGGTTAGGCTTTGGCTTAGGGTTATGGTTAATGTTAGGGTTAGGGTTTCTTTTAGGTTTAGGGTTAAACCTAGGGTTAGGAATTGGTTTGGGTTAGGGAAAGGGTTTGGGTTAGTTTTAGGGTTTGGTTTAGGGTGAGGGTTAGGTTTAGGGTTTGGGTTAGGTTTAGGGTTAGGGTTAGGGTTAGGGTTAGGGTTAGTGTTAGGGTTAGTGTTAGGGTTAGGGTTTGTGTTAAGGTTAGGGTTAGTTTTAGGTTTAGGGTTTGGTTTAGACTTAGGTTTAGGGTTGGGTTAGGGTTAGGGTTAGGATTAGGGTTAGGGTTAGGGTTAGGGTTTCGGTTTGGATTTGGGTTAGCTGTTAAGGTTAGGGTAGGGTTACGGTTTGGTTTGGGCTAGGGTTAGGGTTAGGATTAGGGTCTGGGTTTAGATTAGGGTTAGGATTAGGTTTAGGGTTAGGGATTGGGTTTGGGTTAAGGTTAGGGTTTGGGTTAGGGTTAGGATTAGGTTTAGGGTTAGGATTTGGGTTAGGGTTAGGGTTAGAGTTAGGGTTGGGGTTTGGGTTAGGGTTAGGTTTAGGGTTAGGGTTTGTGTTAGGGATAGGTTTTGGGTTACGGTTAGGGTTAGGGTTAGGTTTAGGGTTTGGGTTACGGTTAGGGTTTGGGTTATGGTTAGGCTTAGGGTTAGGGTTAAGGATCGGGTTACGGTTTGGGTTTCAGTTAGGGTTAGCGTTAGGGTTAGGGTTAGGCTTAGGGTTAGCGTTTGGGTTTGCGTTAGGGTTACGTTTAGGGTTAGGGTTAGGTGTTTGTTTGGGTTAGGGTTAGGGTTAGTGTTAGGATTGGGTTTGTGTTAGGGTTAGGGTTAGGGTTAGGATTAGGGTTAGGGTTTGGGTTTGGGTTAGGATTAGGGTTAGGGTTAGGTTTAGCGTTAGGGTTAGGGTTAGGGTTAGTGTGAGGGTTAAGGTTAGGGTTTGGGTTAGGGTTAGGATTTTGGTTAGTGTTATGGTTCGGTTTCGGTTAGGGTTTGTGTTTGGGTTTGGGTTAGGGTTAGGGTTAGGGCTACGGTTAGGGTTAGGGTTACGGTTTGGGTTAGTGTTAGGGTTAGGGTTAAGGTTTGGGTTAGGGTTAGGGTTAGGGTTAGGATTAGGGTTTGGGTTTGGGTTTGGGTTAAGTTTTGGGTTTGGGTTAGGGTTAGGGTTAAGGTCAGGTTTAGGATTAGGTTTAGGATTAGTGTTTGGGTTTGACTTAGGCTTAGGGTTAAGATTACCGTTTGGGTTTGGGTTGGGTTTAGGTTTAGGGTTAATCTTAGGGTTTGCTCTTGGGCTAGGATTAGGGTTAGGGTTAGTGTTAGGGTTAGGGTTAGTGTTAGGGTTAGGGTTTGGGTTAGGGTTAGGGTTAGGGTTTGGGTTAGGGTTTGCGTTTGGATAAGGGTTAGAATTAGGGTTAGGGTTTGTGTTTGTGTTAGGGTTAGGGTTAGAGTTAGGGTTAGGGTTTGTCTTAGGTTGGGGTTATGGTTAGTGTTAGGGTTTGGGTTAGGTTAGGGTTAGGTTTAGGGTTATGGTTAAGGTTTGGGTTTTGGTTAGGGTTAGGTTTAGGATTAGGGTTTGGTTAGGGTTAGGGTTAGGTTTAGGGTAAGGGTTTGGGTTTGGGTTAAGGTTAGGTTTAGGGTTAGAGTTTTGGTTTGGGATAGGGTTAGGTTTAGGGTTAGGGTTAGGGTTGGGGATTGGTTTTGGGTTAGGGTTAGGGTGAGGTTTAGGTTTTCGGTTTGGGTTAGGGTTAAGTTTAGGGTTAGGGTTTGGGTTAGGGTAAGGGTTTTTGTAAGAGTTAGGGTTAGGGTTAGGGTTAATGTTAGGGTTATGGTTTTGGGTTAAGGTTCGGGTTAGGGTTACGTTTAGGGTTTGGGTTAGGGTTATGTTTAGGGTTACTGTTAACTTCAGTGTTAGGGTTTGGGTTTCGTTTTGGTTAGGGTTAGGTTTAGGGTTAGGGTTAGATTTAGGGTTTGGTTTAGGGTTAGGGTAAGGGTTAGGATTAGAGTTAGGGTTAGGGTGAGGTTTTGGGTTAGGTTTAGGGTTAGGGTTAGCGTTAGGCTTAGGGTTTGCGTTAGGGTTAGTGTTAGGGTTAGGGTTTGGTTTTGGGTTTGGGTTAAGGTTAGGGTTAGTGTTAGGTTTAGTTTTAGAGTTAGGGTTTGTTTTAAGGTTAGGTTTTTGGTTAGGGTTTGGTTTAAGGTTATGGTTAGGGTTAGGGTTAGGGTTTGGGTTAGGTTAAGGGTTAGGGTTAGGTTTAGGCTTAGGGTTTAGGTTTGGGTTAGTGTTTGCGTTAGTGTTAGCGTTAGTGTTAGGTTTAGGGTTTTTGTTAGGGTTAGGGTTAGGGTTAGTCTTAGGGTTTGGGTTAGGGTTAGAGTTTGGTTTAAGGTTAGGGTTAGGGTTAGGTTTAGGGTTAGGCTTTGGCTTAGGGTTATGGTTAATGTTAGGGTTAGGGTTTCTTTTAGGTTTAGGGTTAAACCTAGGGTTAGGGATTGGTTTGGGTTAGGGATAGGGTTTGGGTTAGTTTTAGGGTTTGGTTTAGGGTGAGGGTTAGGTTTAGGGTTAGGGTTAGGGTTAGGGTTAGGGTTAGTGTTAGGGTTAGTGTTAGGGTTAGGGTTTGTGCTAAGGTTAGGTTTAGTTTTAGGTTTAGGGTTTGGTTTAGACTTAGGTTTAGGGTTGGGTTAGGGTTAGGGTTAGGATTAGGGTTAGGGTTAGGGTTAGGGTTTCGGTTTGGATTTGGGTTAGCTGTTAAGGTTAGGGTAGGGTTACGGTTTGGTTTGGGCTAGGGTTAGGGTTAGGATTAGGGTCTGGGTTTAGATTAGGGTTAGGATTAGGTTTAGGGTTAGGGATTGGGTTTGGGTTAAGGTTAGGGTTTGGGTTAGGGTTAGGATTAGGTTTAGGGTTAGGATTTGGGTTAGGGTTAGGGTTAGGGCTAGGGTTGGGGTTTGGGTTAGGGTTAGGCTTAGGGTTAGGATTTGTGTTAGGGTTAGGTTTTGGGTTACGGTTAGGGTTAGGGTTAGGCTTAGGGTTTGGGTTACGGTTAGGGTTTGGGTTATGGTTAGGCTTAGGGTTAGGGTTAAGGATCGGGTTACGGTTTGGGTTTCAGTTAGGGTTAGCGTTAGGGTTAGGGTTAGGCTTAGGGTTAGCGTTTGGGTTTGTGTTAGGGTTACGTTTAGGGTTAGGGTTAGGTGTTTGTTTGGGTTAGGGTTAGGGTTAGTGTTAGGATTGGGTTTGTGTTAGGGTTAGGGTTAGGGTTAGGATTAGGGTTAGGGTTTGGGTTTGGGTTAGGATTAGGGTTAGGGTTAGGTTTAGGGTTACGGTTAGGGTTAGGGTTAGTGTGAGGGTTAAGGTTAGGGTTTGGGTTAGGGTTAGGATTTTGGTTAGTGTTATGGTTCGGTTTCGGTTAGGGTTTGTGTTTGGGTTTGGGTTAGGGTTAGGGTTAGGGCTACGGTTAGGGTTAGGGTTACGGTTTGGGTTAGTGTTAGGGTTAGGGTTAAGGTTTGGGTTAGGGTTAGGGTTAGGGTTAGGATTAGGGTTTGGGTTTGGGTTTGGGTTAAGTTTTGGGTTTGGGTTAGGGTTAGGGTTAAGGTCAGGTTTAGGATTAGGTTTAGGATTAGTGTTTGGGTTTGACTTAGGCTTAGGGTTAAGATTACCCTTTGGGTTTGGGTTGGGTTTAGGTTTAGGGGTAATCTTAGGGTTTGCTCTTGGGCTAGGATTAGGGTTAGGGTTAGTGTTAGGGTTAGGGTTAGTGTTAGGGTTAGGGTTTGGGTTAGGGTTAGGGTTAGGGTTTGGGTTAGGGTTTGCGTTTGGATAAGGGTTAGAATTAGGGTTAGGGTTTGTGTTTGTGTTAGGGTTAGGGTTAGAGTTAGGGTTAGGGTTTGTCTTAGGTTGGGGTTATGGTTAGTGTTAGGGTTTGGGTTAGGTTAGGGTTAGGTTTAGGGTTATGGTTAAGGTTTGGGTTTTGGTTAGGGTTAGGTTTAGGATTAGGGTTTGGTTAGGGTTAGGGTTAGGTTTAGGGTAAGGGTTTGGGTTTGGGTTAAGGTTAGGTTTAGGGTTAGAGTTTTGGTTTGGGAGAGGGTTAGGTTTAGGGTTAGGGTTAGGGTTAGGGATTGGTTTTGGGTTAGGGTTAGGGTGAGGTTTAGTTTTTCGGTTTGGGTTAGGGTTAAGTTTAGGGTTAGGGTTTGGGTTAGGGTAAGGGTTTTTGTAAGAGTTAGGGTTAGGGTTAGGGTTAATGTTAGGGTTATGGTTTTGGGTTAAGGTTCGGGTTAGGGTTACGTTTAGGGTTTGGGTTAGGGTTATGTTTAGGGTTACTGTTAACTTCAGTGTTAGGGTTTGGGTTTCGTTTTGGTTAGGGTTAGGGTTAGGGTTAGGGTTAGATTTAGGGTTTGGTTTAGGGTTAGGGTAAGGGTTAGGATTAGAGTTAGGGTTAGGGTGAGGTTTTGGGTTAGGTTTAGGGTTAGGGTTAGCGTTAGGCTTAGGGTTTGCGTTAGGGTTAGTGTTAGGGTTAGGGTTTGGTTTTGGGTTTGGGTTAAGGTTAGGGTTAGTGTTAGGTTTAGTTTTAGAGTTAGGGTTTGTTTTAAGGTTAGGTTTTTGGTTAGGGTTTGGTTTAAGGTTATGGTTAGGGTTAGGGTTAGGGTTTGGGTTAGGTTAAGGGTTAGGGTTAGGTTTAGGCTTAGGGTTTAGGTTTGGGTTAGTGTTTGCGTTAGTGTTAGCGTTAGTGTTAGGTTTAGGGTTTTTGTTAGGGTTAGGGTTAGGGTTAGTCTTAGGGTTTGGGTTAGGGTTAGAGTTTGGTTTAAGGTTAGGGTTAGGGTTAGGTTTAGGGTTAGGCTTTGGCTTAGGGTTATGGTTAATGTTAGGGTTAGGGTTTCTTTTAGGTTTAGGGTTAAACCTAGGGTTAGGGATTGGTTTGGGTTAGGGATAGGGTTTGGGTTAGTTTTAGGGTTTGGTTTAGGGTGAGGGTTAGGTTTAGGGTTTGGGTTAGGTTTAGGGTTAGGGTTAGGGTTAGGGTTAGGGTTAGTGTTAGGGTTAGTGTTAGGGTTAGGGTTTGTGCTAAGGTTAGGGTTAGTTTTAGGTTTAGGGTTTGGTTTAGACTTAGGTTTAGGGTTGGGTTGGGGTTAGGGTTAGGATTAGGGTTACGGTTAGGCTTAGGGTTTCGGTTTGGATTTGGGTTAGCTGTTAAGGTTAGGGTAGGGTTACGGTTTGGTTTGGGCTATGGTTAGGGTTAGGATTAGGGTCTGGGTTTAGATTAGGGTTAGGATTAGGTTTAGGGTTAGGGATTGGGTTTGGGTTAAGGTTAGGGTTTGGGTTAGGGTTAGGATTAGGTTTAGGGTTAGGATTTGGGTTAGGGTTAGGGTTAGGGTTAGGGTTGGGGTTTGGGTTAGGGTTAGGTTTAGGGTTAGGGTTTGTGTTAGGGTTAGGTTTTGGGTTACGGTTAGGGTTAGGGTTAGGTTTAGGGTTTGGGTTACGGTTAGGGTTTGGGTTATGGTTAGGCTTAGGGTTAGGGTTAAGGATCGGGTTACGGTTTGGGTTTCAGTTAGGGTTAGCGTTAGGGTTAGGGTTAGGCTTAGGGTTAGCGTTTGGGTTTGTGTTAGGGTTACGTTTAGGGTTAGGGTTAGGTGTTTGTTTGGGTTAGGGTTAGGGTTAGTGTTAAAATTGGGTTTGTGTTAGGGTTAGGGTTAGGGTTAGGATTAGGGTTAGGGTTTGGGTTTGGGTTAGGATTAGGGTTAGGGTTAGGTTTAGGGTTAGGGTTAGGGTTAGGGTTAGTGTGAGGGTTAAGGTTAGGATTTGGGTTAGGGTTAGGATTTTGGTTAGTGTTATGGTTCGGTTTCGGTTAGGGTTTCTGTTTGGGTTTGGGTTAGGGTTAGGGTTAGGGTTACGGTTAGGGCTAGGGTTACGGTTTGGGTTAGTGTTAGGGTTAGGGTTAAGGTTTGGGTTAGGGTTAGGGTTAGGGTTAGGATTAGGGTTTGGGTTTGGGTTTGGGTTAAGTTTTGGGTTTGGGTTAGGGTTAGGGTTAAGGTCAGGTTTAGGATTAGGTTTAGGATTAGTGTTTGGGTTTGACTTAGGCTTAGGGTTAAGATTACCGTTTGGGTTTGGGTTGGGTTTAGGTTTAGGGTTAATCTTAGGGTTTGCTCTTGGGCTAGGATTAGGGTTAGGGTTAGTGTTAGGGTTAGGGTTAGTGTTAGGGTTAGGGTTTGGGTTAGGTTTAGGGTTAGGGTTTGGGTTAGGGTTTGCGTTTGGATAAGGGTTAGAATTAGGGTTAGGGTTTGTGTTTGTGTTAGGGTTAGGGTTAGAGTTAGGGTTAGGGTTTGTCTTAGGTTGGGGTTATGGTTAGTGTTAGGGTTTGGGTTAGGTTAGGGTTAGGTTTAGGGTTATGGTTAAGGTTTGGGTTTTGGTTAGGGTTAGGTTTAGGATTAGGGTTTGGTTAGGGTTAGGGTTAGGTTTAGGGTAAGGGTTTGGGTTTGGGTTAAGGTTAGGTTTAGGGTTAGAGTTTTGGTTTGGGAGAGGGTTAGGTTTAGGGTTAGGGTTAGGGTTAGGGATTGGTTTTGGGTTAGGGTTAGGGTGAGGTTTAGGTTTTCGGTTTGGGTTAGGGTTAAGTTTAGGGTTAGGGTTTGGGTTAGGGTAAGGGTTTTTGTAAGGGTTAGGGTTAGGGTTAGGGTTAATGTTAGGGTTATGGTTTTGGGTTAAGGTTCGGGTTAGGGTTACGTTTAGGGTTTGGGTTAGGGTTATGTTTAGGGTTACTGTTAACTTCAGTGTTAGGGTTTGGGTTTCGTTTTGGTTAGGGTTAGGGTTAGGGTTAGGGTTAGATTTAGGGTTTGGTTTAGGGTTAGGGTTAGGGTTAGGATTAGAGTAAGGGTTAGGGTGAGGTTTTGGGTTAGGTTTAGGGTTAGGGTTAGCGTTAGGCTTAGGGTTTGCTTTAGGGTTAGTGTTAGGGTTAGGGTTTGGTTTTAGGTTTGGGTTAAGGTTAGGGTTAGTGTTAGGTTTAGTTTTAGAGTTAGGGTTTGGTTTAAGGTTAGGTTTTTGGTTAGGGTTTGGTTTAAGGTTATGGTTAGGGTTAGGGTTAGGGTTTGGGTTAGGTTAAGGGTTAGGGTTAGGTTTAGGCTTAGGGTTTAGGTTTGGGTTAGTGTTTGCGTTAGTGTTAGCGTTAGTGTTAGGTTTAGGGTTTTTGTTAGGGTTAGGATTAGGGTTAGTTTTAGGGTTTGGGTTAGGGTTAGAGTTTGGTTTAAGGTTAGGGTTAGGGTTAGGTTTAGGGTTAGGCTTTGGCTTAGGGTTAGGGTTAATGTTAGGGTTAGGGTTTCTTTTAGGTTTAGGGTTAAAGCTAGGGTTAGGGATTGGTTTCGGTTAGGGATAGGGTTTGGGTTAGTTTTAGGGTTTGGTTTAGGGTGAGGGTTAGGTTTAGGGTTTGGGTTAGGTTTAGGGTTAGGGTTAGGGTTAGGATTAGAGTTAGGGTTAGGGTGAGGTTTTGGGTTAGGTTTAGGGTTAGGGTTAGCGTTAGGCTTAGGGTTTGCGTTAGGGTTAGTGTTAGGGTTAGGGTTTGGTTTTGGGTTTGGGTTAAGATTAGGGTTAGTGTTAGGTTTAGTTTTAGAGTTAGGGTTTGGTTTAAGGTTAGGTTTTTGTTTAGGGTTTGGTTTAAGGTTATGGTTAGGGTTAGGGTTAGGGTTTGAGTTAGGTTAAGGGTTAGGGTTAGGTTTAGGCTTAGGGTTTAGGTTTGGGTTAGTGTTTGCGTTAGTGTTAGCGTTAGTGTTAGGTTTAGGGTTTTTGTTAGGGTTAGGGTTAGGGTTAGTTTTAGGGTTTGGGTTAGGGTTAGAGTTTGGTTTAAGGTTAGGGTTAGGGTTAGGTTTAGGGTTAGGCTTTGGCTTAGGGTTAGGGTTAATGTTAGGGTTAGGGTTTCTTTTAGGTTTAGGGTTAAACCTAGGGTTAGGGATTGGTTTCGGTTAGGGATAGGGTTTGGGTTAGTTTTAGGGTTTGGTTTAGGGTGAGGGTTAGGTTTAGGGTTTGGGTTAGGTTTAGGGTTAGGGTTAGTTTTAGGGTTAGGGTTAGTGTTAGGGTTAGTGTTAGGGTTAGGGTTTGTGTTAAGGTTAGGGTTAGTTTTAGGTTTAGGGTTTGGTTTAGACTTAGGTTTAGGGTTGGGTTAGGGTTAGGGTTAGGATTAGGGTTAGGGTTAGGGTTAGGGTTTCGGTTTGGATTTGGGTTAGCTGTTAAGGTTAGGGTTAGGGTTACAGTTTGGTTTGGGTTAGGGTTAGGTTTAGGTTTAGGGTTTGGGTTTAGATTAGGGTTAGGATTAGGGTTAGGGTTAGGGATTGGGTTTGGGTTAAGGTTAGGGTTTGGGTTAGGGTTAGGATTAGGTTTAGGGTTAGGATTTGGGTTAGGGTTAGGTTTAGGGTTGGGGTTTGGGTTAGGGTTAGGTTTAGGGTTAGGGTTTGTGTTAGGGTTAGGTTTTGGGTTACGGTTAGGGTTAGGGTTAGGTTTAGGGTTTGGTTTACGGTTAGGGTTTGGGTTATGGTTAGGCTTAGGGTTAGGGTTAAGGATCGGGTTACGGTTTGGGTTTCAGTTAGGGTTAGCGTTAGGGTTAGGGTTAGGCTTAGGGTTAGGGTTTGGGTTTGCGTTAGGGTTACGTTTAGGGTTAGGGTTAGGTTTTTGTTTGTGTTAGGGTTAGGGTTAGTGTTAGGATTGGGTTTGTGTTAGGGTTAGGGTTAGGGTTAGGATTAGGGTTAGGGTTTGGGTTTGGGTTAGGATTAGGGTTAGGGTTAGGTTTAGGGTTAGGGTTAGGGTTAGGGTTAGTGTGAGGGTTAAGGTTAGGGTTTGGGTTAGGGTTAGGATTTTGGTTAGTGTTATGGTTCGGTTTCGGTTAGGGTTTGTGTTTGGGTTTGGGTTAGGGTTAGGGTTAGGGTTACGGTTAGGGTTAGGGTTACGGTTTGGGTTAGTGTTAGGATTAGGGTTAAGGTTTGGGTTAGCGTTAGGGTTAGGGTTAGGGTTAGGGTTAGTGTTTGGGTTTGGGTTAAGTTTTGGGTTTGGGTTAGGGTTAGGGTTAAGGTTAGGGTTAGGGTTAGGTATAGGGTTTGGGTTACGGTTAGGGTTTGGGTTATGGTTAGGCTTAGGGTTAGGGTTAAGGATCGGGTTACGATTTGGGTTTCAGTTAGGGTTAGAGTTAGGGTTAGGGTTAGGCTTAGGGTTAGGGTTTGGGTTTGCGTTAGGGTTACGTTTAGGGTTAGGGTTAGGTTTTTATTTGTGTTAGGGTTAGGGTTAGTGTTAGGATTGGGTTTGTGTTAGGGTTAGGGTTAGGGTTAGGATTAGGTTTAGGGTTTGGGTTTGGGTTAGGATTAGGGTTAGGTTTAGGTTTAGGGTTAGGGTTAGGGTTAGGGTTAGTGTGAGGGTTAAGGTTAGGGTTTGGGTTAGGGTTAGGATTTTGGTTAGTGTTATGGTTCGGTTTCGGTTAGGGTTTGTGTTTGGGTTGGGTTAGGGTTAGGGTTAGGGTTACGGTTAGGGTTAGGGTTACGGTTTGGGTTAGTGTTAGGGTTAGGGGTAAGGTTTGGGTTAGCGTTAGGGTTAGGGTTAGGGTTAGGGTTAGTGTTTGGGTTTGGGTTAAGTTTTGGGTTTGGGTTAGGGTTAGGGTTAAGGTAAGGTTTAGGATTAGGTTTAGGATTAGTGTTTGGGTTTGACTTAGGCTTAGGGTTAAGATTACCGTTTGGGTTTGGGTTGGGTTTAGGTTTAGGGTTAATCTTAGGGTTTGCTCTTGGGCTAGGATTAGGGTTAGGGTTAGTGTTAGGGTTAGGGTTAGTGTTAGGGTTAGGGTTTGGGTTAGGGTTAGGGTTAGGGTTTGGGTTAGGGTTTGCGTTTGGATAAGGGTTAGAATTAGGGTTAGGGTTTGTGTTTGTGTTAGGGATAGGGTTAGAGTTAGGGTTAGGGTTTGTCTTAGGTTGGGGTTAGGGTTAGTGTTAGGGTTTGGGTTAGGTTAAGGTTAGGTTTAGGGTTATGGTTAAGGTTTGGGTTTTGGTTAGGGTTAGGTTTAGGATTAGGGTTTGGTTAGGGTTGGGGTTAGGTTTAGGGTAAGGGTTTGGGTTTGGGTTAAGGTTAGGTTTAGGGTTAGAGTTTTGGTTTGGGTTAGGGTTAGGTTTAGGGTTAGGGTTAGGGTTAGGGATTGGTTTTGGGTTAGGGTTAGGGTGAGGTTTAGGTTTTCGGTTTGGGTTAGGGTTAAGTTTAGGGTTAGGGTTTGGGTTAGGGTAAGGGTTTTTGTTAGGGTTAGGGTTAGGGTTAGGGTTAATGTTAGGGTTATGGTTTTGGGTTAAGGTTCGGGTTAGGGTTACGTTTAGGGTTTGGGTTAGGGTTATGTTTAGGGTTACTGTTAACTTCAGTGTTAGGGTTTGGGTTTCGTTTTGGTTAGGATTAGGTTTAGGGTTAGAGTTAGATTTAGGGTTTGGTTTAGGGTTAGGGTTAGGGTTAGGGTTAGATTTAGGTTTAGGGTTAGGGTTAGGGTTAGGATTAGAGTTAGGGTTAGGGTGAGGTTTTGGGTTAGGTTTAGGGTTAGGGTTAGCGTTAGGCTTAGGGTTTGCGTTAGGGTTAGTGTTAGGGTTAGGGTTAGGTTTTGGGTTTGGGTTAAGGTTAGGGTTAGTGTTAGGTTTAGTTTTAGAGTTAGGGTTTGGTTTAAGGTTAGGTTTATGGTTAGGGTTTGGTTTAAGGTTATGGTTAGGGTTAGGGTTAGGGTTTGGGTTAGGTTAAGGGTTAGGGTTAGGTTTAGGCTTAGGGTTTAGGTTTGGGTTAGTGTTTGCGTTAGTGTTAGTGTTAGTGTTAGGTTTAGGGTTTTTTTTATGGTTAGGTTTAGAGTTAGTTTTAGGGTTTGGGTTACGGTTATAGTTTGGTTTAAGGTTAGGGTTAGGGTTAGGTTTAGGGTTAGGCTTTGGCTTAGGGTTAGGGTTAATGTTAGGTTTAGGGTTTCTTTTAGGTTTAGGGTTAAACGTAGGGTTAGGGATTCGTTTGGGTTTGGGTTAGGGTTAGGGTTAGTTTTAGGGTTTGGTTTAGGGTGAGGGTTAGGTTTAGGGTTTGGGTTAGGTTTATGGTTAGGGTTAGGGTTAGGTTTAGGGTTAGTGTTAGGGTTAGTGTTATTGTTAGTGTTTGTGTTAAGGTTAGGGTTAGTTTTAGGGTTAGGGTTTGGTTTAGACTTAGGTTTAGGGTTGGGTTAGGGTTAGGGTTAGGATTAGGGTTAGGGTTAGGGTTAGGGTTTCGGTTTGGATTTGGGTTAGCTGTTAAGGTTAGGGTTAGGGTTACGGTTTGGTTTGGGCTAGGGTTAGGGTTAGGATTAGGGTCTGGGTTTAGATTAGGGTTAGGATTAGGGTTAGGGTTAGGGATTGGGTTTGGCTTAAGGATAGGGTTTGGGTTAGGGTTAGGATTAGGTTTAGGGTTAGGATTTGGGTTAGGGTTAGGGTTAGGGTTGGGGTTTGGGTTAGGGTTAGGTTTAGGGTTAGGGTTTGTGTTAGGGTTAGGTTTTGGGTTACGGTTAGGGTTAGGGTTAGGTTTAGGGTTTGAGTTACGGTTAGGGTTTGGGTTATGGTTAGGCTTAGGGTTAGGGTTAAGGATCGGGTTACGGTTTGGGTTTCAGTTAGGGTTAGCGTTAGGGTTAGGGTTAGGGTTAGGGTTAGGGTTTGGTTTTGCGTAAGGGTTACGTTTAGGGTTAGGGTTAGGTTTTTGTTTGGGTTAGGGTTAGGGTTAGTGTTAGGATTGGGTTTGTGTTAGGGTTAGGGTTAGGGTTAGGATTAGGGTTAGGGTTTGGGTTTGGGTTAGGATTAGGGTTAGGGTTAGGTTTAGGGTTAGGGTTAGGGTTAGGGTTAGTGTGAGGGTTAAGGTTAGGGTTTGGGTTAGGGTTAGGATTTTGGTTAGGGTTATGGTTCGGTTTCGGTTAGGGTTTGTGTTTGGGTTTTGGTTAGGGTTAGGGTTAGGGTTACGGTTAGGGTTAGGGTTACGGTTTGGGTTAGTGTTAGGGTTAGGGTTAAGGTTTGGGTTAGGGTTAGGGTTAGGGTTAGAGTTAGGGTTAGGGTTAGGGTTAGGGTTTGGGTTTGGGTTAAGTTTTGGGTTTGGGTTAGGGTTAGGGTTAAGGTCAGGTTTAGGATTAGGTTTAGGATTAGTGTTTGGGTTTGACTTAGGCTTAGGGTTAAGATTACCGTTTGGGTTTGGGTTGGGTTTAGGTTTAGGGTTAATCTTAGGGTTTGCTCTTGGGCTAGGATTAGGGTTAGGGTTAGTGTTAGGGTTAGGGTTAGTGTTAGGGTTAGGGTTTGGGTTAGGGTTAGGGTTAGGGTTTGGGTTAGGGTTTGCGTTTGGATAAGGGTTAGAATTAGGGTTAGGGTTTGTGTTTGTGTTAGGGTTAGGGTTAGAGTTAGGGTTAGGGTTTGTCTTAGGTTGGGGTTATGGTTAGTGTTAGGGTTTGGGTTAGGTTAGGGTTAGGTTTAGGGTTATGGTTAAGGTTTGGGTTTTGGTTAGGGTTAGGTTTAGGATTAGGGTTTGGTTAGGGTTAGGGTTAGGTTTAGGGTAAGGGTTTGGGTTTGGGTTAAGGTTAGGTTTAGGGTTAGAGTTTTGGTTTGGGAGAGGGTTAGGTTTAGGGTTAGGGTTAGGGTTAGGGATTGGTTTTGGGTTAGGGTTAGGGTGAGGTTTAGGTTTTCGGTTTGGGTTAGGGTTAAGTTTAGGGTTAGGGTTTGGGTTAGGTTAAGGGTTTTTGTAAGGGTTGGGTTAGGGTTAGGGTTAATGTTAGGGGTATGGTTTTGTGTTAAGGTTCGGGTTAGGGTTACGTTTAGGGTTTGGTTTAGGGTTATGTTTAGGGTTAGTGTTAACTTCAGTGTTAGGGTTTGGGTTTCGTTTTGGTTAGGGTTAGGGTTAGGGTTAGGGTTAGGGTTAGATTTAGGGTTTGGTTTAGGGTTAGGGTTAGGGTTAGGATTAGAGTTAGGGTTAGGGTGAGGTTTTGGGTTAGGTTTAGGGTTAGGGTTAGCGTTAGGCTTAGGGTTTGCGTTAGGGTTAGTGTTAGGGTTAGGGTTTGGTTTTGGGTTTGGGTTAAGGTTAGGGTTAGTGTTAGGTTTAGTTTTAGAGTTAGGGTTTGGTTTAAGGTTAGGTTTTTGGTTAGGGTTTGGTTTAAGGTTATGGTTAGGGTTAGGGTTAAGGTTTGGGTTAGGTTAAGGGTTAGGGTTAGGTTTAGGCTTAGGGTTTAGGTTTGGGTTAGTGTTTGCGTTAGTGTTAGCGTTAGTGTTAGGTTTAGGGTTTTTGTTAGGGTTAGGGTTAGGGTTAGTTTTAGGGTTTGGGTTAGGGTTAGAGTTTGGTTTAAGGTTAGGGTTAGGGTTAGGTTTAGGGTTAGGCTTTGGCTTAGGGTTATGGTTAATGTTAGGGTTAGGGTTTCTTTTAGGTTTAGGGTTAAACCTAGGGTTAGGGATTGGTTTGGGTTAGGGATAGGGTTTGGGTTAGTTTTAGGGTTTGGTTTAGGGTGAGGGTTAGGTTTAGGGTTTGGGTTAGGTTTAGGGTTAGGGTTAGGGTTAGGGTTAGGGTTAGGGTTAGTGTTAGGGTTAGTGTTAGGGTTAGGGTTTGTGTTAAGGTTAGGGTTAGTTTTAGGTTTAGGGTTTGGTTTAGACTTAGGTTTAGGGTTGGGTTGGGGTTAGGGTTAGGATTAGGGTTACGGTTAGGCTTAGGGTTTCGGTTTGGATTTGGGTTAGCTGTTAAGGTTAGGGTAGGGTTACGGTTTGGTTTGGGCTAGGGTTAGGGTTAGGATTAGGGTCTGGGTTTAGATTAGGGTTAGGATTAGGTTTAGGGTTAGGGATTGGGTTTGGGTTAAGGTTAGGGTTTGGGTTAGGGTTAGGATTAGGTTTAGGGTTAGGATTTGGGTTAGGGTTAGGGTTAGGGTTAGGGTTGGGGTTTGGGTTAGGGTTAGGTTTAGGGTTAGGGTTTGTGTTAGGGTTAGGTTTTGGGTTACGGTTAGGGTTAGGGTTAGGTTTAGGGTTTGGGTTACGGTTAGGGTTTGGGTTATGGTTAGGCTTAGGGTTAGGGTTAAGGATCGGGTTACGGTTTGGGTTTCAGTTAGGGTTAGCGTTAGGGTTAGGGTTAGGCTTTGGGTTAGCGTTTGGGTTTGCGTTAGGGTTAC
>CM069527.1:119517500-119520000 GCA_035773235.1 Eospalax fontanierii
AGGGTTTGTGTTAGGGTTAGTGTTAGGTTTAGGGTTAGGGTTAGTGTTAGGGTTAGAGTTTCGATTAGTGTTAGGGTTAGGGTTATGGTTTGGTTTAGGGCTTGGCTTAGGGTTAGGGTTTGGGTTAGGGTTAGGGTTACGGTTTGGGTTAGGGTTAGGGTTAGGTTTAGGTTTAGGGTTAGGGTTAGGGTTTGGGTTATGGTTAGGGTTAGGATTAGGTTTAGGGTTATGGTTAGGGTTTGGGTTAGGGTTAGGATTAGGTTTAATGTTTGGGTTTGTGTTAGGGTTAGGTTTTGGGTTAGGGTTAGGGTTAAGATTAGTGTTAGGTTTTGGTTTCAGTTAGGGTTAGTGTTAGGGTTAGGATTAGGGTTAGGGTTTGGGTTATGGTTAGGGTAAGGGTTAGGTTTAGACTTAGGGTTAGGGTTAGGTTTTGGGTTAGGGTTAGGGTTAGGTTAAGTGTTAGGGTTAGGGTTGGGGTTTCGGTTAGGTTTAGGGTTAGGTTTAGGGTTAGGGTTTGGGTTAGGTTTAAGGTTAGGGTTTGTGTTAGGGTTAGTGTTAGGGTTTGTGTTCGGGTTAGTGTTAGGGTTAGCATTAGTGTTAGGGTTAGGTTTAGGGTTAGCTTTGGGTTAGGGTTTGGGTTTATTTTAGGGTTAGGGTTAGGGTTAGGGTTAGGGTTAGATTTAGTGTTAGTGTTAGGGTTAGGGATAGGATTACGATTAGGGTTAGGGTTTGGGTTAGGGTAAGGGTTAGGGTTAGGGTTAGGGTTAGGGTTAGGGTTAGGGTTAGGGTTAGGGTTAGTGTTAGGTTTAAGGTTTGGCTTAGGCTTAGGTTTAGGGTTATTGTTAGGGCTTGGTTTAGGTTTAGGGTTTGGGTTCGGGTTAGGATTACGGTTTGTTTTAGGGTTAGGGTTAGGTTTAGGGCTAGGGTTTGGGTTACGGTTAGGGTTAGGATTAGGGTTAGGGTTATGGTTATTGTTTGGGTTAGGGTTAGGGTTAAGATTAGAGTTAGGTTTAGTGTTATGGTTTGGGTTAGGTTAGGGTTAGGTTTAGGTTTAGGGTTTTGGTTAGTTTTAGGGTTAGGCTTAGGGTTAGGGTTAGGGTTAGGGTTAAGGTTTGTGTTCGGGTTAGTGTTAGGTTTAGGGTTACTGTTAGTGTTAGTGTTAGAGTTTGGATTAGTGTTAGTTTTAGGGTTAGGGTTAGGTTTAGGGCTTTGGTTAGGGTTAGGGTTTGGGTTAGGGTTAGGATTACGGTTTGGGTTAGGGTTAGGGTTAGGTTTAGGGTTAGGGTTAGGGTTAGGGTTAGGTTTAGGGTTAGGGTTAGGTTTTGGGTTAGGGTTAGGGTTAAGATTAGAGTTAGGATTAGTGTTAGGGTTTGGGTTAGGGTTAGGGTTAGGTTTTAGGTAAGGGCTTGGGTTTGGGTTAGTGTTAACTTTAGGGTTAGGTTTAGGGTTATGGTTTGTGTTCGGGTTAGGATTACGGTTTGGGTAAGGGATAGGGTTAGGGTTAAGTTTAGGGTTTGGGTAAGGTTTAGGGTTAGGATTAGGTTTACTGTCTGTGTGTGGGTTAGGGTTAAGTTTAGGGTTTGGGTAAGGTTTAGGGTTAGGATTAAGTTTAATGTCTGGGTTTGGGTTAGGGTTAGGGTTAGGGTTAGGGTTGGGGTTAAGATTAGGGTTAGGTTTTGGTTTCGATTAGGGTTAGTGTTAGGGTTACAGTTAGGATTAGGGTTTGGGTTAGGGTTACGGTTAGGGTTAGGGTTAGGGTTAGGTTTAGGGTTAGGGACAGGGTTTGGGTAATGGTTAGGGTTTGTGTTAGGGTTATGGTTACTGTTAGGGTTATGGTTAGGGTTAGGGTTAGGATTAGTGTTAGGGTTAGAGTTAGGGTTAGGTTTAGTGTTACGGTTAGGGTTGGGGATTCGGTTAGGGTTAGGTTTAGGTTCAGGTTTAGGGTTTGGGTTAGGGTTATGGTTAGGGTTAGGGTTAGGGTTAGGGTTAGGGTTTGGGTAATGGTTAGGGTTAGGGTTTGTTTTTGGGTTACGGTTAGGGTTAGAGTGAGGGTTAGGGTAAGGGTTTGCGTCAGGGTTGGGGTTAGGGTTAGGGTTTGGGTTACGGTTAGGGTTAGAGTTAGGGTTAGGTTTAGCGTTTGGGTTAGGGTTAGGGTAAGTGTTAGGGTTAGGGTTAGGGTTTGGGTTAGGGTAAGGTTTAGGTTTAGGGTTAGGCTTAGGGTTAGGGTTCGGGTTAGGGTTAGGTTTTGGTTTCGGTTAGGGTTAGTGTTAGGATTAGTGTTAGGGTTAGGGTTAGGGTTAAGGTTAGGTTCAGTGTTAGGGTTAGGGTTGGGGTTTCGGTTAGGGTTAGATTTAGGTTTAGGGTTAGGGTTTGGGTTAGGGTTACGGTTAGGTTTAGTGTTAGGTTTAGGGTTAGGGGTTGAGTTCGGGTTAGTGTTATCGTTAGGATTAGTGTTAGGGTTAGGTTTCGGGTTAGCTTTGGTTTAGGGTTTGGTTTTGGT
>CM069527.1:119525000-119527500 GCA_035773235.1 Eospalax fontanierii
GGGTTAGGGTTAAGATTAGTGTTAGGTTTTGGTTTCAGTTAGGGTTAGTGTTAGGGTTAGGATTAGGGTTAGGGTTTGGGTTATGGTTAGGGTAAGGGTTAGGTTTAGACTTAGGGTTAGGGTTAGGTTTTGGGTTAGGGTTAGGGTTAGGTTAAGTGTTAGGGTTAGGGTTGGGGTTTCGGTTAGGTTTAGGGTTAGGTTTAGGGTTAGGGTTTGGGTTAGGTTTAAGGTTAGGGTTTGTGTTAGGGTTAGTGTTAGGGTTTGTGTTCGGGTTAGTGTTAGGGTTAGGATTAGTGTTAGGGTTAGGTTTAGGGTTAGCTTTGGGTTAGGGTTTGGGTTTATTTTAGGGTTAGGGTTAGGGTTAGGGTTAGGGTTAGATTTAGTGTTAGTGTTAGGGTTAGGGATAGGATTACGATTAGGGTTAGGGTTTGGGTTAGGGTAAGGGTTAGGGTTAGGGTTAGGGTTAGGGTTAGGGTTAGGGTTAGGGTTAGGGTTAGTGTTAGGTTTAAGGTTTGGCTTAGGCTTAGGTTTAGGGTTATTGTTAGGGCTTGGTTTAGGTTTAGGGTTTGGGTTCGGGTTAGGATTACGGTTTGTTTTAGGGTTAGGGTTAGGTTTAGGGCTAGGGTTTGGGTTACGGTTAGGGTTAGGATTAGGGTTAGGGTTATGGTTATTGTTTGGGTTAGGGTTAGGGTTAAGATTAGAGTTAGGTTTAGTGTTATGGTTTGGGTTAGGTTAGGGTTAGGTTTAGGTTTAGGGTTTTGGTTAGTTTTAGGGTTAGGCTTAGGGTTAGGGTTAGGGTTAGGGTTAAGGTTTGTGTTCGGGTTAGTGTTAGGTTTAGGGTTACTGTTAGTGTTAGTGTTAGAGTTTGGATTAGTGTTAGTTTTAGGGTTAGGGTTAGGTTTAGGGCTTTGGTTAGGGTTAGGGTTTGGGTTAGGGTTAGGATTACGGTTTGGGTTAGGGTTAGGGTTAGGTTTAGGGTTAGGGTTAGGGTTAGGGTTAGGTTTAGGGTTAGGGTTAGGTTTTGGGTTAGGGTTAGGGTTAAGATTAGAGTTAGGATTAGTGTTAGGGTTTGGGTTAGGGTTAGGGTTAGGTTTTAGGTAAGGGCTTGGGTTTGGGTTAGTGTTAACTTTAGGGTTAGGTTTAGGGTTATGGTTTGTGTTCGGGTTAGGATTACGGTTTGGGTAAGGGATAGGGTTAGGGTTAAGTTTAGGGTTTGGGTAAGGTTTAGGGTTAGGATTAGGTTTACTGTCTGTGTGTGGGTTAGGGTTAAGTTTAGGGTTTGGGTAAGGTTTAGGGTTAGGATTAAGTTTAATGTCTGGGTTTGGGTTAGGGTTAGGGTTAGGGTTAGGGTTGGGGTTAAGATTAGGGTTAGGTTTTGGTTTCGATTAGGGTTAGTGTTAGGGTTACAGTTAGGATTAGGGTTTGGGTTAGGGTTCCGGTTAGGGTTAGGGTTAGGGTTAGGTTTAGGGTTAGGGACAGGGTTTGGGTAATGGTTAGGGTTTGTGTTAGGGTTATGGTTACTGTTAGGGTTATGGTTAGGGTTAGGGTTAGGATTAGTGTTAGGGTTAGAGTTAGGGTTAGGTTTAGTGTTACGGTTAGGGTTGGGGATTCGGTTAGGGTTAGGTTTAGGTTCAGGTTTAGGGTTTGGGTTAGGGTTATGGTTAGGGTTAGGGTTAGGGTTAGGGTTAGGGTTTGGGTAATGGTTAGGGTTAGGGTTTGTTTTTGGGTTACGGTTAGGGTTAGAGTGAGGGTTAGGGTAAGGGTTTGCGTCAGGGTTGGGGTTAGGGTTAGGGTTTGGGTTACGGTTAGGGTTAGAGTTAGGGTTAGGTTTAGCGTTTGGGTTAGGGTTAGGGTAAGTGTTAGGGTTAGGGTTAGGGTTTGGGTTAGGGTAAGGTTTAGGTTTAGGGTTAGGCTTAGGGTTAGGGTTCGGGTTAGGGTTAGGTTTTGGTTTCGGTTAGGGTTAGTGTTAGGATTAGTGTTAGGGTTAGGGTTAGGGTTAAGGTTAGGTTCAGTGTTAGGGTTAGGGTTGGGGTTTCGGTTAGGGTTAGATTTAGGTTTAGGGTTAGGGTTTGGGTTAGGGTTACGGTTAGGTTTAGTGTTAGGTTTAGGGTTAGGGGTTGAGTTCGGGTTAGTGTTATCGTTAGGATTAGTGTTAGGGTTAGGTTTCGGGTTAGCTTTGGTTTAGGGTTTGGTTTTGGTTTAGGGTTATGGTTAGGGTTAGGGTTAGGGTTAGGTTTAGGGTTAGGGTTAGAGGTAGGGATAGGATTACGATTAGGGTTAGGGTTTGTGTTAGCTTTAGGGTTAGGGTTAGGGTTACGGTTTGGGTTAGGGTTAGGGTTAGGGTAAGGCTTTTTTAGGGTTAGGGTTAGGGTTAGGATCAGGGTTAGGGTTTGTGTTAGGGTTAGTGTTAGGGTTAGGGTTAGGGTTTGGGTTTGGGTTAGGGTTAGGTTAGATTTAGAGTTCGGATTAGTGTTTGGGTTAGGGTTAGGGTTAGGTTTAG
>CM069527.1:119537500-119540000 GCA_035773235.1 Eospalax fontanierii
GTTAGAGTTAGGGTAACGTTTTTGTAGGGTTCGAGTTAGGCTTAGGATCAGGGTTATTGTTTGTGTTAGGGTTAGTGTTAGGGTTAGGGTTAGGGTTTGGGTTTGGGTTAGGGTTAGGGTTAGATTTAGAGTTAGGATTAGGGTTTGGGTTAGGGTTAGGGTTAGGTTTAGGGTTTGGGAAAGGTTTAGTGTTAGGATTAAGTTTAGGGTTAGGGTTTGGGTTGGGGTTAGTGTTAGGGTTTGGTTTGGGTTAGGGTTAGAGTTAGGGTTAGAGTTAGGTTTAGGGTTAGGTTTAGTGTTAGGGTTAAGGTTTGGCTTAGGGTTAGGGTTAGGAATAGGGTTATGGTTATGGTTAGGGTTTGCATTAGGGTTAGGGTTAAGATTAGGGTTAGGGTTACTGTTAGGGTTAGGGTTAGGTTTCGGGTTAGGGTTAGGGTTAGGGTTAGGTTTAGGGTGAGGGTTTGGGTTTGGGTTAGTGTTAAGTTTCGAGTTAGAGTTAGGGTTAGGGTATGGGTTAGGGTTAGGGTTAGGGTTAAGTTTAGGGTTAGGGTTTGGGTTAGGATTAGGGTTAGGTTTAATGTATCGGTTTGGGTTAGGGTTAGGTTTAGGGTTAAGTTTAGGGTTAGGGTTGCGATTAGGGTTAGGTTTTCGTTTCGGTTAGGGTTAGGGTTAGGTTTAGGGTTTGGATAAGGTTTAGTGTTACGATTAGGTTTAGGGTTAGGGTTAGGTTTTGGGTTAGTGTTAGGGTTTGGTTTGGGTTAGGGTTAGATTTCGGGTTAGAGTTAGGGTTAGGGTTAGGGTTAGGGTTAGGGTTAAGGTTTAGCTTAAATTTAGGGTTAGAGTTTGGGTTTGAGTTAGGATTAGGGTTTGGGTTAGGGTTTGGGTTAGGGTTAGGGTTAGGGTTAGGTTGCGGGTTTGGGTTAGGGTTAGGGTTTGGGTTCAGGTTAGGATTACGGTTTGGGTTAGGGTTAGGGTTAGGTTTAGGGTTAGGGTTTGGGTTAGGGTTAGGGTTAGCTTTAGGGTTAGGGTTATGGTTATTGTTTGGGTTAGGGTTAGGGTTATGATTAGAGTTAGGGTTAGTGTTAGGGTTTGGGTTAGGGTTAGGGTTAGGGTTAGGTTTAGGGTAAGGGTTTGGGTTTGGGTTAGTGTTAAGTTTAGGGTTAGGGTTAGGGTTAGGGTTTGGGTTAGGGTTAGGGTTAGGGTTAGGGTTAGGGTTATTGTTAGGGTTTGGGTTAGGGTTAGGGTTAGGTTTAGGGTAAGGGTTTGGGTTTTGGTTAGTGTTAAGTTTAGGGTTAGTGTTAGGGTTAGGGTTTGGGTTAGGGTTAGTGTTAGGGTTAGGTTTAGGATTAGGGTTTGGGTTAAGGTTAGGGTTAAGTTTAGGGTTAGGTTTTGGGTTAGGGTTAGTGTTAGGATTAGGGTTAGGGTTATGCTTATTGTTTGGGTTAGGGTTAGGGATAAGATTAGAATTAGGGTTAGTGTTAGGGTTTGGGTTAGGGTTAGGGTTAGGTTTAGGGTAAGGGTTTGGGTTTGGTTTAGTGTTAAGTTTACGGTTAGGGTTAGGGTTAGGGTTTGCGTTAGGGTTAGGGTTAGGGTTAGGGTTTGGTTAGGGTTAGGTTTAGGGTTAAGTTTAGCGTTTGGGTAAGGCTTAGGGTTAGGATTAGGTTTACTGTCTGGGTGTGGGTTAGGATTACGGTTTGGAATAGTGTTAGGTTTAGGGTTAGGGTTAGGTTAGGTTTAGGGTTAGGCTTTGGGTTAGGGTTAGGGTTAGGGTTAGTATTAGGGTTTGGGTTAAGTTTAGGGTTAGGTTTAGGGTTAGGGTTAGGGTTAGGGTTAGGGTTAGGGTTAGGGTTTGGTTTAGGGTTAGGATTAGGATTAGGGTTATGGTTATGGTTAGGGTTTGCATTAGGGTTAGGGTTAAGATTAGGGTTAGGGTTACTGTTAGGGTTAGGGTTAGGGTTAGGTTTCGGGTTAGGATTATGGTTAGGGTTAGGTTTAGGCTGAGGGTTTGGGTTTGGGTTAGTGTTAAGTTTCGAGTTAGAGTTAGGGTTAGGGTATGGGTTAGGGTTAGGGTTAGGGTTAAGTTTAGGGTTAGGGTTTGGGTTAGGTTTAGGGTTAGGTTTAAGGTTAGTGTTAGGGTTAAGTTTAGGGTTTGAGTTAGGTTTAGGGTTAGGATTAGGTTTAATGTATGGGTTTGGGTTAGGGTTAGGGTTAGGGTTCGGGTTACGGTTTGGGTTAGGGTTAGGGTTAGGGTAAGGTTTGGTTTAGGGTTAGGTTTAGGGTTAGGTTCAGGGTTAGGTTTTGTGTTAGGGTTAGTGTTAGGGTTAGGGTTTGGGTTTGGGTTAACGTTAGGGATAGGGTTAGGGTTATTGGTAGGGTTAGGGTTAGGCTTTGGTTTAGGGTTAGGGTTAGGGTTAGGTTTAGGGTGAGTTTTTCGCTTTGGGTTAGGGTTAGGTTTAGGGTTATGGTTTGGGTTAGGGTTATGGTTAGGGTTAGGGCTAGG
>CM069527.1:119545000-119552500 GCA_035773235.1 Eospalax fontanierii
GTTTAGGGTTAGGGTTAAGGTTAGTGTTAGGGTTAAGTTTAGGGTTTGAGTACGTTTTAGGGTTAGGATTAGGTTTAATGTATGGGTTAGGGTTAGGCTTAGGGTTAGGGTTACGGTTTCGGTTTGGGTTAGGGTTAGGGTTAGGGTTAAGTTTAGGGTTAGGGTTACGATTAGGGTTAGGTTTAGGTTTCGTTTAGGGTTAGTGTTAGGGTTTGGGTTAGGGTTAGGGTTAGGGTTAGGTTTACGCTTAGGGTTAGAGTTAGGGTTTGGGTTAGGATGAGGGTTAGGTTTAGGGTTAGGGTTAAGGTTAGTGTTAGGGTTAAGTTTAGGGTTTGAGTACGTTTTAGGGTTAGGATTAGGTTTAATGTATGGGTTAGGGTTAGGCTTAGGGTTAGGGTTACGGTTTCGGTTAGGGTTAGGGTTAGGGTAAGGTTTGGTTTAGGGTTAGGGTTAGGTTTAGGGTTAGGTAGTGTTAGAGATAGGATTACTATTAGGGTTAGAGTTTGGGTTAGGCTTAGGGTTAGGGTTACGATTTGGGTTAAAGTTAGAGTTAGGGTAAGGTTTTTTTAGGGTTCGAGTTAGGGTTAGGATCAGGGTTATTGTTTGTGTTAGGGTTAGTGTTAGGGTTAGGGTTAGGGTTTGGGTCTGGGTTAGGGTTAGGGTTAGATTTAGAGTTAGGATTAGGGTTTGGGTTAGGGTTAGGGTTACGTTTAGGGTTTGGGAAAGGTTTAGTGTTAGGATTAAGTTTAGGGTTAGGGTTTGGGTTGGGGTTAGTGTTAGGGTTTGGTTTGGGTTAGGGTTAGAGTTAGGGTTAGAGTTAGGTTTAGGGTTAGGTTTAGTGTTAGGGTTAAGGTTTGGCTTAGGGTTAGGGTTAGGAATAGGGTTATGGTTATGGTTAGGGTTTGCATTAGGGTTAGGGTTAAGATTAGGGTTAGGGTTACTGTTAGGGTTAGGGTTGGGTTTCGGGGTAGGGTTGGGGTTGGGGTGAGGTTTAGGGTGAGGGTTTGGGTTTGGGTTAGTGTTAAGTTTCGAGTTAGAGTTAGGGTTAGGGTATGGGTTAGGGTTAGGGTTAGGGTTAAGTTTAGGGTTAGGGTTTGGGTTAGGATTAGGGTTAGGTTTAATGTATCGGTTTGGGTTAGGGTTAGGTTTAGGGTTAAGTTTAGGGTTAGGGTTGCGATTAGGGTTAGGTTTTCGTTTCGGTTAGGGTTAGGGTTAGGTTTAGGGTTTGGATAAGGTTTAGTGTTACGATTAGGTTTAGGGTTAGGGTTAGGTTTTGGGTTAGTGTTAGGGTTTGGTTTGGGTTAGGGTTAGATTTCGGGTTAGAGTTAGGGTTAGGGTTAGGGTTAGTGTTAGGGTTAAGGTTTAGCTTAGGGTTAGGGTTAGGGTTAGGGTTTGGGTTAGGGTTAGGGTTAGGGTTAGGGTTTGGGGTAGGGTTAGGGTTAGGGTTAGGTTGCGGGTTTGGGTTAGGGTTAGGGTTTGGGTTCAGGTTAGGATTACGGTTTGGGTTAGGGTTAGGGTTAGGTTTAGGGTTAGGGTTTGGGTTAGGGTTAGGGTTAGCTTTAGGGTTAGGGTTATGGTTATTGTTTGGGTTAGGGTTAGGGTTATGATTAGAGTTAGGGTTAGTGTTAGGGTTTGGGTTAGGGTTAGGGTTAGGGTTAGGTTTAGGGTAAGGGTTTGGGTTTGGGTTAGTGTTAAGTTTAGGGTTAGGGTTAGGGTTAGGGTTTGGGTTAGGGTTAGGGTTAGGGTTAGGGTTAGGGTTATTGTTAGGGTTTGGGTTAGGGTTAGGGTTAGGTTTAGGGTAAGGGTTTGGGTTTTGGTTAGTGTTAAGTTTAGGGTTAGTGTTAGGGTTAGGGTTTGGGTTAGGGTTAGTGTTAGGGTTAGGTTTAGGATTAGGGTTTGGGTTAAGGTTAGGGTTAAGTTTAGGGTTAGGTTTTGGGTTAGGGTTAGTGTTAGGATTAGGGTTAGGGTTATGCTTATTGTTTGGGTTAGGGTTAGGGATAAGATTAGAATTAGGGTTAGTGTTAGGGTTTGGGTTAGGGTTAGGGTTAGGTTTAGGGTAAGGGTTTGGGTTTGGTTTAGTGTTAAGTTTACGGTTAGGGTTAGGGTTAGGGTTTGCGTTAGGGTTAGGGTTAGGGTTAGGGTTTGGTTAGGGTTAGGTTTAGGGTTAAGTTTAGCGTTTGGGTAAGGTTTAGGGTTAGGATTAGGTTTACTGTCTGGGTGTGGGTTAGGATTACGGTTTGGAATAGTGTTAGGTTTAGGGTTAGGGTTAGGTTAGGTTTAGGGTTAGGCTTTGGGTTAGGGTTAGGGTTAGGGTTAGTATTAGGGTTTGGGTTAAGTTTAGGGTTAGGTTTAGGGTTAGGGTTACGGTTATGGTTAGGGTTAGGGTTAGGGTTTGGGTTAGGGTTAGGATTAGGATTAGGGGTATAGTTATGGTTAGGGTTTGCATTAGGGTTAGGGTTAAGATTAGGGTTAGGGTTACTGTTAGGGTTAGGGTTAGGGTTAGGTTTCGGGTTAGGATTATGGTTAGGGTTAGGTTTAGGCTGAGGGTTTGGGTTTGGGTTAGTGTTAAGTTTCGAGTTAGAGTTAGGGTTAGGGTATGGGTTAGGGTTAGGGTTTGGGTTAAGTTTAGGGTTAGGGTTTGGGTTAGGTTTAGGGTTAGGTTTAAGGTTAGTGTTAGGGTTAAGTTTAGGGTTTGAGTTAGGTTTAGGGTTAGGATTAGGTTTAATGTATGGGTTTGGGTTAGGGTTAGGGTTAGGGTTAGGGTTCGGGTTACGGTTTGGGTTAGGGTTAGGGTTAGGGTAAGGTTTGGTTTAGGGTTAGGTTTAGGGTTAGGTTCAGGGTTAGGTTTTGTGTTAGGGTTAGTGTTAGGGTTAGGGTTTGGGTTTGGGTTAACGTTAGGGATAGGGTTAGGGTTATTGGTAGGGTTAGGGTTAGGCTTTGGTTTAGGGTTAGGGTTAGGGTTAGGTTTAGGGTGAGTTTTTCGCTTTGGGTTAGGGTTAGGTTTAGGGTTATGGTTTGGGTTAGGGTTATGGTTAGGGTTAGGGCTAGGGTTAGGTTTAGTGTTAGAGATAGGATTACGATTAGGGTTAGGGTTTGGGTTAGGGTTAGGGTTACGGTTACCATTTGGGTTAGGGTTAGGTTTAGGGTAAGGTTTTTTTAGGGTTCGGGCTAGGGTTAGGATCAGGGTTATAGTTTGTGTTAGGGTTAGTGTTAAGGTTAGGGTTAGGGTTTGGGTTTGGGTTAGGGTTAGGGTTAGGTTTAGAATGAGGATTAGGTTTGGGTTAGGGTTAGGGTTAGGTTTAGGGTTTGGATAAGGTTTAGTGTTAGGATTAGGTTTAGGGTTAGGGTTTGGTTTTGGGTTAGTGTTAGGGTTTGGTTAGGGTTAGGGTTAGAGTTAGGGTTAGAGTTAGGGTTAGGGTTAGGGTTTGGGTTAGGGTTAGGGTTAGGGTTAGGGTTTGGGGTAGGGTTAGGGTTAGGGTTAGGTTGCTGGTTTGGGTTAGGGTTAGGGTTTGGGTTCAGGTTAGGATTACGGTTTGGGTTAGGGTTAGGGTTAGGTTTAGGGTTAGGGTTTGGGTTAGGGTTAGGGTTAGCTTTAGGGTTAGGGTTATGGTTATTGTTTGGGTTAGGGTTAGGGTTATGATTAGAGTTAGGGTTAGTGTTAGGGTTTGGGTTAGGGTTAGGGTTAGGGTTAGGTTTAGGGTAAGGGTTTGGGTTTGGGTTAGTGTTAAGTTTAGGGTTAGGGTTAGGGTTAGGGTTTGGGTTAGGGTTAGGGTTAGGGTTAGGGTTATTGTTAGGGTTTGGGTTAGGGTTAGGGTTAGGTTTAGGGTAAGGGTTTGGGTTTTCTTTAGTGTTAAGTTTAGGGTTAGTGTTAGGGTTAGGGTTTGGGTTAGGGTTAGTGTTAGAGTTAGGTTTAGGATTAGGGTTTGGGTTAAGGTTAGGGTTAAGTTTAGGGTTAGGTTTTGGGTTAGGGTTAGTGTTAGGATTAGGGTTAGGGTTATGCTTATTGTTTGGGTTAGGGTTAGGGATAAGATTAGAATTAGGGTTAGTGTTAGGGTTTGGGTTAGGGTTAGGGTTAGGTTTAGGGTAAGGGTTTGGGTTTGGTTTAGTGTTAAGTTTAGGGTTAGGGTTAGGGTTAGGGTTTGCGTTAGGGTTAGGGTTAGGGTTAGGGTTAGGTTTAGGGTTTGGTTAGGGTTAGGTTTAGGGTTAAGTTTAGCGTTTGGGTAAGGTTAGGGTTAGGATTATGTTTACTGTCTGGGTGTGGGTTAGGATTACGGTTTGGAATAGTGTTAGGTTTAGGGTTAGGGTTAGGTTAGGTTTAGGGTTAGGCTTTGGGTTAGGGTTAGGGTTAGGGTTAGTATTAGGGTTTGGGTTAAGTTTAGAGTTAGGTTTAGGGTTAGGGTTAGGGCTAGGGTTAGGGTTAGGGTTTGGGTTAGGGTTAGGATTAGGATTAGGGTTATGGTAGTGGGTTTGCATTAGGGTTAGGGTTAAGATTAGGGTTAGGGTTACTGTTAGGGTTAGGGTTAGGGTTAGGTTTCGGGTTAGGGTTATGGTTAGGTTTAGGTTTGGGTTTGGGTTAGTGTTAAGTTTCGAGTTAGAGTTAGGGTTAGGGTATGGGTTAGGGTTAGGGTTAAGTTTAGGGTTATGGTTTGGGTTAGGTTTAGGGTTAGGTTTAAGGTTAGTGTTAGGGTTAAGTTTAGGGTTTGAGTTAGGTTTAGGGTTAGGATTAGGTTTAATGTATGGGTTTGGGTTAGGGTTAGGGTTAGGGTTAAGTTTAGGGTTAGGGTTACGATTAGGGTTAGGTTTAGGTTTCGGTTAGGGTTAGTGTTAGGGTTAGTGTTAGGGTTTGGCTTAGGGTTAGGGTTAGGGTTAGGTTTACGCTTAGGGTTAGAGTTAGGGTTTGGGTTAGGATGAGGGTTAGGTTTAGGGTTAGGGTTAAGGTTAGTGTTAGGGTTAAGTTTAGGGTTTGAGTACGCTTTAGGGTTAGGATTAGGTCTAATGTATGGGTTAGGGTTAGGCTTACGGTTAGGGAAACGGTCCCGGTTAGGGCTAGGCTTAGGGTAAGGTTTGGTTTAGGGTTAGGGTTAGGTTTAGGGTTAGGTAGTGTTAGAGATAGGATTACTATTAGGGTTAGAGTTTGGGTTAGGCTTAGGGTTAGGGTTACGATTTGGGTTAAAGTTAGAGTTAGGGTAAGGTTTTTTTAGGGTTCGAGTTAGGGTTAGGATCAGTGTTATTGTTTGTGTTAGGGTTAGTGTTAGGGTTAGGGTTAGGGTTTGGGTTTGGGTTAGGGTTAGGGTTAGGTTTAGAGTTAGGATTAGGGTTTGGGTTAGGGTTAGGGTTAGGTTTAGAGTTTGGGAAAGGTTTAGTGTTAGGATTAAGTTTAGGGTTAGGGTTTGGGTTGGGGTTAGTGTTAGGGTTTGGTTTGGGTTAGGGTTAGAGTTAGGGTTAGAGTTAGGTTTAGGGTTAGGTTTAGTGTTAGGGTTAAGTTTTGGCTTAAGGTTAGGGTTAGGGTTAGGTTTTGGGTTAGGGTTAGGGTTAGGGATTGGGGTAGGGTTAGGGTTAGGGTTAGGTTGCGGGCTTGGGTTAGGGTTAGGGTTTGGGTACAGGTTAGGATTACGGTTTGGTTTAGGATTAGGGTTAGGTTTAGGGTTAGGTTTTGGGTTAGGGTTAGGGTTAGGATTAGGGTTAGGGTTATGGTTATTGTTTGGGTTAGGGTTAGGGTTAAGATTAGATTAACGGTTAGTGTTAGGGTTTGGGTTAGGGTTAGGGTTAGGTTTAGGGTTAGGTTTAGGGTAAGGGTTTGTGTTTGGGTTAGTGTTATGTTTATGGTTAGGGTTAGGGTTAGGGTTTTTTGTTAGGGTTTGGGTTAGGGTTAGGTTTAGGGTTAGGGTTATGGTTATTGTTAGGGTTTCGGTTAGGATTAGGGTTAGGTTTAGGGTAAGGGTTTGGGTTTGGTTTAGTGTTGAGTTAAGGGTTAGGGTTAATATTAGGGTTGGGTTTAGGGTTAGGGTTTGGGTTAGGGTTAGTGTTAGGATTAGGGTTAGGGTTTGGGTTAAGTTTAGGGTTAGGTTTAGGGTTAGGGTTAGGGTTAGGGTTAGGGTTAGGGTTTGGGTTAGGGTTAGGATTAGGATTACGGTTATGGTTATGGTTAGGGTTTGCATTAGGGTTATGGTTAAGATTAGGGTTAGGGTTACTGTTAGGGTTAGGGTTAGGTTTCGGGTTAGGGTTAGGGTTAGTGTTAGGTTTAGGGTGAGGGTTTGGGTTTGGGTTAGTGTTAAGTTTCGAGTTAGAGTTAGGGTTAGGGTATGGGTTAGGGTTAGGGTTAGGGTTAAGTTTAGGGTTAGGGTTTGGGTTAGGATTAGGGTTAGGTTTAATGTATCGGTTTGGGTTAGGGTTAGGTTTAGGGTTAAGTTTAGGGTTAGGGTTGCGATTAGGGTTAGGTTTTCGTTTCGGTTAGGGTTAGGGTTAGGTTTAGGGTTATGGTTTGGGTTAGGGTTATGGTTAGGGTTAGGGCTAGGGTTAGGTTTAGTTTTAGAGATAGGATTACTATTAGGGTTAGGGTTTGGGTTAGGGTTAGGGTTACGGTTACCATTTGGGTTAGGGTTAGGTTTAGGGTAAGGTTTTTTTAGGGTTCGGGTTAGGGTTAGGATCAGGGTTATAGTTTGTGTTAGGGTTAGTGTTAAGGTTAGGGTTAGGGTTTGGGTTTGGGTTAGGGTTAGGGTTAGGTTTAGAATGAGGATTAGGTTTGGGTTAGGGTTAGGGTTAGGTTTAGGGTTTGGATAAGGTTTAGTGTTACGATTAGGTTTAGGGTTAGGGTTAGGTTTTGGGTTAGTGTTAGGGTTTGGTTTGGGTTAGGGTTAGATTTCGGGTTAGAGTTAGGGTTAGGGTTAGGGTTAGTGTTAGGATTAAGGTTTAGCTTAGGGTTAGGGTTAGGGTTAGGGTTTGGGTTAGGGTTAGGGTTAGGGTTAGGGTTTGGGGTAGGGTCAGGGTTAGGGTTAGGTTGCGGGTTTGGGTTAGGGTTAGGGTTTGGGTTCAGGTTAGGATTACGGTTTGGGTTAGGGTTAGGGTTAGGTTTAGGGTTAGGGTTTGGGTTAGGGTTAGGGTTAGCTTTAGGGTTAGGGTTATGGTTATTGTTTGGGTTAGGGTTAGGGTTATGATTAGAGTTAGGGTTAGTGTTAGGGTTTGGGTTAGGGTTAGGGTTAGGGTTAGGTTTAGGGTAAGGGTTTGGGTTTGGGTTAGTGTTAAGTTTAGGGTTAGGGTTAGGGTTAGGGTTTGGGTTAGGGTTAGGGTTAGGGTTAGGGTTATTGTTAGGGTTTGGGTTAGGGTTAGGGTTAGGTTCAGGGTAAGGGTTTGGGTTTTGGTTAGTGTTAAGTTTAGGGTTAGTGTTAGGGTTAGGGTTTGGGTTAGGGTTAGTGTTAGGGTTAGGTTTAGGATTAGGGTTTGGGTTAAGGTTAGGGTTAAGTTTAGGGTTAGGTTTTGGGTTAGGGTTAGTGTTAGGATTAG
>CM069527.1:119580000-119582500 GCA_035773235.1 Eospalax fontanierii
AGGTTAGTGTTAGGTTTAAATTTAGGGTTTGAGTAAGGTTTAAGGTTAGGATAAGGTTTAATGTATGGGTTATGGTTAGGGTTAGGGATACGGTTTGGGTTAGGGTTAGGGTTAGGGTAAGGTTTGGTTTAGGGTTATGGTTAGGGTTAGGTTTAGGGTGAGGTTTTCGCTTTGGGTTAGGGTTAGGTTTAGAGTTAGGGTTAGGGTTATGGTTTGGGTTAGGGTTAGGGTGAGGGTTAGGGTTAGGGTTAGGTTTAAGGTTAGTGTTAGGGTTAAGTTTAGGGTTTGGGTAAGGTTTAGGGTTAGGATTAGGTTTACTGTCTCGGTGTGGGTTAGGGTTAGGGTTTGGATTAGTGTTAGTGTTAGGGTTAGGGTTAGGTTTAGGTTTTGGGTTAGGGATAGGGTTAGGGTTATTTTTAGTATTAGGGTTTGTGTTAGCGTTAGGGTTAGGTTTAGGGATAGGGTTAGAATTAGGGTTTGGGTTAGGGTTAGGATTAGGGTTAGGGTTAGGGTTTGCGTTAGGTTTAGGGTTAAGTTTAGGGTTAGGGTTACTGTTAGGGTTAGGGTTAGGGTTAGGGTTAGGGTTAGGTTAAGGGTGATGGTTTGGGTTTGGGTTAGTGTTAAGTTTAGAGTTAGGGTTAGGGTTTGGTTTATGTTTAGGATTAGGGTTTGGTTTAGGGTTAGGTTTTCTGTTATCTTTAGGGTTAGGGTTAGGGTTAGTGTTAGGGTTAAGTTTAGGGTTTGGGTAAGTTTAAGGGTTAGGATTACGTTTAATTTCTGGTTTTGGGTTAAGGTTAGGGTTAGGGTTAGGGTTAGGGTTAGGGTTAGGGTTAGGTTTAAGATTAGGGTTAGGTTTTGGTTTCGGTTAGGGTTAGTGTTAGGGTTAGGGTTAGGGTTAGGGTTTGGGTTAGGGTTAGGGTTTGTGTTAGGTTTAGGCTGAGGGTTAGAGTTAGTGTTTGGGTTAGGATGAGGGTTATGATTAGGGGTAGGGTTTGGGTTGGTGTTAGGGTTAGGTTTTGTGTTAGGATTAGGGTTAGGGTTAGGATTAGGGTTAAGGTTAGGTTTAGGGTGAGGGTTTGGGTTTCGGTTAGTGTTAAGTTTAGAGTTAGTTTTAGGTTTAGGGTTTGGGTTAGGGTTAGGGTTAGGGTTAGAGTTAGGTTTAGGTTTAGGGTTAGGGTTTGGGATAGGTTTAGGGTTAGGGTTAGGGTTAGGGTTGGGGTTTCCTTTAGGGTTAGGGTTAGGTTTAATGTATGGGTTTGGGTTAGGGTTAGGGTTAGGGTTAGGTTTACGCTTAGTTTTAGAGTTAGGGTTTGGGTTAGGATGAGGGTTAGGTTTAGGGTTAGGGTTAAGGTTAGTGTTAGGTTTAAATTTAGGGTTTGAGTAAGGTTTAAGGTTAGGATAAGGTTTAATGTATGGGTTATGGTTAGGGTTAGGGATACGGTTTGGGTTAGGGTTAGGGTTAGGGTAAGGTTTGGTTTAGGGTTATGGTTAGGGTTAGGTTTAGGGTGAGGTTTTCGCTTTGGGTTAGGGTTAGGTTTAGGGTTAGGGTTAGGGTTATGGTTTGGGTTAGGGTTAGGGTGAGGGTTAGGGTTAGGTAGTGTTAGAGATAGGATTACAATTAGGGTTAGGGATTGGGTTAGGGTTAGGTTTAGGGTTACGATTTGGGTTAGGGTTAGTGTTAGGGTAAGGTTTAATTACGGTTCGGGTTAGGGTTAGGATCAGGGTTATTGTTTGTGTTAGGGTTAGTGTTAGGGTTAGGGTTATGGTTTGGGTTTGGGTTAGGGTTAGGGTTAGGTTTAGACTTAGGATTAGGGTTTGCGTTAGGGTTAGGGTTAGGTTTAGGG
Source organism: Eospalax fontanierii (assembly GCA_035773235.1). Classification (NCBI taxonomy): domain Eukaryota; kingdom Metazoa; phylum Chordata; class Mammalia; order Rodentia; family Spalacidae; genus Eospalax; species Eospalax fontanierii. The sequence goes on from CM069527.1 coordinate 119,581,845, forward strand.
TTTGGGTAAGGTTTAGTGTTAGAATTAGGTTTAGGGTTAGGGTTTGGTTTTGGGTTAGTGTTAGGGTTTGGTTTGGGTTAGGGTTAGGTTTAGGGTTAGGATTAGATTTACTGTCTGCGTGTGAGTTAGGGTTACGGTTTGGATTAGTGTTAGGGTTAGGGTTAGGGTTAGGTTAGGTTTAGGGTTAGGGTTAGGTTTAGTATTAGGGTTAGGTTTAGTATTAGGGTTTGGGTTAGGGTTAGATTTATGTTTTGGGTTAGGGTTAGGGTTAGGGTTAAGGTTAGGGTTAGGGTTTGGGTTTGGGTTAGTGTTAGGATTTGATTTGGGTTAGGGTTAGAGTTCGGGTTAGAGTTAGGGTTAGGGTTAGGGTTAGTGTTAGTGTTAATGTTTGGCTTATGGTTAGGGTTAGGGTTAGAGTTAGGGTTAAGGTTTGGCTTAGGGTTAGGGTTAGGGTTAAGGTTTGGGTTAGCGTTAGGGTTAGGCTTTGGGTTAGGGTTAGGGTTAGGGTTAGGTTGCGGGTTTGGGTTAGGGTTAGGGTTTGGATTCAGGTTAGGATTACGGTTTGGGTTAGGGTTAGGTTTAGGGTTAGGGTTTGGGTTAAGTTTAGGGTTAGGATTAGGGTTAGGGTTATGGTTATTGTTTGGGTTAGGGTTAGG
>CM069527.1:119585000-119637500 GCA_035773235.1 Eospalax fontanierii
TTAGAGTTAGGGTTAGGGTTAGGGTTAGTGTGAGGGTTAAGGTTTAGCTTAGGGTTAGGATTAGGGTTAGGGTTTGGGTTAGGGTTAGGGTTAGGGTTAGTGTTTGGCGTAGGGTTAGGGTTAGGGTTAGGTTGCGGGTTTGGGTTAGGGTTAGGGTTTGGGTTCAGGTTAGGATTACGGTTTGGGTTAGGGTTAGGGTTAGGTTTAGGGTTAGGGTTTGGGTTTGGGTTAGTGTTAAGTTTCGAGTTAGAGTTAGGGTTAGGGTATGGGTTAGGGTTAGGGTTAGGGTTAAGTTTAGGGTTAGGGTTTGGGTTAGGTTTAGGGTTAGGTTTAAGGTTAGTGTTAGGGTTAAGTTTAGGGTTTGAGTTAGGTTTAGGGTTAGGATTAGGTTTAATGTATCGGTTTGGGTTAGGGTTAGGTTTAGGGTTAAGTTTAGGGTTAGGGTTGCGATTAGGGTTAGGTTTTCGTTTCGGTTTGGGTTAGTGTTAGGGTTAGGGTTAGTGTTAGGGTTTGGGTTAGGGTTAGGGTTAGGGTGAGGTTTACGCTTAGGGTTAGAGTTAGGGTTTGGGTTAGGATGAGGGTTAGGTTTAGGGTTAGGGTTAAGGTTAGTGTTAGGGTTAAGTTTAGGGTTTGAGTACGTTTTAGGGTTAGGATTAGGTTTAATGTATGGGTTAGGGTTAGGCTTAGGGTTAGGTTTACGGTTTCGGTTAGGGTTAGGGTTAGGGTAAGGTTTGGTTTAGGTTTAGGGTTAGGTCTAGGGTTAGGTAGTGTTAGAGATAGGATTACTATTAGGGTTAGAGTTTGGGTTAGGCTTAGGGTTAGGGTTAAGATTTGGGTTAAAGTTAGGGTTAGGGTAAGGTTTTTTTAGGGTTCGAGTTAGGGTTAGGATCAGGGTTATTGTTTGTGTTAGGGTTAGTGTTAGGGTTAGGGTTAGGGTTTGGGTTTGGGTTAGGGTTAGGGTTAGGTTTAGAGTTAGGATTAGGGTTTGGGTTAGGGTTAGTGTTATGTTTAGGGTTTGGGAAAGGTTTTGTGTTAGGATTAAGTTTAGGGTTAGGGTTTGGGTTGGGGTTAGTGTTAGGGTTTGGTTTGGGTTAGGGTTAGAGTTAGGGTTAGAGTTAGGGTTAGGGTTAGGTTTAGTGTTAGAGTTAAGGTTTGGCTTAGGGTTAGGGTTAGGGTTAGGGTTAGGGTTAGGGTTAGGGTTAGGGATTGGGGTAGGTTTAGGGTTAGGGTTAGGTTGCGGGCTTGGGTTAGGGTTAGGGTTTGGGTACAGGTTAGGATTACGGTTTGGGTTAGGGTTAGGGTTAGGTTTAGGGTTAGGGTTTGGGTTAGGGTTAGGGTTAGGATTAGGGTTAGGGTTATGGTTATTGTTTGGGTTAGGGTTAGGGTTAAGATTAGAGTAAGGTTTAGTGTTAGGGTTTGGGTTAGGGTTAGGGTTAGGGTTAGGGTTAGGTTTAGGGTAAGGGTTTGGGTTTGGGTTAGTGTTAAGTTTATGGTTAGGGTTAGGTTTAGGGTTTTTTGTTAGGGTTTGGGTTAGGGTTAGGTTTAGGATTAGGGTTATGGTTATTGTTAGGTTTTCGGTTAGGATTAGGGTTAGATTTAGGTTAAGGGTTTGGGTTTGGTTTAGTGTTGAGTTAAGGGTTAGGGTTAATGTTAGGGTTAGGTTTAGGGTTAGGGTTTGGGTTAGGGTTAGTGTTAGGATTAGGGTTAGGGTTATGGTTATTGTTTGGGTTAGGGTTAGGGGTAAGATTAGAGTTAGGGTTAGTGTTAGGGTTTGGGTTAGGGTTAGGGTTAGGTTTAGGGTAAGGGTTTGGGTTTCGTTTAGTGTTACGTTTAGGGTTAGGGTTAGGGTTAGGGTTTGCGTTAGGGTTAGGGTTAGAGTTAGGTTTAGGGTTAGGGTTTGGGTTAGGGTTAGGGTTAGTGTTAAGTTTAGGGTTTGGGTAAGGTTTAGGGTTAGGATTTGGTTTACTGTCTGGGTGTGGGTTAGGGTTACGGTTTGTATTAGTGTTAGGGTTAGGGTTAGGGTTAGGTTAGGTTTAGGGTTACGATTAGGGTTAAGATTAGGGTTAGGGTTACTGTTAGGGTTACGTTTAGGGTTAGGGTTAGGGTTTAGGTTTAGGCTGAGGTTTTGGTTTTGGGTTAGTGTTAAGTTTCGAGTTAGAGTTTGGGTTAGGGTATGGGTTAGGGTTAGGGTTAGGGTTAAGTTTAGTGTTAGGGTTTGGGTTAGGTTTAGGGTTAGGGTTAAGGTTAGTGTTAGGTTTAAGTTTAGGGTTTGAGTAAGGTTTAGGGTTAGGATTAGGTTTAATGTATGGGGTTGGGTTAGGGTTAGGGTTAGGGTTAGGTTTAGGGTTAGGGTTACGATTAGGGTTTGGTTTTGGTTTCGGTTAGGGTTAGTGTTAGGGATAGGGTTAGGGTTAGGGTTAGGGTTTGGGTTAGGGTTAGGGTTAGGGTTAGGTTTACACTTAGGGTTAGAGTTAGGGTTTGGTTTAGGATGAGGGTTAGGTTTAGGGTTAGGGTTTGGGTTTGGGTGAGGGTTAGGGTTTGTGTTATGGTTAGCTTTAGGGTTAGGGTTAGTGTTAGGATTAGTCTTAGGGTTACGGTTAGGGTTAGGGTTAGGTTTTGTGTTAGGGTTAGGGTTGGGGTTTCGGTTAGGGTTAGCGTTACGTTTAGGGTTATGGTTTGGGTTAGGGTTACGGTTAGGCTTAGTGTTAAGTTTAGGGTTAGGGTTTCAGTTCGGGTTAGTGTTAGGGTTAGGTTTAGGGTTAGCTTTGGGTTAGGGTTTGGGTTTGGTTTAGGGTTAGGGTTAGGGTTAGGGTTAGGGTTAGGGTTAGGGTTAGGGTTAGGGATAGAATTATGATTTGGGTTAGGGTTTGGGTTAGGGTTAGGGTTAGGTTAGATTTAGGGTTAGGGTTTCATTTAGGGTTAGGGTTAGGGTTAGTATTAGGGTTTAGGGTAAGGATAGGGTTAGGTTTAGGGTTAGGGTTAGGGTTAGGGTTAGGGTTTGGGTTAGGTTTAGGATTAGGATTAGGGTTATGTTTATGGTTAGGGTTTGCATTAGGGTTAGGGTTAAGATTAGGGTTTGGGTTACTGTTAGGTTTAGGGTTACGGTTAGGGTTAGGGTTAGGTTTAGGGTGAGGGTTTGGGTTTGGGTTAGTGTTAAGTTTCGAGTTAGAGTTAGGGTTAGGGTATGGGTTAGGTTTAGGGTTAGCGTTAAGTTTAGTGTTAGGGTTTGGGTTAGGTTTAGGGTTAGGGTTAAGGTTAGTGTTAGGGTTAATTTTAGGGTTTGAGTAATGTTTAGGTTTAGGATTAGGTTTAATATATGGGTTTGGGTTAGGGTTAGGGTTAGGGTTAGGTTTGGGTTAGGGTTACGATTAGGGTTAGGTTTTGGTTTCGGTTAGGGTTAGTGTTAGGGTTAAGGATTGGGTTAGGGTTAGGGTTAGGGTTAGGTTTACGCTTAGGGTTAGAGTTAGGGTTTGGGTTAGGATGAGGGTTAGGTTTAGGGTTAGGGTTTGGGTTTGGGTGAGGGTTAGGTTTTGTGTTAGGGTTAGGGTTAGGGTTAGGGTTAGGGTTAGGATTAGTGTTAGGGTTACGGTTAGGGTTAAGGTTAGGTTTAGTGTTAGGGTTAGGGTTGAGGTTTCGGTTAGGGTTAGGGTTAGGTTTAGGGTTAGGGTTTGGGTTAGGGTTATGGTTAGGGTTAGTGTTAAGGTTAGGGTTAGGGTTAGGGTTAGGGTTTGCGTTAGGGTTAGGGTTAGGGTTAGGTTTAGGGTTAGGGTTTGGGTTTAGGTTTTGTTTAGTGTTTGGGTTAGGGTTAGGGTTAAGATTAGAGTTAGAGTTACTGTTAGGTTTTGGGTTAGGGTTAGAGTTAGGTTCAGGGTAATGGTTTGGGTTTGGGTTAGTGTTAAGTTTAGGGTTAGGGTTAGGGTTTGTGTTAGGGTTAGAGTTAGGGTCAGGTTTAGTGTTAGGGTTTGGGTTAGGGTTAGGGTTAAGGTTAGGGTTAAGTTTAGGGTTTGGGTAAGGTTTAGGGTTAGGATTAGGTTTACTGTCTCGGTGTGGGTTAGGGTTAGGGTTTGGATTAGTGTTAGTGTTAGGGTTAGGGTTAGGTTTAGGTTTTGGGTTAGGGATAGGGTTAGGGTTATTTTTAGTATTAGGGTTTGTGTTAGCGTTAGGGTTAGGTTTAGGGATAGGGTTAGAATTAGGGTTTGGGTTAGGGTTAGGATTAGGGTTAGGGTTAGGGTTTGCGTTAGGTTTAGGGTTAAGTTTAGGGTTAGGGTTACTGTTAGGGTTAGGGTTAGGGTTAGGGTTAGGGTTAGGTTAAGGGTGATGGTTTGGGTTTGGGTTAGTGTTAAGTTTAGAGTTAGGGTTAGGGTTTGGTTTATGTTTAGGATTAGGGTTTGGTTTAGGTTTAGGTTTTCTGTTATCTTTAGGGTTAGGGTTAGGGTTAGTGTTAGGGTTAAGTTTAGGGTTTGGGTAAGTTTAAGGGTTAGGATTACGTTTAATTTCTGGTTTTGGGTTAAGGTTAGGGTTAGGGTTAGGGTTAGGGTTAGGTTTAAGATTAGGGTTAGGTTTTGGTTTCGGTTAGGGTTAGTGTTAGGGTTAGGGTTAGGGTTAGGGTTTGGGTTAGGGTTAGGGTTTGGGTTAGGTTTAGGCTGAGGGTTAGAGTTAGTGTTTGGGTTAGGATGAGGGTTATGATTAGGGGTAGGGTTTGGGTTGGTGTTAGGGTTAGGTTTTGTGTTAGGATTAGGGTTAGGGTTAGGATTAGGGTTAAGGTTAGGTTTAGGGTGAGGGTTTGGGTTTCGGTTAGTGTTAAGTTTAGAGTTAGTTTTAGGTTTAGGGTTTGGGTTAGGGTTAGGGTTAGGGTTAGAGTTAGGTTTAGGTTTAGGGTTAGGGTTTGGGATAGGTTTAGGGTTAGGGTTAGGGTTAGGGTTGGGGTTTCCTTTAGGGTTAGGGTTAGGTTTAATGTATGGGTTTGGGTTAGGGTTAGGATTAGGGTTAGGTTTAGGGTTAGGGTTACGATTAGGGTTAGGTTTTGGTTTCGTTTAGGGTTAGTGTTAGGTTTAGGGTTAGGGTTAGGTTTTGGGTTAGGGTTAGGGTTAGGGTTAGGTTTACGCTTAGTTTTAGAGTTAGGGTTTGGGTTAGGATGAGGGTTAGGTTTAGAGTTAGGGTTAAGGTTAGTGTTAGGTTTAAATTTAGGGTTTGAGTAAGGTTTAAGGTTAGGATAAGGTTTAATGTATGGGTTATGGTTAGGGTTAGGGATACGGTTTGGGTTAGGGTTAGGGTTAGGGTAAGGTTTGGTTTAGGGTTATGGTTAGGGTTAGGTTTAGGGTGAGGTTTTCGCTTTGGGTTAGGGTTAGGATTAGAGTTAGGGTTAGGGTTATGGTTTGGGTTAGGGTTAGGGTGAGGGTTAGGGTTAGGGTTAGGTTTAAGGTTAGTGTTAGGGTTAAGTTTAGGGTTTGGGTAAGGTTTAGGGTTAGGATTAGGTTTACTGTCTCGGTGTGGGTTAGGGTTAGGGTTTGGATTAGTGTTAGTGTTAGGGTTAGGGTTAGGTTTAGGTTTTGGGTTAGGGATAGGGTTAGGGTTATTTTTAGTATTAGGGTTTGTGTTAGCGTTAGGGTTAGGTTTAGGGATAGGGTTAGAATTAGGGTTTGGGTTAGGGTTAGGATTAGGGTTAGGGTTAGGGTTTGCGTTAGGTTTAGGGTTAAGTTTAGGGTTAGGGTTACTGTTAGGGTTAGGGTTAGGGTTAGGGTTAGGGTTAGGTTAAGGGTGATGGTTTGGGTTTGGGTTAGTGTTAAGTTTAGAGTTAGGGTTAGGGTTTGGTTTATGTTTAGGATTAGGGTTTGGTTTAGGGTTAGGTTTTCTGTTATCTTTAGGGTTAGGGTTAGGGTTAGTGTTAGGGTTAAGTTTAGGGTTTGGGTAAGTTTAAGGGTTAGGATTACGTTTAATTTCTGGTTTTGGGTTAAGGTTAGGGTTAGGGTTAGGGTTAGGGTTAGGGTTAGGTTTAAGATTAGGGTTAGGTTTTGGTTTCGGGTAGGGTTAGTGTTAGGGTTAGGGTTAGGGTTAGGGTTTGGGTTAGGGTTAGGGTTTGGGTTAGGTTTAGGCTGAGGGTTAGAGTTAGTGTTTGGGTTAGGATGAGGGTTATGATTAGGGGTAGGGTTTGGGTTGGTGTTAGGGTTAGGTTTTGTGTTAGGATTAGGGTTAGGGTTAGGATTAGGGTTAAGGTTAGGTTTAGGGTGAGGGTTTGGGTTTCGGTTAGTGTTAAGTTTAGAGTTAGTTTTAGGTTTAGGGTTTGGGTTAGGGTTAGGGTTAGGGTTAGAGTTAGGGTTAGGTTTAGGGTTAGGGTTTGGGATAGGTTTAGGGTTAGGGTTAGGGTTAGGGTTGGGGTTTCCTTTAGGGTTAGGGTTTGGTTTAATGTATGGGTTTGGGTTAGGGTTAGGGTTAGGGTTAGGTTTACGCTTAGTTTTAGAGTTAGGGTTTGGGTTAGGATGAGGGTTAGGTTTAGGGTTAGGGTTAAGGTTAGTGTTAGGTTTAAATTTAGGGTTTGAGTAAGGTTTAAGGTTAGGATAAGGTTTAATGTATGGGTTATGGTTAGGGTTAGGGATACGGTTTGGGTTAGGGTTAGGGTTAGGGTAAGGTTTGGTTTAGGGTTATGGTTAGGGTTAGGTTTAGGGTGAGGTTTTCGCTTTGGGTTAGGGTTAGGTTTAGGGTTAGGGTTAGGGTTATGGTTTGGGTTAGGGTTAGGGTGAGGGTTAGGGTTAGGTAGTGTTAGAGATAGGATTACAATTAGGGTTAGGGATTGGGTTAGGGTTAGGTTTAGGGTTACGATTTGGGTTAGGGTTAGTGTTAGGGTAAGGTTTAATTACGGTTCGGGTTAGGGTTAGGATCAGGGTTATTGTTTGTGTTAGGGTTAGTGTTAGGGTTAGGGTTATGGTGTGGGTTTGGGTTAGGGTTAGGGTTAGGTTTAGACTTAGGATTAGGGTTTGCGTTAGGGTTAGGGTTAGGTTTAGGGTTTGGGTAAGGTTTAGTGTTAGAATTAGGTTTAGGGTTAGGGTTTGGTTTTGGGTTAGTGTTAGGGTTTGGTTTGGGTTAGGGTTAGGTTTAGGGTTAGGATTAGATTTACTGTCTGCGTGTGAGTTAGGGTTACGGTTTGGATTAGTGTTAGGGTTAGGGTTAGGGTTAGGTTAGGTTTAGGGTTAGGGTTAGGTTTAGTATTAGGGTTAGGTTTAGTATCCTAGTTTTGGTTAGGGTTAGATTTATGTTTTGGGTTAGGGTTAGGGTTAGGGTTAAGGTTAGGGTTAGGGTTTGGGTTTGGGTTAGTGTTAGGATTTGATTTGGGTTAGGGTTAGAGTTCGGGTTAGAGTTAGGCTTAGGGTTAGGGTTAGTGTTAGTGTTAATGTTTGGTTTATGGTTAGGGTTAGAGTTAGAGTTAGGGTTAAGGTTTGGCTTAGGGTTAGGGTTAGGGTTAAGGTTTGGGTTAGCGTTAGGGTTAGGCTTTGGGTTAGGGTTAGGGTTAGGGTTAGGTTGCCGGTTTGGGTTAGGGTTAGGGTTTGGATTCAGGTTAGGATTACGGTTTGGGTTAGGGTTAGGTTTAGGGTTAGGGTTTGGGTTAAGTTTAGGGTTAGGATTAGGGTTAGGGTTATGGTTATTGTTTGGGTTAGGGTTAGGGTTAAGATTAGAGATAGGGTTAGTGTTAGGGTTTGGGTTAGGGTTAGGGTTAGGGTTAGGTTTAGGGTAAGGGTTTGGGTTTGGGTTAGTGTTAGGATTAGGGTTAGGGTTATGGTTATTGTTTGGGTTAGGGTTAGGGGTAAGATTAGAGTTAGGTTTAGTGTTAGGGTTTGGGTTAGGGTTAGGGTTAGGTTTAGGGTAAGGGTTTGGGTTTGGTTTAGTGTTAAGTTTAGGGTTAGGTTTAGGGTTACGGTTTGCGTTAGGGTTAAGTTTAGGGTTAGGTTTAGGGTTAGGGTTTGGGTTAGGGTTAGGGTTAGGTTTAGGGTTAGGGTTAGGGTTAGGGTTAAGTTTAGGGTTAGGGTTAAGTTTAGGGTTTGAGTAAGTTTTAGGGTTATGATTAGGTTTAATGTATGGGTTTAGGTTAGGGTTAGGTTTAGGGTTAGGTTTAGGGTTAGAGTTACGATTAGGGTTAGGTTTTGGTTTCGGTTAGGGTTAGTGTTTGTGTTAGAGTTAGGGTTAGGTTTGGGTTAGGGTTAGGGTTAGGGTTAGGTTTACGATTAGGGTTAGAGGTAGGGTTTGGGTTAGGATGAGGGTTAGGTTTAGGGTTAGGGTTAAGGTTAGTGTTAGGGTTAAGTTTAGGGTTTAAGTAAGGTTTAAGGTTAGGATTATGTTTAATGTATAGGTTAGGGTTAGGGTTAGGGTTAGGGTTACGGTTTGGGTTAGGGTTAGGGTTAGGGTAAGGTTTGGTTTAGGGTTAGGATTAGGGTTAGGTTTAGGGTGAGGTTTTCGATTTGGGTTAGGGTTAGATTAAGGGTTATTGTTAGGGTTATGGTTTGGGTTAGGGTTAGGGTTAGGGTTAGGGTTAGGGTTAGGGTTAGGTAGTGTTAGAGATAGGATTACAATTAGGGTTAGGGTTTGGGTTAGGGTTAGGGTTAGGGTTACGATTTGGGTTAGGGTTAGGGTTAGGGTAAGGTTTATTTAGGGTTCGGGTTTGGGTTACGATCAGGGTTATTGTTTGTGTTAGGGTTAGTGTTAGGGTTAGGGTTATGCTTTGGGTTTGGGTTAGGGTTAGGGTTAGGTTTAGACTTAGGATTAGGGTTTGGGTTAGGGTTAGGGTTAGGTTTAGGGTTTGGGTAAGGTTTAGTGTTAGGAATAGGTTTAGGGTTAGGGTTTGGTTTTGGGTTAGTGTTAGGGTTTGGTTTGGGTTAGGGTTAGGGTTAGAGTTAGGGTTAGAGTTAGGGTTAGGGATAGGGTTAGTGTTAGGGTTAAGGTTTGGCTTAGCGTTAGGGTTAGGGTTAGGGTTAGGGTTATGTTTAGGGTTAGGGTTAGTGTTAGGGATAGGATTACGATTAGGGTTAGGGTTTGGGTTAGGGTTACGGTGAGGATTAGGGTTAGGGTTAAGGTTATTGTTTGGGTTAGCGTTAGGAGTAAGATTAGAGTTAGGGTTAGTGTTAGGGTTTGGGTTAGGGTTAGGGTTAGGTTTAGGGTAAGGGTTTGGGTTTGGATTAGTGTTAAGTTTAGGGTTAGGGTTAGGGTTAGGGCTTGTGTTAGGGTTAGGGTTAGGGTTAGGTTTAGGGTTAGGGTTTGGGTAAGGGTTAGAGTTAGGGTTAAGTTTAGATTTTGGATAAGTTTTAGGGTTAGGATTAGATTTACTGTCTGGGTGTGGGTTAGGGTTACGGTTTGGATTAGTGTTAGGTTTAGGGTTAGGGTTAGGTTAGGTTTAGGGTTAGGGTTTGGTTTAGGGTTAGGGTTAGGGTTAGTATTAGGGTTTGGGTTAAGGATAGGGTTAGGTTTAGGGTTAGGGATAGGGTTAGGTTTAGGGTGAGGTTTTCTCTTTGGGTTAGGGTTAGGTTTAGGGTTATTGTTAGGGTTATGGTTTGGGTTAGGGTTAGGTTTAGGGTTAGGGTTTGCGTTAGGGTTAGGGTTAGGGTTAGGTTTAGGGTTAGGGTTTGGGTTTAGGTTATGTTTAGGGTTTGGGTTAGGTTTAGGGTTAGGGTTTGGATTTAGGTTATGTTTAGGGTTTGGGTTAGGGTTAGGGTTAAGATTAGAGTTAGGGTTACTGTTAGGGATGGGTTAGGGTTAGGGGTAGGTTCAGGGTAATGGTTTGGCTTTGGGTTAGTGTTAAGTTTAGTGTTAGTGTTAGGGTTTGTGTTAGGGTTAGAGTTAGGGTTAGGTTTAGGGTTAGGGTTTGGGTTTAGGTTATGTTTAGGGTTTGGGTTAGGTTTAGGGTTAGGGTTTGGGTTTAGGTTATGTTTAGGGTTTGGGTTAGGGTTAGGGTTAAGATTAGAGTTAGGGTTACTGTTAGGGTTTGGGTTAGGGTTAGGGGTAGGTTCAGGGTAATGGTTTGGCTTTGGGTTAGTGTTAAGTTTAGTGTTAGTGTTAGGGTTTGTGTTTGGGTTAGAGTTAGGGTTAGGTTTAGTGTTAGGGTTTGGGTTAGGGTTAGGGTTAGGGTTAGGGTTAAGTTTAGGGTTTGGGTAAGGTTTAGGGTTAGGATTAGTTTTACTGTCTGGGTGTGGGTTAGGGTTACGGTTTGGATTAGTGTTAGGGTTAGGGTTAGGGTTAGGTTAGGTTTAGGTTTAATGTTTGGTTTAGGGTTAGGGTTAGGTTTAGTATTAGGGTTTGGGTTAAGGATAGGGTTAGGTTTAGGGTTAGGGTTAGGGTTAGGGTTAAGTTTAGGGTTAGGGTTAAGTTTAGGGTTTGAGTAAGTTTTAGGGTTATGATTAGGTTTAATGTATGGGTTTAAGTTAGGGTTAGGGTTAGGGTTAGGTTTAGGGTTATAGTTACGATTATTGTTAGGTTTTGGTTTCGGTTAGGGTTAGTGTTAGTGTTAGAGTTAGGGTTAGGTTTGGGTTAGGGTTAGGGTTAGGGTTAGGTTTACGCTTAGGGTTAGAGTTAGGGTTTGGGTTAGGATGAGGGTTAGGTTTAGGGTTAGGGTTAAGGTTAGTGTTAGGGTTAAGTTTAGGGTTTGAGTAAGGTTTAAGGTTAGGATTATGTTTAATGTATAGGTTAGGGTTCGGTTTAGGGTTAGGGTTACGGTTTGGGTTAGGGTTAGGGTTAGGGTAAGGTTTGGTTTAGGGTTAGGATTAGGGTTAGGTTTAGGGTGAGGTTTTCGCTTTGGGTTAGGGTAGATTAAGGGTTATTGTTAGGGTTATGGTTTGGGTTAGGGTTAGGGTTAGGGTTAGGGTTAGGTAGTGTTAGAGATAGGATTACAATTAGGGTTAGGGTTTGGGTTAGGGTTAGGGTTAGGGTTACGATTTGGGTTAGGGTTAGGGTAAGGGTAAGGTTTATTTAGGGTTCGGGTTTGGGTTACGATCAGGGTTATTGTTTGTGTTAGGGTTAGTGTTAGGGTTAGGGTTATTCTTTGGGTTTGGGTTAGGGTTAGGGTTAGGTTTAGACTTAGGATTAGTGTTTGGGTTAGGGTTAGGTTTAGGTTTAGGGTTTGGGTAAGGTTTAGTGTTAGAATTAGGTTTAGGGTTAGGGTTTGGTTTTGGGTTAGTGTTAGGGTTTGGTTTGGGTTAGGGTTAGGGTTAGAGTTAGGGTTAGAGTTAGGGTTAGGGATAGGGTTAGTGTTAGGGTTAAGGTTTGGCTTAGGGTTAGGGTTAGGGTTAGGGTTAGGGTTACGTTTAGGGTTAGGGTTAGTGTTAGGGATAGGATTACGATTAGGGTTAGGTTTTGGGTTAGGGTTACGGTTAGGATTAGGTTTAGGGTTAAGGTTATTGTTTGGGTTAGCGTTAGGAGTAAGATTAGAGTTAGGTTTAGTGTTAGGGTTAGGGTTAGGTTTAGGGTAAGGGTTTGGGTTTGGTTTAGTGTTAAGTTTAGGGTTAGGGTTAGGGTTAGGGTTTGTGTTAGGGTTAGGGTTAGGGTTAGGTTTAGGGTTACGGTTTGGGTTAGGGTTAGAGTTAGGGTTAAGTTTAGAGTTTGGATAAGTTTTAGGGTTAGGATTAGATTTACTGTCTGGGTGTGGGTTAGGGTTGCGGTTTGGATTAGTGTTAGGGTTAGGGTTAGGGTTAGGTTAGGTTTAGGGTTAGGGTTTGGTTTAGGGTTAGGGTTAGGGTTAGTATTAGGGTTTGGGTTAAGGATAGGGTTAGGTTTAGGGTTAGGGTTAGGGTTAGGTTTAGGGTGAGGTTTTCGCTTTGGGTTAGGGTTAGGTTTAGGGTTATTGTTAGGGTTATGGTTTGGGTTAGGGTTAGGTTTAGGGTTAGGGTTTGCGTTAGGGTTAGGGTTAGTGTTAGGTTTAGGGTTAGGGTTTGGGTTTAGGTTATGTTTATGGTTTGGGTTAAGTTTAGGGTTTGAGTAAAGTTTAGGGTTAGGATTAGGTTTAATGTATGGGTTTGGGTTAGGATTAGGGTTATGGTTAGGTTTAGGGTTAGAGTTACAATTAGGGTTAGGTTTTGGTTTCGGTTAGGGTTAGTGTTAGGGTTAGAGTTAGGGTTATGTTTTGGGTTAGGGTTAGGGTTAGGGTTAGGTTTACGCTTAGGGTTAGAGTTAGGGTTTGGGTTAGGATGAGGCTAAGGTTTAGGGTTAGGGTTAAGGTTAGTGTTAGGGTTAAATTTAGGGTTTGAGTAAGGTTTAAGGTTAGGATAATGCTTAATGTATGGGTTAGAGTTAGGGTTAGGGATACGGTTTGGGTTAGGGTTAGGGTTAGGGTAGGGTTTGTTTTGTGTTAGGGTTAGGGTTAGGTTTAGGGTGTGGTTTTCGCCTTGGTTAGGGTTAGGGTTAGGGTTAGCGTTAGGCTTATGGTTTGGGTTAGGGTTAGGGTGAGGGTTAGGGTTAGGTAGTGTTAGAGATAGGATTACAATTAGGGTTAGGGTTTGGGTTAGGGTTAGGTTTAGGGTTACGATTTGGGTTAGGGTTAATGTTAGGGTAAGGTTTAATTACGGTTCGGGTTAGGGTTAGGATCAGGGTTATTGTTTGTGTTAGGGTTAGTGTTAGGGTTAGGGTTATGGTTTGGGTTTGGGTTAGGGTTAGGGTTAGGTTTAGACTTAGGATTAGGGTTTGCGTTAGGGTTAGGGTTAGGTTTAGTGTTTGGGTAAGGATTAGTGTTAGAATTAGGTTTAGGGTCAGGGTTTGGTTTTGGGTAAGTGTTAGGGTTTGGTTTGGGTTAGGGTTAGGGTTAGAGTTAGGGTTAGAGTTAGTGTTAGGTATAGGGTTAGTGTTAGGGTTAAGGTTTGGCTTAGGGTTAGGGTTAAATTTAGGGTTAGGGTTAGGGTTATTGTTAAGGATTGGGTTAGGGTTAGGGTTAGGTTTAGAGTAAGGGTTTTGGGTTGCTTTAGTGTTACGTTTAGGGTTAGGGTTAGGGTTAGGGTTTGCGTTAGGGTTAGGGTTAGAGTTAGGTTTAGGGTTAGGGTTTGGGTTTAGGTTTTGTTTAGGGTTTGGGTTAGGGTTAGGGTTAAGATTAGAGTTAGGGTTACTGTTAGGGTTTGGGTTAGGGTTAGGGTTAGGGTTTGGTTTAGGGTTAGGGTTAGGGTTATGGTTTGGGTTAGGGTTACGGTTAGGGTTAGCGTTAGGGTTAAGTTTAGGTTTTGGGTTAGGGTTAGGGTTAGGGTTAGGGTTAGGGTTAGGTTTAGGGTTAGGGTTTGGGTTAGGGATAGGATTACGATTAGAGTTAGGGTTTGGGTTAGGGTTAGGGTTAGGTTTAGGGTTAAGTTTAGGGTTTGGGTAAGGTTTATGGTTAGGATTAGGTTTACTGTCTGGGTGTGGGTTAGGGTTATGGTTAGGGTTAGGGTTACGGTTATGGTTAGGGTTAGGTTTAGGGTGAGGGTTTGGGTTTGGGTTAGTGTTAAGTTTCGAGTTAGAGTTAGGGTTAGGGTATGGGTTAGGCTTAGGGTTAGGGTTAAGTTTAGGGTTAGGGTTAAGTTTAGGGTTTGAGTAAAATTTAGGGTTAGGATTAGGTTTAATGTATGGGTTTGGGTTAGGATTAGGGTTATGGTTAGGTTTAGGGTTAGAATTACAATTAGGGTTAGGTTTTGGTTTCGGTTAGGGTTAGTGTTAGGGTTAGAGTTAGGGTTAGGTTTTGGGTTAGGGTTAGGGTTAGGGTTAGGTTTACGCTTAGGGTTAGATTTAGGGTTTGGGATAGGATGAGGCTTAGGTTTAGGGTTAGGGTTAAGGTTAGTGTTAGGGTTAAATTTAGGGTTTGAGTAAGGCTTAAGGTTAGGATAATGTTTAATGTATGGGTTAGAGTTAGGGTTAGGGATACGGTGTGGGTTAGGGTTAGGGTTAGGGTAAGGTTTGGTTTAGGGTTAGGGTTAGGGTTAGGTTTAGCGTGAGGTTTTCGCTTTGGTTAGGGTTACGTTTAGGGTTAGGGTTAGGGTTATGGTTTAGGTTAGGGTTAGGGTGAGGGTTAGGGTTAGGCAGTGTTAGAGATAGGATTACAATTAGGGTTAGGGTTTGGGTTAGGGTTAGGTTTAGGGTTACGATTTGGGTTAGGGTTAGTGTTAGGGTAAGGTTTAATTACGGTTCGGGTTAGGGTTAGGATCAGGGTTATTGTTTGTGTTAGGGTTAGTGTTAGGGTTAGGGTTATGTTTTGGGTTTGGGTTAGGGTTAGGGTTAGGTTTAGACTTAGGATTAGGGTTTGCGTTAGGGTTAGGGTTAGGTTTAGGGTTTGGGTAAGGTTTAGTGTTAGAATTAGGTTTAGGGTTAGGGTTTGGTTTTGGGTTAGTGTTAGGGTTTGGTTTGGGTTAGGGTTAGGGTTAGATTTAGGGTTAGAGTTAGTGTTAGGTATAGGGTTAGTGGTAGGGTTAAGGTTTGGCTTAGGGTTAGGGTTAAATTTAGGGTTAGGGTTAAGGTTATTGTTAGGGATTGATTTAGGGTTAGGGTTAGGTTTAGATTAAGGGTTTTGGGTTGCTTTAGTGTTAAGTTTAGGGTTAGGGTTAGGGTTAGGGTTTGGGTTTAGGTTTTGTTTAGGGTTTGGGTTAGGGTTAGGGTTAAGATTAGAGTTAGGGTTACTGTTAGGGTTTGGGTTAGGGGTAGGTGTAGGTTCAGGGTAATGGTTTGGCTTTGGGTTAGTGTTAAGTTTAGGGTTAGGTTTAGGGTTTGTGTTAGGGTTAGTATTATTGTTAGGTTTAGTGTTAGGGTTTGGGTTAGGGTTAGGGTTAGGGTTAGGGTTAGGGTTAAGTTTAGGGTTTGGGTAAGGTTTAGGTTTAGGATTAGTTTTACTGTCTGGGTGTGGGTTAGGGTTAGGGTTTGGATTAGTGTTAGGGTTAGGGTTAGGGTTAGATTTATGTTTTGGTTTAGGGTTAGGGTTAGGGTTAGGGTTAGTATTAGGGTTTGTGTTAGGGTTAGGGTTAGGTTTAGGGATAGGGTTAGAGTTAGGGTTTGGGTTAGGGTTAGGATTAGGGTTAGGGTTAGGGTTTGCGTTAGGGTATGCGTTAGGGTTAGGGTTAAGTTTAGGGTTAGGGTTACTGTTAGGGTTAGGGTTAGGGTTAGGGTTAGGGTTAGGGTTAGGGTTAGGGTTAGGTTTAGGGTTAGGATTAGATTTACTGTCTGCGTGTGGGTTAGGGTTACGGTTTGGATTAGTGTTAGGGTTAGGTTTAGGGTTAGGTTAGGTTTAGGGTTAGGGTTTGGTTTAGGGTTAGGGTTAGGTTTAGTATTAGGGTTTGGGTTAGCGTTAGATTTATGTTTTGGGTTAGGGTTAGGGTTAGGGTTAAGGTTAGGGTTAGGGTTTGGGTTTGGGTTAGTGTTAGGATTTGGTTTGGGTTAGGGTTAGAGTTCGGGTTAGAGTTAGGGTTAGGGTTAGGGTTAGTGTTAGTGTTAATGTTTGGCTTAGGGTTAGGGTTAGGGTTAGGGTTAGGGTTAGGGTTAAGGTTTGGCTTAGGGTTAGGGTTAGGGTTAAGGTTTGGGTTAGGGTTAGGGTTAAGCTTTGGTTTAGGTTTAGGGTTAGTGTTAGGTTGCAGGCTTGGGTTAGGGTTAGGGTTTGGATTCAGGTTAGGATTACGGTTTGGGTTAGGGTTAGGTTTAGGGTTAGGGTATGCGTTAAGTTTAGGGTTAGGATTAGGGTTAGTGTTATGGTTATTGTTTGGGTTAGGGTTAGGGTTAAGATTAGAGATAGGGTTAGTGTTAGGGTTTGGGTTAGGGTTAGGGTTAGGGTTAGGTTTAGGGTAAGGGTTTGGGTTTGGGTTAGTGTTAGGATTAGGGTTAGGGTTATGGTTATTGTTTGGGTTAGGGTTAGGGGTAAGATTAGAGTTAGGTTTAGTGTTAGGGTTTGGGTTAGGGTTAGGGTTAGGTTTAGTATAAGGTTTTGGGTTTGGTTTAGTGTTAAGTTTAGGGTTAGGTTTAGGGTTAGGGTTTGCGTTAGGGTTAAGGTTAGGGTTAGGTTTAGGGTTAGGGTTTGGGTTAGGTTTAGGGTTAGGGTTAAGTTTAGATTTTGGGTAAGGTTTAGGGTTAGGATTAGATTTACTGTCTGGGTGTGGGTTAGGGTTAAGGTTTGGATTAGTGTTAGGGTTAGGGTTAGGGTTAGGTTAGGTTTAGGATTAGGGTTTGGTTTAGGGTTAGGGTTAGGTTTAGTATTAGGGTTTGGGTTAAGGATAGGGTTAGGTTTAGGGTTAGGGTTAGGGTTAGGGTTAAGTTTAGGTTTAGGGTTACGTTTAGGGTTTGAGTAAGGTTTAGGGTTATGATTAGGTTTCATGTATGGGTTTAGGTTAGGGTTAGGGTTAGGGTTAGGATTAGGGTTAGAGTTACGATTAGGGTTAGGTTTTGGTTTCGGTTAGGGTTAGTGTTAGTGTTAGAGTTAGGGTTAGGTTTGGGTTAGGGTTAGGGTTAGGGTTAGGTTTACGCTTAGGGTTAGAGTTAAGGTTTGGGTTAGGATGAGGGTTAGGTTTAGGGTTAGGGTTAAGGTAAGTGTTAGGGTTAAGTTTAGGGTTTAAGTAAGGTTTAAGGTTGGGATTATGTTTAATGTTTGGGTTTGCGTTAGGTTTAGGGTTAGGGTTACGGTTTGGGTTAGGGTTAGGGTTAGGGTAAGGTTTGGTTTAGGGTTAGGATTAGGGTTAGGTTTAGGGTGAGGTTTTCGCTTTGGGTTAGGGTTAGATTAAGGGTTATTGTTAGGGTTATGGTTTGGGTTAGGGTTAGGGTTAGGGTTAGGGTTAGGGTTAGGTAGTGTTAGAGATAGGATTACAATTAGGGTTAGGGTTTGGGTTAGGGTTAGGGTTAGGGTTACGATTTGGGTTAGGGTTAGGGTTACGATTTGTTTTAGGGTTAGGGTTAGGGTAAGGTTTATTTAGGGTTCGGGTTTGGGTTACGATCAGGGTTATTGTTTGTGTTAGGGTTAGTGTTAGGGTTAGGGTTATGCTTTGGGTTTGGTTAGGGTTAGGGTTAGGTTTAGACTTAGGATTAGGGTTTGGGTTAGGGTTAGGGTTAGGTTTAGGGTTTGGGTAAGGTTTAGTGTTAGGAATAGGTTTAGGGTTAGGGTTTGGTTTTGGGTTAGTGTTAGGGTTTGGTTTGGGTTAGGGTTAGGGTTGGAGTTAGGGTTAGAGTTAGGGTTAGGGATAGGGTTAGTGTTAGGGTTAAGGTTTGGCTTAGGGTTAGGGTTAGGGTTAGGGTTAGGGTTACGTTTAGGGTTAGGGTTAGTGTTAGGGATAGGATTACGATTAGGGTTAGGGTTTGGGTTAGGGTTACGGTGAGGATTAGGGTTAGGGTTAAGGTTATTGTTTGGGTTAGCGTTAGGAGTAAGATTAGAGTTAGGGTTAGTGTTAGGGTTTGGGTTAGGGTTAGGGTTAGGTTTAGGGTAAGGGTTTGGGTTTGGATTAGTGTTAAGTTTAGGGTTAGGGTTAGGGTTAGGATTTGTGTTAGGGTTAGGGTTAGGGTTAGGTTTAGGTTTAGGGTTTGGGTTAGGGTTAGAGTTAGGGTTAAGTTTAGATTTTGGATAAGTTTTAGGGTTAGGATTAGATTTACTGTCTGGGTGTGGGTTAGGGTTACGGTTTGGATTAGTGTTAGGGTTAGGGTTAGGGTTAGGTTAGGTTTAGGGTTAGGGTTTGGTTTAGGGTTAGGGTTAGGGTTAGTATTAGGGTTTGGGTTAAGGATAGGGTTAGGTTTAGGGTTAGGGATAGGGTAAGGTTTAGGGTGAGGTTTTCGCTTTGGGTTAGGGTTAGGTTTAGGGTTATTGTTAGAGTTATGGTTTGGGTTAGGGTTAGGTTTAGGGTTAGGGTTTGCGTTAGGTTTAGGGTTAGGGTTAGGTTTAGGGTTAGGGTTTGGGTTTAGGTTATGTTTAGGGTTTGGGTTAGGTTTAGGGTTAGGGTTTGGGTTTAGGTTATGTTTAGGGTTTGGGTTAGGGTTAGGGTTAAGATTAGAGGTAGGGTTACTGTTATGGTTTGGGTTAGGGTTAGGGGTAGGTTCAGGGTAATGGTTTGGCTTTGGGTTAGTGTTAAGTTTAGTGTTAGTGTTAGGGTTTGTGTTAGGGTTAGAGTTAGGGTTAGGTTTAGTGTTAGGGTTTGGGTTAGGGTTAGGGTTAGGGTTAGGGTTAAGTTTAGGGTTTGGGTAAGGTTTAGGGTTAGGATTAGGTTTACTGTCTGGGTGTGGGTTAGGGTTAGGGTTTGGGTTAGTGTTAGGTTTAAGGTTATGGTTAGGTTTATGTTTTGGCTTGGGTTAGGGTTAGGGTTAGTATTAGGGTTTGTGTTAGGGTTAGGGTTAGGTTTAGGGATAGGGTTAGAGTTAGGGTTTGGGTTAGGGTTAAGATTAGGGTTAGGGTTAGGGTTTGTGTTAGGGTTTGCGTTAGGGTTAGGGTTAAGTTTAGGGTTAGGGTTACTGTTAGGGTTAGGGTTAGGGTTAGGGTTAGGTTTAGGGTGATGGTTTGGATTTGGGTTAGGGTTAGTGTTTCTGTTAGGTTTACGGTTACGGTTTGGGTTAGGGTTAGGGTTAGGGTAAGTCTTTTTTAGGGTTAGGGTTAGGTTCAGGGTTAGGGTTTGTGTTACGGTTAGTGTTAGGGTTAGGGTTAGTTTTAGACTGAGGGTTAGAGTTAGGGTTTAGGTTAGGATTAGGGTTAGGATTAGGGGTAGGATTTGGGTTAGGGTTAGGGTTAGGGTTTGGGTTAGGGTTAGGTTTAGTGTTCCGATTTGGGTTAGGTTTAGTGTTAGGGTAAGGTTTAATTACGGTTCGGGTTAGGGTTAGGATCAGGGTTATTGTTTGTGTTAGGGTTAGTGTTAGGGTTAGGGTTATGGTTTGGGTTTGGGTTAGGCTTAGGGTTAGGTTTAGACTTAGGATTAGGGTTTGCGTTAGTGTTAGGGTTAGGTTTAGGGTTTGGGTAAGGTTTAGTGTTAGAATTAGGTTTAGGGTTAGGGTTTGGTTTTGGGTTAGTATTAGGGTTTGGTTTGGGTTAGGGTTAGGGTTAGAGTTAGGGTTAGAGTTAGGGTTAGGGATAGGGTTAGTGTTAGGGTTAAGGTTTGGCTTAGGGTTAGGGTTAAGGTTAGTGTTAGGGTTAGGATTATTTTTAGGGATTGGGTTAGGGTTAGGGTTAGGTTTAGAGTAAGGGTTTGGGGTTGGTTTAGTGTTAAGTTTAGGGTTAGGGTTATGGTTAGGGTTTGCGTTAGGGTTAGGGTTAGGGTTAGGTTTAGGGTTAGGGTTTAGGTTTAGGTTTTGTTTAGGGTTTGGGTTAGGGTTAGGGTTAAGATTAGAGTTAGGGTTACTGTTAGGGTTTGGGTTAGGGGTAGGGGTAGGTTCAGGGTAATGGTTTGGCTTTGGGTTAGTGTTAAATTTAGGGTTAGGGTTAGGGTTTGTGTTAGGGTTAGTATTATTGTTAGGTTTAGTGTTAGGGTTTGGGTTAGGTTTAGGGTTAGGGTTAGGGTTAGTGTTAGGGTTAGGGTTAAGTTTAGGGTTTGGGTAAGGTTTAGGGTTAGGATTAGTTTTACTGTCTGGGTGTGGGTTAGGGTTACGGTTTGGATTAGTGTTAGGGTTAGGGTTAGGGTTAGGTTAGGTTTAGGGTTAGGGTTTGGTTTAGGGTTAGGGTTAGGTTTAGTATTAGGGTTTGGGTTAAGGATAGGGTTAGGTTTAGGGTTAGGGTTAAGTTTAGGGTTAGGGTTAAGTTTAGGGTTTGAGTAAGGTTTAGGGTTATGATTAGGTTTAATGTATGGGTTTAAGTTAGGGTTAGGGTTAGGGTTATGTTTAGGGTTAGAGTTACGATTAGGGTTAGGTTTTGGTTTCGGTTAGGGTTAGTGTTAGTGTTAGAGTTAGGGTTAGGTTTCGGTTAGTGTTAGGGTTAGGGTTAGGTTTACGCTTAGGGATAGAGGTAGGGTTTGGGTTAGGATGAGGGTTAGGTTTAGGGTTAGGGTTAAGGTTAGTGTTAGGGTTAAGTTTAGGGTTTAAGTAAGGTTTAAGGTTAGGAGTATGTTTAATGTATAGGTTAGGGTTAGGGTTAGGGTTAGGGTTACGGTTTGGGTTAGGGTTAGGGTTAGGGTAAGGTTTGGTTTAGGGTTAGGATTAGGGTTAGGTTTAGGGTGAGGTTTTCGCTTTGGGTTAGGGTAGATTAAGGGTTATTGTTAGGGTTATGGTTTGGGTTAGGGTTAGGGTTAGGGTTAGGGTTAGGTAGTGTTAGAGATAGGATTACAATTAGGGTTAGGGTTTGGGTTAGGGTTAGGGTTAGGGTTACGATTTGGGTTAGGGTTAGGGTAAGGGTAAGGTTTATTTAGGGTTCGGGTTTGGGTTACGATCAGGGTTATTGTTTGTGTAAGGGTTAGTGTTAGGGTTAGGGTTATGCTTTGGGTTTGGGTTAGGGTTAGGGTTAGGTTTAGACTTAGGATTAGGGTTTGGGTTAGGGTTAGGGTTAGGTTTAGGGTTTGGGTAAGGTTTAGTGTTAGGAATAGGTTTAGGGTTAGGGTTTGGTTTTGGGTTAGTGTTAGGGTTTGGTTTGGGTTAGGGTTAGGGTTAGAGTTAGGGTTAGAGTTAGGGTTAGGGATAGGGTTAGTGTTAGGGTTAAGGTTTGGCTTAGGGTTAGGGTTAGGGTTAGGGTTAGGGTTACGTTTAGGGTTAGGGTTAGTGTTAGGGATAGGATTACGATTAGGGTTAGGGTTTGGGTTAGGGTTACGGTTAGGATTAGGTTTAGGGTTAAGGTTATTGTTTGGGTTAGCGTTAGGAGTAAGATTAGAGTTAGGGTTAGTGTTAGGGTTAGGGTTAGGTTTAGGGTAAGGGTTTGGGTTTGGTTTAGTGTTAAGTTTAGGGTTAGGGTTAGGGTTAGGGTGTGTGTTAGGGTTAGGGTTAGGGTTAGGTTTAGGGTTAGGGTTTGGGTTAAGGTTCGAGTTAGGGTTAAGTTAGAGTTTGGATAAGTTTTAGGGTTAGGATTAGATTTACTGTCTGGGTGTGGGTTAGGGTTACGGTTTGGATTAGTGTTAGGGTTAGGGTTAGGGTTAGGTTAGGTTTAGGGTTAGGGTTTGGTTTAGGGTTAGGGTTAGGGTTAGTATTAGGGTTTGGGTTAAGGATAGGGTTAGGTTTAGGGTTAGGGTTAGGGTTAGGTTTAGGGTGAGGTTTTCGCTTTGGGTTAGGGTTAGGTTTAGGTTTATTGTTAGGGTTATGGTTTGGGTTAGGGTTAGGTTTAGGGTTAGGGTTTGCGTTAGGGTTAGGGTTAGGGTTAGGTTTAGGGTTAGGGTTTGGGTTTAGGTTATGTTTAGGGTTTGGGTTAGGGTTAGGGTTAAGATTAGAGTTAGGGTTACTGTTAGGGTTTGGGTTAGTGTTAGGGGTAGGTTCAGGGTAATGGTTTGGCTTTGGGTTAGTGTTAAGTTTAGTGTTAGTGTTAGGGTTTGTGTTAGGGTTAGAGTTAGGGTTAGGTTTAGTGTTAGGGTTTGGGTTAGGGTTAGTTTTAGGGTTAGGGTTAAGTTTAGGGTTTCGGTGAGGTTTAGGGTTAGGATTAGGTTTACTGTCTGGGTGTGGGTTAGGGTTAGGGTTTGGGTTAGTGTTAGGGTTAAGGTTATGGTTAGGTTTATGTTTTGGCTTGGGTTAGGGTTAGGGTTAGTATTAGGGTTTGTGTTAGGGTTAGGGTTAGGTTTAGGGATAGGGTTAGAGTTAGGGTTTGGGTTAGGGTTAGGATTAGGGTTAGGGTTACGGTTTGCGTTAGGGTTTGCGTTAGGGTTAGGGTTACTGTTAGGGTTAGGGTTAGGGTTAGGGTTAGGTTTAGGGTGATGGTTTGGATTTGGGTTAGGGTTAGTGTTTCTGTTAGGGTTAGGGTTACGGTTTGGGTTAGGGTTAGGGTTAGGGTAAGTCTTTTTTAGAGTTAGGGTTAGGTTCAGGGTTAGGGTTTGTGTTACGGTTAGTGTTAGGGTTAGGTTTAGGTTTAGACTGACGGTTAGAGTTAGGGTTTAGGTTAGGATGATGGTTAGGATTAGGGGTAGGGTTTGGGTTAGGGTTAGGGTTAGGGTTTGGTTTAGGATTAGGTTTTGTGGTATCTTTAGGTTTAGGGTTAGGGTTAGGGTTAGGGTTAAGTTTAGGGTTAGGGTTAAGTTTAGGGTTTGAGTAAGGTTTAGGGTTATGATTAGGTTTAATGTATGGGTTTAGGTTAGGGTTAGGGTTAGTGTTAGGTTTAGGGTTAGAGTTACGATTAGGGTTAGGTTTTGGTTTCGGTTAGGGTTAGTGTTAGTGTTAGAGTTAGGGTTAGGTTTGGGTTAGGGTTAGGGTTAGGGTTAGGTTTACGCTTAGGGTTAGAGTTAGGGTTTGGGTTAGGATGAGGGTTAGGTTTAGGGTTAGGGTTAAGGTTAGTGTTATGGTTAAGTTTAGGGTTTGAGTAAGGTTTAAGGTTAGGATTATGTTTAATGTATAGGTTAGCGTTAGGGTTAGGGTTAGGGTTACGGTTTGGGTTAGGATTAGGTTTAGGGTAAGGTTTGGTTTAGGGTTAGGATTAGGGTTAGGTTTAGGGTGAGATTTTCGCTTTGGGTTAGGGTTAGATTAAGGGTTATTGGTAGGGTTATGGTTTGGGTTAGGGTTAGGGTTAGGGTTAGGGTTAGGTAGTGTTAGAGATAGGATTACAATTAGGGTTAGGGTTTGGGTTAGGGTTAGGGTTAGGGTTACGATTTGGGTTAGGGTTAGGGTTAGGGTAAGGTTTATTTATGGTTCTGGTTTGGGTTAGGATCAGGGTTATTGTTTGTGTTAGGGTTAGTGTTAGGGTTAGGGTTATGCTTTGGGTTTGGGTTAGGGTTAGGGTTAGGTTTAGACTTAGGATTAGGGTTTGGGTTAGGGTTAGGTTTAGGTTTAGGGTTTGGGTAAGGTTTAGTGTTAGGATTAGGTTTAGGGTTAGGGTTAAGATTAGAGTCAGTGTTACTGTTAGGGTTTGGGTTAGGGTTAGGGGTAGGTTCAGGGTAATGGTTTGTCTTTGGGTTAGTGTTAAGTTTAGTGTTAGGGTTAGGGTTTGTGTTTGGGTTAGTGTTAAGTTTAGAGTTAGGGTTAGGGTTAGGGTTTGGGTTAGGGTTAGGGTTAGGGTTAAGATTAGGTTTAGGTTTTCGTTTCGGTTAGGGTTAGTGTTCGGGTTAGGGTTAGGGTTAGGGTTAGGGTTTGGGTTAGGGTTAGGGTTTGGGTTAGCATGAGTGTTAGGTTTAGGGTTAGGGTTTGGGTTTGGGTTAGGGTTAGAGTTTGTGTTAGGGTTAGGGTTAGGGTTAGGGTTAGGGTTAGGGTTAGGGTTTGGTTTAGGGTTAGGTTTTGTGTTATCTTTTGGGTTAGGGTTACGGTTAGTGTTAGGGTTAAGTTTAGGGTTTGGGTAAGGCTAAGGGTTAGGATTAGGTTTAATTTCATGTTTTGGGTTAATTTTAGGGTTAGGGTTAGGGTTAGATTAGGGTTAAGATTAGGTTTTGGTTTTCGTTTCGGTTAGGGTTAGTGTTCGGGTTAGGGTTAGGGTTAGGATTAGGGTTTGGGTTAGGGTTAGGGTTTGGGTTAGCATGAGGGTTAGGTTTAGGGTTAGGGTTTGGGTTTGGGTTAGGGTTAGAGTTTGTGTTAGGGTTAGGGTTAGGGTTAGGGTTAGGGTTAGGGTTAGGGTTTGGGTTAGGGATAGGGTTAGGTTAGGTTTAGGGTTAGGGTTAGGGTTAGGGTTAAGTTTAGGCTTTGGGTAAGGTTTAGGGTTAGGATTAGGTTTACTGTCTGGGTGTTTGTTAGGGTTAGGGTTTGTGTTAGTGTTAGGGTTAAGGTTAGTGTTAGCTTTATGTTTTGGTTTGGGTTAGGGTTAGGGTTAGGGTTAGTATTAGGGTTTGTGTTAGGGTTAGTGTTAGGTTTAGGGATAGGGTTGGAGTTGGGGTTTGGGTTAGGGTTAGGATTGGGGTTAGGGTTAGGGTTTGCGTTAGGGTTTGCGTTAGGGTTAGGGTTAAGTTTAGGGTTAGGGTTACTGTTAGGGTTAGGGTTAGGGTTAGGGTTAGGTTTAGGGTGATGGTTTGGGTTTCGGTTACGGTTAGTGTTTCTGTTAGGGTTAGGGTTAGGTAAGTCTTTTTTAGGGTTAGGGTTAGGTTCAGGGTTAGGGTTTGTGTTGCGGTTAGTGTTAGGGTTAGGGTTAGGTTTAGACTGAGGGTTAGAGTTAGGGTTTGGGTTAAGATGAGGGTTAGGATTAGGGGTAGGGTTTGGGTTAGGGTTAGGGTTAGGGTTTGGTTTAGGATTAGGTTTTGTGTTATCTTTAGGGTTAGGGTTAAGGTTAGTGTTAGGGTTAAGCTTAGGGTTTGGGTAAGGTTAAGGGTTAGGATTAGGTTTAATTTCTGGTTTTGGGTTAAGGTTAGGGTTAGGGTTAGGGTTAGGGTTAGGGTTAGGGTTAAGATTAGGGTTAGGTTTTCGTTTCGGTTAGGGTTAGTGTTAGGGTTAGGGTTAGGGTTAGGTTGACGGTTAGGGTTTGGGTTAGGGTTAGGGTTTGGGTTAGGTTTAGACTGAGGGTTAGAGTTAGGGTTTGAGTTAGGATGAGGGTTAGGATTAGGGGTAGGGTTTGGGTTTGTGTTAGGGTTAGGTTTTGTGTTAGGATTAGGGTTAGGCTTAGGATTAGGTTTAGGGTTAGGTTTACGGTAAGGGTTTGGGTTTGGGTTAATGTTAAGTTTAGAGTTAGGTTTAGGGTTAGGGTTTGGGTTAGGGTTAGGGTTAGGGTTAGAGTTAGGGTTGGGGTTTCCGTTAGGGTTAGGGTTAGGTTTAGGGTTAGGATTTGGGTTAAGGTTACGGTTAGGCTTAGTGTTAGGGTCAGGGTTAGGGTTTGTGTTCGGGTTAGTGTTAGGATTAGTGTTAGGGTTAGGTTTAGGGTTAGCTTTGGGTTAGGGTTTGGGTTTGGTTTAGGGTTAGGTTTAGGGTTAGGGTTTGGGTTAGGATGAGGCTTAGGTTTTGGGTTAGGTTTTGGGTTTGGGTTAGGATTAGTGTTTTTGTTAGGGTTAGGGTAAGGATTAGGGTTAGGCTTAGGGTTTGGGTTAGGGTTAGGGTTAGGGTTAGGTTTAGGGTTAGGGTTTGGGTTAGGGTTAGGGTTAGGGTTAAGTTTAGGGTTTGGTTAAGTTTTAGGGTTAGGATTAGGTTTACTGTCTGTGTGTGGGTTGGGGTTACGGTTTGGATTAGTGTTAGGGTTAGGGTTAGGGTTAGGTTAGGTTTAGGGTTAGGGTTAGGGTTAGTATTAGGGTTTGGGTTACGGTTAGGGTTAGGTTTAGGGTTAGGGTTAGGGTTAGGGTTTGGGTTAGGGTTAGGATTAGGATTAGGGTTATGGTTATGGTTAGGGATTGCATTAGGGTTAAGGTTAAGATTAGAGTTAGGGTTACTGTTATGGTTAGGGTTAGGGTTAGGGTTAGGGTTAGGTTAAGTGTGAGGTTTTGGGTTGTGGTTAGTGTTAAGTTTCGAGTTAGAGTTAGGGTTAGGGTATGGGTTAGGTTTAGGGTTAGGGTTAAGGTTAGTGTTAGGGTTAAGTTTAGGGTTTGAGTAAGGTTTAGGGTTAGGATTAGGTTTAATGTATGGGTTTGGTTTAGGGTTAGGGTTAGGGTTAGGTTTGGGTTAGGGTTACGGTTAGGGTTAGTGTTAGGGTCACGGTTAGTGTTTGTGTTCGGGTTAGTGTTAGGGTTAGGATTAGTGTTAGGGTTAGGTTTAGGGCTAGCTTTGAATTAGGGTTTGGGTTTGGTTTAGGGTTAGGTTTAGGTTTAGGGTTTGGGTTAGGATGAGGGTTAGGTTTAGGGTTAGGGTTAAGGTTAGTGTTAGGGTTAAGTTTAGGGTTTAAGTAAGGTTTAAGGTTAGGATTATGTTTAATGTATAGGTTAGGGTTAGGGTTAGGGTTACGGTTTGGGTTAGGGTTAGGGTTAGGGTAAGGTTTCGTTTAGGGTTAGGATTAGGGTTAGGTTTAGGGTGAGGTTTTCGCTTTGGGTTAGGGTTAGATTAAGGGTTATTGTTAGGGTTATGGTTTGTGTTAGGGTTAGGGTTAGGGTTAGGTTTAGGGTTAGGTAGTGTTAGAGATAGGATTACAATTAGGGTTAGGGTTTGGGTTAGGGTTAGGTTTAGGGTTACGATTTGGGTTAGGGTTAGGGTTAGGGTAAGGTTTATTTAGGGTTCAGGTTTGGGTTACGATCAGGGTTATTGGTTGTGTTAGGGTTAGTGATAGGGTTATGATTTTGCTTTGGGTTTGGGTTAGGGTTAGGGTTAGGTTTAGACTTAGGATTAGGGTTTGGGTTAGGGTTAGGGTTAGGTTTAGGGTTTGGGTAAGGTTTAGTGTTAGGAATAGGTTTAGGGTTAGGGTTTGGTTTTGGGTTAGTGTTAGGGTTTGGTTTGGGTTAGGGTTAGGGTTAGAGTTAGGGTTAGAGTTAGGGTTAGGGATAGGGTTAGTGTTAGGGTTAAGGTTTGGCTTAGGGTTAGGGTTAGGGTTAGGGTTAGGGTTAGGGTTACGTTTAGGGTTAGGGTTAGTGTTAGGGATAGGATTACGATTAGGGTTAGGGTTTGGGTTAGGGTTACGGTGAGGATTAGGGTTAGGGTTAAGGTTATTGTTTGGGTTAGCGTTAGGAGTAAGATTAGAGTTAGGGTTAGTGTTAGGGTTTGGGTTAGGGTTAGGGTTAGGTTTAGGGTAAGGGTTTGGGTTTGGATTAGTGTTAAGTTTAGGGTTAGGGTTAGGGTTAGGGTTAGGGTTTGTGTTAGGGTTAGGGTTAGGGTTAGGTTTAGGGTTAGGGTTTGGGTTTAGGTTATGTTTAGGGTTTGGGTTAGGGTTAGGGTTAAGATTAGAGTTAGGGTTACTGTTAGGGTTTGCGTTAGGGTTAGGGTTAAGTTTAGGGTTAGGGTTAGGGTTAGGGTTAGGTTTAGGGTGATGGTTTGGATTTGGGTTAGGGTTAGGGTTAGGTTTAGGGTTAGGGTTTGGGTTAGGGTTAGAGTTAGGGTTAAGTTTAGTGTTAGGGTTAAGTTTAGGGTTTGAGTAAGGTTTAGGGTTAGGATTAGGTTTAATGTATGGGTTTGGTTTAGGGTTAGGGTTAGGGTTAGGTTTGGGTTAGGGTTACGGTTAGGGTTAGTGTTAGGGTCACGGTTAGTGTTTGTGTTCGGGTTAGTGTTAGGGTTAGGATTAGTGTTAGGGTTAGGTTTAGGGCTAGCTTTGAATTAGGGTTTGGGTTTGGTTTAGGGTTAGGTTTAGGTTTAGGGTTTGGGTTAGGATGAGGGTTAGGTTTAGGGTTAGGGTTTGGGTTTGGGTTAGGGTTAGTGTTTCTGTTAGGGTTAGGGTTACGGTTTGGGTTAGGGTTAGGGTTAGGGTAAGTCTTTTTTAGGGTTAGGGTTGGGTTCAGGGAGAGGGTTTGTGTTCGGGTTAGTGTTAAGGTTAGGGTTAGGTTTTGGGTTTGGGTTAGGGTTAGGGTTAGGTTTAGAGTTAGGATTAGGGTTTGGGTTAGGGTTAGGGTTTGGGGTAGGGTTAGGGTTAGGGTTAGGGGTATGATTTGGTTTAGGGTTACGGTTAGGGTTAGCGTTAGGGTTAGGTTTAGGGTTTGGGTTAGGGTTAGGTTTAGGGTTAGTTTTAGGGATAGGGTTAGGGTTAGGGATAGGATTACGATTAGAGTTAGGGTTTGGGTTAGGGTTAGGGTTAGGGTTAGGTTTAGGGTTTAGTTTAGGGTTTGGGTAAGGTTTATGGATAGGATTAGGTTTACTGTCTGGGTGTGCGTTAGGGTTAAGGTTAGGGTTAGGGTTAGGGTTACGGTTATGGTTAGGGTTAGGTTCAGGGTGAGGGTTTGGGTTTGGGTTAGTGTTAAGTTTCGAGTTAGAGTTAGGGTTAGGGTATGGGTTAGGCTTAGGGTTAGGGTTAAGTTTAGGGTTAGGTTTAAGTTTAGGGTTTGAGTAAGGTTTAGGGTTAGGATTAGGTTTAATGTATGGGTTTGGAGTAGGGTTAGGGTTATGGTTAGCTTTAGGGTTAGAGTGACGATTAGGGTTAGGTTTTGGTTACGGTTAGGGTTAGTGTTAGGTTTAGAGTTAGGGTTAGGTTTTGGGTTAGGGTTAGGGTTAGGGTTAGGTTTACGCTTAGGGTTAGAGTTAGGGTTTGGGTTAGGATGAGGGTTAGGTTTAGGGTTAGGGTTAAGGTTAGTGTTACGGTTAAATTTAGGGTTTGAGTAAGGTTTAAGGTTAGGATAAGGTTTAATGTATGGGTTAGGGTTAGGGTTAGGGTTAGGGTTACGGTTTGGGTTAGGTTTAGGGTTAGGGTAAGGTTTGGTTTAGGGTTAGGGTTGGGGTTAGGTAGTGTTAGAGATAGGATTACAATTAGGGTTAGGGTTTGGGTTAGGGTTAGGTTTAGGGTTACGATTTGGGTTAGGGTTAGTGTTAGGGTAAGGTTTAATTAGGGTTCGGGGTAGGGTTAGGATCAGGGTTATTGTTTGTGTTAGGGTTAGTGTTAGGGTTAGGGTTATGGTTTGGGTTTGGGTTAGGGTTAGGGTTAGGTTTAGACTTAGGATTAGGGTTTGCGTTAGGGTTAGGGTTAGGGTTAGGGTTTGGGTAAGGTTTAGTGTTAGAATTAAGTTTAGGGTTAGGGTTTGGTTTTGGGTTAGTGTTAGGGTTTGGTTTGTGTTAGGGTTAGGGTTAAAGTTAGGGTTAGAGTTAGGGTTAGGGATAGGGTTAGTGTTAGGTTTAAGGTTTGGCTTAGGGTTAGGGTTAAGGTTAGGGTTAGGGTTAGGGTTATTTTTAGGGATTGGGTTAGGGTTAGGGTTAGGTTTAGGGTAAGGGTTTGGGGTTGGTTTAGTGTTAAGTTTAGGGTTAGGGTTAGGGTTACGGTTTGCGTTAGGGTTAGCGTTAGGTTTAGGTTTATGTTTAGGGTTTGGGTTTAGGTTTTGTTTAGGGTTTGGGTTAGGGTTAGGGTTAAGATTAGAGTTAGGGTTACTGTTAGGGTTTGGGTTAGGGGTAGGGGTAGGTTCAGGGTAATGGTTTGGCTTTGGGTTAGTGTTAAGTTTAGGGTTAGGTTTAGGGTTTGTGTTAGTGTTAGTATTATTGTTAGGTTTAGTGTCAGGGTTTGGGTTAGGGTTAGGGTTAGGGTTAGGGTTAGGGTTAAGTTTAGGGTTTGGGTAAGGTTTAGGGTTAGGATTAGTTTTACTGTCTGGGTGTGGGTTAGGGTTAGGGTTTGTTTTAGTCTTAGGTTTAGGGTTAGGTTTAGATTTATGTTTTGGGTAAGGGTTAGGGTTAGGGTTAGGGTTAGTATTAGGGTTTGTGTTAGGGTTAGAGTTAGGTTTAGGGATAGGGTTAGAGTTAGGGTTTGGGTTAGGGTTAGGATTTGGGTTAGGGTTAGGTTTTGCATTAGGGTTTGAGTTAGGGTTAGGGTTAAGTTTAGGGTTAGGGTTACTGTTAGGGTTAGAGTTAGGGTTAGGGTTAGGGTTAGGGTTAGGTTTAGGGTGATGGTTTGTGTTTGGGTTAGTGTTAAGTTTAGAGTTAGGGTTAGGGTTAGGGTTTGGGTTAGGGTTAGGGTTAGGGTTTGGTTTAGGGTTAGGGTTAGGGTTATGGTTTGGGTTAGGGTTACGGTTAGGGTTAGCGTTAGGGTTAGGTTTAGGGTTTGGGTTAGGGTTAGGGTTAGGTTTATGTTTAGGGTTAATGTTAGGGTTAGGGATAGGATTACGATTAGAGTTAGGGTTTGGGTTAGGGTTAGGGTTAGGTTTAGGGTTAAGTTTAGGGTTTGGGTAAGGTTTATGGTTAGGATTAGGTTTACTGTCTGGGTATGGGTTAGGGTTAATGTTAGGGTTAGGGTTAGGGTTACGGTTATGGTTAGGGTTAAGTTTAGGGTGAGGGTTTGGGTTTGGGTTAGTGTTAAGTTTCGAATTAGAGTTAGGGTTAGGGTATGGGTTAGGCTTAGGGTTAGGGTTAAGTTTAGGGTTAGGGTTAAGTTTAGGGTTTGAGTAACGTTTAAGGTTAGGATACGGTTTAATGTATGGGTTAGGGTTAGGGTTAGGGATACGGTTTGGGTTAGGGTTAGGGTTAGGGTAAGGTTTGGTTTAGGGTTAGGGTTAGGGTTAGGTTTAGGGTGAGGTTTTCACTTTGGGTTAGGGTTAGGTTTAGGGTTAGGGTTAGGGTTATGGTTTGGGTTAGGGTTAGGGTGAGGGTTAGGGTAAGGTAGTGTTAGAGATAGGATTACAATTAGGGTTAGTGTTTGGGTTAGGGTTAGGTTTAGGGTTACGATTTGGGTTAGGGTTAGTGTTAGAGTAAGGTATAATTACGGTTCGGGTTAGGGTTAGGATCAGGGTTATTGTTTGTGTTAGGGTTAGTGTTAGGGTTAGGGTTATGGTTTGGGTTTGGGTTAGGGTTAGGGTTAGGTTTAGACTTAGGATTAGGGTTTGCGTTAGGGTTAGGGTTAGGGTTAGGGTTTGGGTAAGGTTTAGTGTTAGAATTAGGTTTAGGTTTAGGGTTTGGTTTTGGGTTAGTGTTAGGGTTTGGTTTGGGTTAGGGTTAGGCTTAGAGTTAGGGTTAGAGTTAGGGTTAGGGATAGGGTTAGTGTTAGGGTTAAGGTTTGGCTTAGGGTTAGGGTTAAGGTTAGGGTTAAGGTTAGGGTTATTGTTAGGGATTGGGTTAGGGTTAGGGTTCGGTTTAGAGTAAGGGTTTGGGGTTGGTTTAGTGTTAAGTTTAGGGTTAGGGTTAGGGTTAGGGTTTGCGTTAGGGTTAGGGTTAGGGTTAGGTTTAGGGTTAAGGTTTGGGTTTAGGTTTTGTTTAGGGTTTGGGTTAGGGTTAGGGTTAAGATTAGAGTTAGGGTTACTGTTAGGGTTTGGGTTAGGGGTAGGGGTAGGTTCAGGGTGATGGTTTGGCTTTGGGTTAGTGTTAAGTTTAGGGTTAGGGTTAGGGTTTGTGTTAGGGTTAGTATTATTGTTAGGTTTAGTGTTAGGGTTTGGGTTACGGTTAGGGTTAGGGTTAAGTTTAGGGTTTGGGTAAGGTTTAGGGTTAGGATTAGTTTTACTGTCTGGGTGTGGGTTAGGGTTAGGGTTTGGATTAGTGTTAGGGTTAGGGTCAGGGTTAGATTTATGTTTTGGGTTAGGGTTAGGGTTAGGGTTAGGGTCAGTATTAGGGTTTGTGTTAGGGTTAGGGTTAAGTTTAGGGATAGGGTTAGAGTTAGGGTTTGGGTTAGGGTTAGGATTTGGGTTAGGGTTAGGGTTTGCGTTAGGGTTTGCGTTAGGGTTAGAGTTAAGTTTAGGGTTAGGGTTACTGTTAGGGTTAGGGTTAGGGTTAGCGTTAGGGTTAGGGTTAGGTTTAGGGTGATGGTTTGTGTTTGGGTTAGTGTTAAGTTTAGAGTTAGGGTTAGGTTTAGGGTTTGGGTTAGGGTTAGGGTTTGGATTAGGGTTAGTTTTAGGGTTATGGTTTGGTTAGGTTTACGGTTAGGGTTAGCGTTAGGGTTAAGTTTAGGGTTTGGGTTAGGGTTAGGGTTAGGGTTAGGTTTAGGGTTAGGGTTAGGGTTAGGGATAGGTTTATGATTAGAGTTAGAGTTTGGGTTAGGGTTAGGGTTAGGTTTAGGGTTAAGTTTAGGGTTTGGGTAAGGTTTATGGTTAGGATTAGGTTTATTGTCTGGGTGTGGGTTAGGGTTAAGGTTAGGGTTAGGGTTAGGGTTACGGTTATGGTTAGGGTTAGGTTTAGGGTGAGGGTTTGGGTTTGGGTTAGTGTTAAGTTTCGAGTTAGAGTTAGGGTTAGGGTATGGGTTAGGCTTAGGGTTAGGTTTAAGTTTAGGGTTAGGGTTAAGTTTAGGGTTTGAGTAAAGTTTAGGGTTAGGATTAGGTTTAATGTATGGGTTTGGGTTAGGATTAGGGTTATGGTTAGGTTTAGGGTAAGAGTTACGATTAGGGTTAGGTTTTGGTTTCGGTTAGGGTTAGTGTTACGGTTACAGTTAGGGTTAGGTTTTGGGTTAGGGTTATGGTTAGGGTTAGATTTATGCTTAGGGTTAGAGTTAGGGTTTGGGTTAGGATGAGGGTTAGGTTTAGGGTTAGGGTTAACGTTAGTGTTAGGGTTAAATTTAGGGTTTGAGTAAGGTTTAAGGTTAGGATAAGGTTTAATGTATGGGTTAGGGTTAGGGTTAGGGATACGGTTTGGGTTAGGGTTAGGGTTAGGGTAAGGTTTGGTTTAGGGTTAGGGTTAGGGTTAGGTTTAGGGTGAGGTTTTCGCTTTGGGTTAGGGTTAGGTTTAGGGTTGGGGTTAGGGTTATGGTTTGGGTTAGGGTTAGGGTGAGGGTTAGGGTTAGGTAGTGTTAGAGATAGGATTACAATTAGGGTTAGGGTTTGGGTTAGGGTTATGTTTAGGTTTACGATTTGGGTTAGGGTTAGTGTTAGGGTAAGGTTTAATTACGGTTCGGGTTAGGGTTAGGATCAGGGTTATTGTTTGTGTTAGGGTTAGTGTTAGGGTTAGGGTTATGGTTTGGGTTTAAGTTAGGGTTAGGATTAGGTTTAGACTTAGGATTAGGGTTTGCGTTAGGGTTACGGTTAGGGTTAGGGTTTGGGTAAGGTTTAGTGTTAGAATTAGGTTTAGGGTTAGGGTTTGGTTTTGGGTTAGTGTTAGGGTTTGGTTTGGGTTAGGGTTAGGGTTAAGGTTAGGGTTAGGGTTAGGGTTATTGTTAGGGATTGGGTTACGGTTAGGGTTAGGTTTAGAGTAAGGGTTTGGGGTTGGTTTAGTGTTAAGTTTAGGGTTAGGGTTAGGGTTAGGGTTTGCGTTAGGGTTAGGGTTAGGGTTAGGTTTAGGGTTAGGGTTTGGGTTTAGGTTTTGTTTAGGGTTTGGGTTAGGGTTAGGGTTAAGATTAGAGTTAGGGTTACTGTTAGGGTTTGGGTTAGGGGTAGGGGTAGGTTCAGGGAATGGTTTGGCTTTGGGTTAATGTTAAGTTTAGGGATAGGTTTAGGGTTTGTGTTAGGGTTAATTTTATTGTTAGGTTTAGTGTTAGGGTTTGGGTTACGGTTAGGGTTAGGGTTAAGTTTAGGGTTTGGGTAAGGTTTAGGGTTAGGATTAGCTTTACTGTCTGGGTGTGGGTTAGGGTTAGGGTTAGGGTTTGGATTAGTGTTAGGGTTAGGGTTAGGGTTAGATTTATGTTTTGGGTTAGGGTTATGGTTAGGGTTAGGGTTAGTATTAGGGTTTGTGTTAGGGTTAGGGTTAGGTTTAGGGATAGGGTTAGAGTTAGGGTTTGGGTTAGGTTTAGGATTTGGGTTAGGGTTAGGGTTTGCGTGAGGGTTTGCGTTAGGGTTAGGGTTAAGTTTAGGGTTAGGGTTACTGTCAGGGTTAGGTTTACGGTTAGGGTTAGGGTTAGGTTTAGGTTGATGGTTTGTGTTTGGGTTAGTGTTAAGTTTAGAGTTAGGGTTAGGTTTAGGGTTTGGTTTAGGGTTAGGGTTAGGGTTATGGTTTTGGTTAGGGTTACGGTTAGGGTTAGCGTTAGGGTTAAGTTTAGGGTTTGGGTTAAGGTTAGGGTTAGGGTTAGGTTTAGGGTTAGGGTTAGGGTTAGGGATAGGATTACGATTAGAGTTAGGGTTTGGGTTAGGGTTAGGGTTAGGTTTAGGGTTAAGTTTAGGGTTTGGGTAAGGTTTATGGTTAGGATTAGGTTTACTGTCTGGGTGTGGGTTAGGGTTAAGGTTAGGGTTAGGGTTAGGGTTACGGTTATGGTTAGGGTTTGGTTTAGGGTGAGGGTTTGGGTTTGGGTTAGTGTTAAGTTTCCAGTTAGAGTTAGGGTTAGGGTATGGGTTAGGCTTAGGGTTAGGGTTAAGTTTAGGGTTAGGGTTAAGTTTAGGGTTTGAGTAAAGTTTAGGGTTAGGATTAGGTTTATTGTATGGGTTTGGGTTAGGATTAGGGTTATGGTTAGGTTTAGGGTTAGAGTTACGATTAGGGTTAGGTTTTGGTTTCGGTTAGGGTTAGTGTTAGGGTTAGATTTAGGGTTAGGTTTTGGGTTAGGGTTAGGGTTAGGGTTAGGTTTACGCTTAGGGTTAGAGTTAGGGTTTCGGTTAGGATGAGGGTTAGGTTTAGGGTTAGGGTTAAGGTTAGTGTTAGGGTTAAATTTAGGGTTTGAGTAAGGTTTAAGGGTAGGATAAGGTTTAATGTATGGGTTAGGGTTGGGGTTAGGGATGCGGTTTGGGTTAGGGTTAGGGTTAGGGTAAGTTTTGGTTTAGGGTTAGGGTTAGGGTTAGGTTTAGGGTGAAGTTTTCGCTTTGGGTTAGGGTTAGGTTTAGGGTTAGGGTTAGGGTTATGGTTTGGGTTAGGGTTAGGGTGAGTGTTAGGGTTAGGTAGTGTTAGAGATAGAATTACAATTAGGGTTAGGGTTTGGGTTCGGTTTAGGGTTACGATTTGGGTTAGGGTTAGTGTTAGGGTAAGGTTTAATTACGGTTCGGGTTAGGGTTAGGATCAGGGTTATTGTTTGTGTTAGGGTTAGTGTTAGGGTTAGGGTTATGGTTTGGGTTTGCGTTAGGGTTAGGCTTAGGTTTAGACTTAGGATTAGGGTTTGCGTTAGTGTTAGGGTTAGGTTTTGTGTTTGGGTAAGGTTTAGTGTTAGAATTAGGTTTAGGGTTAGGGTTTGGTTTTGGGTTAGTGTTAGGGTTTGGTTTGGGTTAGGGTTAGGGTTAGAGTTAGGGTTAGAATTAGGGTTAGGGATAGGGTTAGTGTTAGGGTTAAGTTTTGGTTTAGGGTTAGGGTTAAGGTTAGGGTTAGGGTTAGGGTTATTGTTAGGGATTGGGTTAGGGTTAGGGTTAGGTTTAGAGTAATGGTTTGGGGTTGGTTTAGTGTTAAGTTTAGGGTTAGGGTTATGGTTAGGGTTTGCGTTAGGGTTAGGGTTAGGGTTAGGTTTAGGGTTAGGGTTTGGGTTTAGGTTTTGTTTAGGGTTTGGGTTAGGGTTAGGGTTATGATTAGAGTTAGGGGTACTGTTAGGGTTTGGGTTAGGGGTAGGGGTAGGTTCATGGTAATGGTTTGGCTTTGGGTTAGTGTTAAGTTTAGGGTTAGGGTTAGGGTTTGTGTTAGGGTTAGTATTATTGTTAGGTTTAGTGTTAGGGTTTGGGTTAGGTTTAGGGTTAGGGTTAGGGTTAGGGTTAGGGTTAGGGTTAAGTTTAGGGTTTGGGTAAGGTTTAGGGTTAGGATTAGTTTTACTGTCTGGGTGTGGGTTAGGGTTAGGGTTTGGATTAGTGTTAGGGTCAGTGTTAGGGTTAGATTTACGTTTTGGGTTAGGGTTAGGGTTAGGGATAGGGTTAGTATTAGGGTTTTTGTTAGGGTTAGGGTTAGGTTTAGGGATAGGGTTATAGTTAGGGTTTGGTTTAGGGTTAGGATTTGGGTTAGGGTAGGGTTTGCGTTAGGGTTTGCGTTAGGGTTAGGGTTAAGTTTAGGGTTAGGGTTACTGTTAGGGTTAGGGTTAGGGTTAGGGTTAGGGTTAGGGTTAGGTTTAGGGTGATAGTTTGTGTTTGGGTTAGTGTTAAGTTTAGAGTTAGGGTTAGGGTTAGTGTTTGGGTTAGGGTTACGGTTAGGGTTAGCGTTAGGGTTAAGTTTAGGGTTTGGGTTAGGTTTAGTGTTAGGGTTAAGTTTAGGGTTAGGGTTAGGGTTAGGGATAGGATTACGATTAGAGTTAGGGTTTGGGTTAGGGTTAGGGTTAGGTTTAGGGTTAAGTTTAGGGTTTGGGTAAGGTTTATGGTTAGTATTAGGTTTACTGTCTGGGTGTGGGTTAGGGTTAAGGTTAGGGTTAGTGTTAGGGTTACGGTTATGGTTAGGGTTAGGTTTAGGGTGAGGGTTTTGGTTTGGGTTAGTGTTAAGTTTCGAGTTAGAGTTAGGGTTAGGGTATGGGTTAGGCTTAGGTTTAGGGTTAAGTTTAGGGTTAGGGTTAAGTTTAGGGTTTGAGTAAAGTTTAGGGTTAGGATTAGGTTTAATGTATGGGTTTGGGTTAGGATTAGGGTTATGGATAGGTTTAGGGTTAGAGTTACGATTAGGGTTAGGTTTTGGTTTCGGTTAGGGTTAGTGTTAGGGTTATAGTTAGGGTTAGGTTTTGGGTTAGGGTTAGGGTTAGGGTTAGGTTTACGCTTAGGGTTAGAGTTAGGGTTTGGGTTAGGATGAGGGTTAGGTTTAGGGTTAGGGTTAAGGTTAGTGTTAGGGTTAAATTTAGGCTTTGAGTAATGTGTAAGGTTAGGATAAGGTTTAATGTATGGGTTAGGGTTAGGGTTACGGATACGGTTTGGGTTAGGGTTAGGGTTAGATTAAGGTTTGGTTTAGGGTTAGGGTTAGGGTGAGGTTTTCGCTTTGGTTAGGGTTAGGTTTAGCGTTAGGGTTAGGGTTATGGTTTGGGTTAGCGTTAGGGTGAGGGTTAGGGTTAGTTAGTGTTAGAAATAGGATTACAATTAGGGTTAGGGTTTGGGTTAGGGTTAGGTTTAGGGTTACGATTTGGGTTAGGGTTAGTGTTAGGGTAAGGTTTAATTAGGGTTCGGGTTAGGGTTAGGGTTAGGGTTTGGGTTAGGGTTAGGGTTTGGGTTAGGTTTAGGCTGAGGGTTAGAGTTAGTGTTTAGGTTAGGATGAGGGTTATGATTAGGGGTAGGGTTTGGGTTGGTGTTAGGGTTAGGTTTTGTGTTAGGATTAGGTTTAGGGTTAGGATTAGGGTTAAGGTTAGGTTTATGGTGAGGGTTTGGGTTTGGGTTAGTGTTAAGTTTAGAGTTAGTTTTAGGGTTAGTGTTTGGGTTAGGGTTAGGGTTAGGGTTAGAGTTAGGTTTAGGTTTAGTGTTAGGGTTTGGGATAGGTTTAGGGTTAGGGTTAGGGTTAGGTTTGTGGTTTCCTTTAGGGTTAGGGTTAGGTTTAATGTATGGGTTTGGGTTAGGGTGAGGGTTAGGGTTAGGTTTAGGGTTAGGGTTATGATTAGGGTTAGGTTTTGGATTCGTTTAGGGTTAGTGTTAGGGTTAGGGTTAGGGTTAGGTTTTGGGTTAGGGTTAGGGTTAGGGTTAGGTTTACGCTTAGTTTGAGTTAGGGTTTGGGTTAGGATGAGGGTTAGGTTTAGGGTTAGGGTTAAGGTTAGTGTTAGGGTTAAATTTAGGGTTTGAGTAAGGTTTAAGGTTAGGATAAGGTTTAATGTATGGGTTATGGTTAGGGTTAGGTTTAGTGTTAGCGTTACAGTTTGTGTTAGGGTTAGGGTTAGTGTTAGGGTTAGGATTTGGGTTAGGGTTAACGTTTGCGTTAGGGTTTGCGTTAGGGTTAGGGTTAAGTTTTGGGTTAGGGTTACTGTTAGGGTTAGGGTTAGATTAGGGTTAAGATTAGGTTTAGGTTTTCGTTTCGGTTAGGGTTAGTGTTAGTCTTAGGGTTAGGGTTAGGGTTAGGGTTTGAGTTAGGGTTAGGGTTTGGGTTAGGATGAGGGTTAGGTTTAGGGTTAGGGTTTGGGTTTGGGTTAGGGTTAGTGTTTGTGTTAGGGTTAGGGTTAGGGTTAGGGTTAGGGTTAGGGTTTGGGTTAGGGTTAGGGTTAGGTTTAGGTTTAGGGTTAGGGTTTGGGTTAGGGTTAGGTTTAGGGTTAAGTTTAGGGTTTGGGTAAGGTTTAGGGTTAGGCGTAGGTTTGCTGTCTGTGTGTGGGTTAGGGCTACGGATTGGACTAGTGTTAGGGTTAGGGCTAGGGTTAGGTTAGGTTTAGGGTTAGGGTTTGGGTTAGGGTTAGGGTTAGGGTTAGTATTAGGGTTTGGGTTACGGTTAGGGTTAGGTTTTGGTTTAGGGTTAGGGTTAGGGTTTGGGTTAGGGTTAGGATTAGGATTAGGGTTATGGTTATGGTTAGGGTTTACATTAGGGTTAAGGTTAAAATTAGAGTTAGGGTTACTGTTAGGGTTAGGGTTAGGGTTAGGGTTAGGGTTAGGGTTAGGTTAAGGGTGAGGTTTTGGGTTTTGGTTAGTGTTAAGTTTCGAGTTAGAGTTAGGGTTAGGGTATGGGTTAGGTTTAGGGTTTGGGTTAAGGTTAGTGTTAGTGTTAAGTTTAGGGTTTGAGTAAGGTTTAGGGTTAGGATTAGGTTTACTGTCTGGGTATGGGTTAGGGTTAGGGTTTGGATTAATGTTAGAGTTAGAGTTAGGTTTAGGTTTAGGTTTCGGTTAGGGTTAGGGTTTAGGTTAGGGTTAGGGTTAGGGTTTGGGGTTGGGTTAGCGTTAGGATTAGGTTTACGCTTAGGGTTAGGGTTAGGGTTTGGGTTAGGATGAGGGTTAGATTTAGGGTTAGGGTTTGGGTTTGGGTGAGGTTAGGGTTTGTGTTAGGGTTAGGGTTAGGGTTAGGGTTATGGTTAGGATTAGTTTTAGGGTTAAGGGTTAGGGTTAGGGTTAGGTTTATTGTTAGGGTTAGGGTTGGGGTTTCGGTTAGGGTTAGCGTTAGGTTTAGGGTTAGGGTTACGGTTACGGTTAGGGTTATTGTTAAGGTTAGGGTTAGGGTTTGAGTTCGGGTTAGTGCTAGGGTTAGGTTTAGGGTTAGCTTTGGGTTAGGGTTTGTGTTTGGTTTAGGGTTAGGGTTAGGGTTAGGGTTAGGGTTAGGTTTAGTGTTAGGGTTAGGGTTAGGGATAGGATTCCGATTAGGGTTAGGGTTTTGGTTAGGGTTAGGTTTACGGTTTGGGTTAGGGTTATGGTTAGGGTAAGGTTTATTAGGGTTAAGGTTAGGCTTAGGTTCAGGGTTAGGGTTTGTGTTAGGGTTAGTGTTAGTGTTAGGGTTAGGGTTTGGGTTTGGGTTATGTTTAGGGTTTGGGTTAGGGTTAGGGTTAAGATTAGAGTTAGGGTTACTGTTAGGGTTTGGGTTAGGGTTAGGGGTAGGTTCAGGATAATGGTTTGGGTTTGGGTTAGTGTTAAGTTTAGGGTTAGGGTTAGGGTTTGTGTTAGGGTTAGAGTTAGGGTTAGGTTTAGTGTTAGGGTTTGGGTTAGGTTTAAGGTTAGGGTTAGGGTTAAGTTTAGGGTTTGGGTAAGGTTTAGGATTAGGATTAGGTTTACTGTCTGGGTCTGGGTTAGGGTTAGGGTTAGGGTTTGGGTTACGGTTAGGGTTAGGGTTAGGGTTAGGTTTAGGGTGAGGTTTTCGCTTTGGGTTAGGGTTAGGTTTAGGTTTAGGGTTATTGTTATGGTTTGGGTGAGGGTTAAGGATAGGGTTAGGGTTAGGGTTACGGTTGGGTTAGGGTTAGGATTAGGGTAAGGTTTGGTTTAGGGTTAGGGTTAGGTTTAGGTTTAGTGTGAGGTTTTCGCTTTGGGTTAGGGTTAGATTTAGGGTTAGGGTTAGGGATATGGTTTGGGTTAGGGTTAGGATTAGGGTTAGGGTTAGGGTTAGGGTTAGTGTTAGAGATAGGATTACGATTAGGGTTAGGGTTTGGGTTAGGGTTAGGGTTAGGGTTAGGGTTACGAATTGGGTTATTGTTAGGGTTAGGGTAAGGTTTTTTTAGGGTTCGGGTTAGGGTTAGGATCAGGGTTATTGTTTGTGTTAGGGTTAGTGTTAGTGTTAGGGTTAGGGTTTGGGTATGGGTTAGGGTTAGGGTTAGGTTTAGAGTTAGGATTAGGGTTTGGGTTAGGGTTAGGGTTAGGTTTAGGGTTTGGGTAAGGTTTAGTGTTAGGATTAGGTTTAGGGTTAGGGTTTGGTTTGGGTTAGTGATAGGGTTTGGTTTGGGTTAGGGTTAGAGTTTGGGTTAGAGTTAGGGTTAGGGTTAGGGTTAGGGTTGGGGTTTGGGTTAGGTTTAAGGTTAGGGTTAGGGTTAAGTTTAGGGTTTGGGTAAGGTTTAGGATTAGGATTAGGTTTACTGTCTGGGTCTGGGTTAGGGTTAGGGTTAGGGTTTGGGTTAGGGTTAGGGTTAATGTTAGGGTTAGGTTTAGGGTTAGGGTTAGGGTTAGGATTAGGTTTTGGGTTAGGGTTAGTGTTAATGTTACGGTTTGGGTGAGGGTTAGGGTTAGGGTTAGGGTTAGGGTTACTGTTAGTGTTATGGTTAGGGTTAGGGTTTAGGTTAGGTTTAGGGTTTCGGTTAGGGTTAGGATTAGGGTTAGGGTTAGGATTAGGTTTAGGGTTAGTGTGAGTGTAAAGGTTTGGGTTTGGATTAGGGGTAGAGTTAAGGTTAGGGTTAGTGTTAGGGTTTGGGTTAGGGTTAGAGTTAGGTTTTGGGTTACGGTTAGGGTTAGGGTTAGGGTTAGGTTTAGGGTGAGGTTTTCGCTTTGGGTTAGGGTTATGTTTAGGTTTAGGGTTATTGTTATGGTTTAGGTGAGGGTTAAGGATAGGGTTAGGGTTAGGGTTACGGTTGGGTTAGGGTTAGGATTAGGGTAAGGTTTGGTTTAGGGTTAGGGTTAGGTTTAGGTTTAGTGTGAGGTTTTTCTTTGGATTAGGGTTAGATTTAGGGTTAGGGTTAGGGATATGGTTTGGGTTAGGGTTAGGATTAGGGTTAGGGTTAGGGTTAGGGTTAGTGTTAGAGATAGGATTACGATTAGGGTTAGGGTTTGGGTTAGGGTTAGGGTTAGGGTTAGGGTTACGAATTGGGTTAGGGTTAGGGTTAGGGTAAGGTTTTTTTAGGGTTCGGGTTAGGGTTAGGATCAGGGTTATTGTTTGTGTTAGGGTTAGTGTTAGTGTTAGGGTTAGGGTTTGGGTATGGGTTAGGGTTAGGGTTAGGTTTAGAGTTAGGATTAGGGTTTGGGTTAGGGTTAGGGTTAGGTTTAGGGTTTGGGTAAGGTTTAGTGTTAGGATTAGGTTTAGGGTTAGGGTTTGGTTTGGGTTAGTGATAGGGTTTGGTTTGGGTTAGGGTTAGAGTTTGGGTTAGAGTTAGGGTTAGGGTTAGGGTTAGGGTTAGGGTTAGGGTTAGGGTTAGGGTTAAGGTTAGGGTTAGGGTTTGGGTTTGGGTTAGTGTTAGAATTTTGTTTGGGTTAGGGTTAGAGTTCGGGTTAGAGTTAGGGTTAGGGTTAGGGTTATTGTTAGAGTTAAGGTTTGGCTTAGGGTTAGGGTTAAGGTTTGGCTTAGGGTTAGGGTTAGGGTTAGGGTTTCGGTTAGAATTAGGGTTAGGTTTCGGGTTAGGGTTAGGGTTAGGGTTAGGTTGTGGGCTTGGGTTAGGGTTAGGGTTTGGGTTCAGGTTAGGATTACGGTTTGGGTTAGGGTTAGGTTTAGGGTTAGGGTTTGGGTTAGGGTTAGGGTTAGGATTAGGGTTAGGGTTATGGTTATTGTTTGGGTTAGGGTTAGGGTTAAGATTAGAGATAGGGTTAGTGTTAGGGTTTGGGTTAGGGTTAGGGTTAGGGTTAGGTTTAGGGTAAGGGTTTGGGTTTAGGTTAATGTTAGGATTAGGGTTAGGGTTATGGTTATTGTTTGGGTTAGGGTTAGGGGTAAGATTAGGGTTAGGTTTAGTGTTAGGGTTTGGGTTAGGGTTAGGGTTAGGTTTAGGGTAAGGGTTTGGGTTTGGTTTAGTGTTAAGTTTAGGGTTAGGTTTAGGGTTAGGGTTTGCGTTAGGGTTAGGGTTAGGGTTAGGTTTAGGCTTAGGGTTTGTGTTAGGGTTAGGGTTAGGGTTAAGTTTAGAGTTTGGGTAAGGTTTAGGGTTAGGATTAGATTTACTTTCTGGGTGTGGGTTAGGGTTACGCTTTGGATTAGTGTTAGGATTAGGGTTATGGTTAGGTCAGGTTTAGGGTTAGGGTTTGGTTTAGGGTTAGGGTTAGGTTTAGTATTAGGGTTTGGGTTAAGGATAGGGTTAGGTTTAGGGTTAGGGTTAGGGTTAGGGTTTGGGTTAGGGTTAGGATTAGGATTAGGGTTATGGTTATGGTTAGGGTTTGCATTAGGGTTAGGGTTAAGATTAGGGTTAGGGTTACTGTTAGGGTTAGTGTTACGGTTATGTTTAGCGTTAGGTTTAGGGTGAGGGTTTGGGTTTGGATTAGTGTTAAGTTTCGAGTTAGAGTTTGGGTTAGGGGATGGGTTTGGGTTAGGGTTAGGGTTAAGTTTAGGGTTAGGGTTAAGTTTAGGGTTTGAGTAAGGTTTAGGGTTATGATTAGGTTTAATGTATGGGTTTAGGTTAGGGTTAGGGTAAGGGTTAGGTGTAGGGTTAGAGTTACGATTAGGGTTAGGTTTTGGTTTCGGTTAGGGTTAGTGTTAGGGTTAGAGTTAGGGTTAGGTTTTGGGTTAGGGTTAGGGTTAGGGTTAGGTTTACGCTTAGGGTTAGAGTCAGGGTTTTGGTTAGGATTAGAGTTAGGTTTAGGGTTAGGGTTAAGGTTAGTGTTAGGGTTAAGTTTAGGGTTTGAGTAAGGTTTAAGGTTAGGATTAGGTTTAATGTATGGTTTAGGGTTAGGGTTAGGGTTAGGGTTACGGTTTGGGTTAGGGTTAGGTTTAGGGTAAGTTTTGGTTTAGGGTTAGGGTTAGGGTTAGGTTTAGGGTGAGGTTTTCGCTTTGGGTTAGCGTTAGGTTTAGGGTTATTGTTGGGGTTATGGTTTGGGTTAGGGTTAGGGTTAGGGTTAGGGTTAGGTAGTGTTAGAGATAGGATTACAATTAGGGTTAGGGTTTGGGTTAGGGTTAGGGTTAGGGTTACGATTTGGGTTAGGGTTAGGGTTAGGGTAAGGTTTATTTAGGGTTCGGGTTTGGGTTAGGATCAGGGTTATTGTTTGTGTTAGTGTTAGTGTTAGGGTTAGGGTTATGGTTTGGGTTTGGGTTAGGGTTAGGGTTAGGTTTAGACTTAGGATTAGGGTTTGCGTTAGGGTTAGGGTTAGGTTTAGGGTTTGGGTAAGGTTTAGTGTTAGAATTAGGTTTAGGGTTAGGGTTTGGTTTTGGGTTAGTGTTAGGGTTTGGTTTGGGTTAGGGTTAGGTTTAGAGTTAGGGTTAGAGTTAGGATTAGGGATAGGGTTAGTGTTAGGTTTAAGGTTTGGCTTAGGGTTACGTTTAGGGTTAGGGTTAGAGTTAGGGATAGGATTACGATTAGGGTTAGGGTTTGGGTTAGGGTTAGGGTTAGGATTAGGATTAGGGTTAAGGTTATTGTTTGGGTTAGCGTTAGGGTTAAGATTAGAGTTA
The DNA here is from genome assembly GCA_035773235.1 of Eospalax fontanierii. NCBI lineage: Eukaryota > Metazoa > Chordata > Mammalia > Rodentia > Spalacidae > Eospalax > Eospalax fontanierii. The sequence goes on from CM069527.1 coordinate 119,627,895, forward strand.
GGGTTAGTGTTAGGGTTTGGGTTAGGGTTAGGGTTAGGTTTAGGGTAAGGGTTTGGGTTTGGTTTAGTGTTAAGTTTAGGGTTAGGGTTAGGGTTAGGGTTTGTGTTAGGGTTAGGGTTAGGGTTAGGTTTAGGGTAGGGGTTTGGGTTAGGGTTAGCGTTAGGGTTAAGTTTAGAGTTTGGGTAAGGTTTAGGGTTAGGATTAGATTTACTTTCTGGTTTTGGGTTAGGGTTACTTTTTGGATTAGTGTTAGGGTTAGGGTTAGGGTTAGGTTAGGTTTAGGGTTAGGGTTTGGTTTAGGGTTAGGGTAAGTATTAGGGTTTGGGTTAAGGATAGGGTTAGGTTTAGGGTTAGGGTTAGGGTTAGGTTTAAGATGAGGTTTACGCTTTGGGTTAGGGTTAGGTTTAGGGTTATTGTTAGGGTTATGGTTTGGGTTAGGGTTAGTGTTTGTGTTAGGGTTAGGGTTAGGGTTAGGGTTTGGGTTAGGGTTAGGGTTAGGGTTAGGGTTAGGGTTAGGGTTAGGTTTAGGGTTAGGGTTTGGGTTAGGGTTAGAGTTAGGGTTAAGTTTAGGGTTTGGGTAAGGATTAGGGTTAGGATTAGGTTTACTGTCTGTGTGTGGGTTAGGGTTATTGTTTGGATTAGCGTTAGGGTTAGGGTTAGGGTTAGGTTAGGTTTAGGGTTATGGTTTGGGTTAGGGTTAGGGTTAGGGTTAGTATTAGGTTTTGGGTTACGGTTAGGGTTAGGTTTAGGATTAGGGTTAGGGTTAGGGTTTGGGTTAGGGTTAGGATTAGGATTAGGGTTATGGTTATGGTTAGGGTTTGCATTAGGGTTAAGGTTAAGATTAGAGTTAGGGTTACTATTAGGGTTAGGGTTAGGGTTAGGTTAAGGGTTAGGGTTAGGGATAGGATTCCGATTAGGGTTAGGGTTTTGGTTAGGGTTAGGTTTACGGTTTGGGTTAGGGTTATGGTTAGGGTAAGGTTTATTAGGGTTAAGGTTAGGCTTAGGTTCAGGGTTAGGGTTTGTGTTAGGGTTAGTGTTAGTGTTAGGGTTAGGGTTTGGGTTTGGGTTATGTTTAGGGTTTGGGTTAGGGTTAGGGTTAAGATTAGAGTTAGGGTTACTGTTAGGGTTTGGGTTAGGGTTAGGGGTAGGTTCAGGATAATGGTTTGGGTTTGGGTTAGTGTTAAGTTTAGGGTTAGGGTTAGGGTTTGTGTTAGGGTTAGAGTTAGGGTTAGGTTTAGTGTTAGGGTTTGGGTTAGGTTTAAGGTTAGGGTTAGGGTTAAGTTTAGGGTTTGGGTAAGGTTTAGGATTAGGATTAGGTTTACTGTCTGGGTCTGGGTTAGGGTTAGGGTTAGGGTTTGGGTTACGGTTAGGGTTAGGGTTAGGGTTAGGTTTAGGGTGAGGTTTTCGCTTTGGGTTAGGGTTAGGTTTAGGTTTAGGGTTATTGTTATGGTTTGGGTGAGGGTTAAGGATAGGGTTAGGGTTAGGGTTACGGTTGGGTTAGGGTTAGGATTAGGGTAAGGTTTGGTTTAGGGTTAGGGTTAGGTTTAGGTTTAGTGTGAGGTTTTCGCTTTGGGTTAGGGTTAGATTTAGGGTTAGGGTTAGGGATATGGTTTGGGTTAGGGTTAGGATTAGGGTTAGGGTTAGGGTTAGGGTTAGTGTTAGAGATAGGATTACGATTAGGGTTAGGGTTTGGGTTAGGGTTAGGGTTAGGGTTAGGGTTACGAATTGGGTTATTGTTAGGGTTAGGGTAAGGTTTTTTTAGGGTTCGGGTTAGGGTTAGGATCAGGGTTATTGTTTGTGTTAGGGTTAGTGTTAGTGTTAGGGTTAGGGTTTGGGTATGGGTTAGGGTTAGGGTTAGGTTTAGAGTTAGGATTAGGGTTTGGGTTAGGGTTAGGGTTAGGTTTAGGGTTTGGGTAAGGTTTAGTGTTAGGATTAGGTTTAGGGTTAGGGTTTGGTTTGGGTTAGTGATAGGGTTTGGTTTGGGTTAGGGTTAGAGTTTGGGTTAGAGTTAGGGTTAGGGTTAGGGTTAGGGTTAGGGTTTGGGTTAGGTTTAAGGTTAGGGTTAGGGTTAAGTTTAGGGTTTGGGTAAGGTTTAGGATTAGGATTAGGTTTACTGTCTGGGTCTGGGTTAGGGTGAGGGTTAGGGTTTGGGTTAGGGTTAGGGTTAATGTTAGGGTTAGGTTTAGGGTTAGGGTTAGGGTTAGGATTAGGTTTTGGGTTAGGGTTAGTGTTAATGTTACGGTTTGGGTGAGGGTTAGGGTTAGGGTTAGGGTTAGGGTTACTGTTAGTGTTATGGTTAGGGTTAGGGTTTAGGTTAGGTTTAGGGTTTCGGTTAGGGTTAGGATTAGGGTTAGGGTTAGGATTAGGTTTAGGGTTAGTGTGAGTGTAAAGGTTTCGGTTTGGATTAGGGGTAGAGTTAAGGTTAGGGTTAGTGTTAGGGTTTGGGTTAGGGTTAGAGTTAGGTTTTGGGTTACGGTTAGGGTTAGGGTTAGGGTTAGGTTTAGGGTGAGGTTTTCGCTTTGGGTTAGGGTTATGTTTAGGTTTAGGGTTATTGTTATGGTTTGGGTGAGGGTTAAGGATAGGGTTAGGGTTAGGGTTACGGTTGGGTTAGGGTTAGGATTAGGGTAAGGTTTGGTTTAGGGTTAGGGTTAGGTTTAGGTTTAGTGTGAGGTTTTCGCTTTGGGTTAGGGTTAGATTTAGGGTTAGGGTTAGGGATATGGTTTGGGTTAGGGTTAGGATTAGGGTTAGGGTTAGGGTTAGGGTTAGTGTTAGAGATAGGATTACGATTAGGGTTAGGGTTTGGGTTAGGGTTAGGGTTAGGGTTAGGGTTACGAATTGGGTTAGGGTTAGGGTTAGGGTAAGGTTTTTTTAGGGTTCGGGTTAGGGTTAGGATCAGGGTTATTGTTTGTGTTAGGGTTAGTGTTAGTGTGAGGGTTAGGGTTTGGGTATGGGTTAGGGTTAGGGTTAGGTTTAGAGTTAGGATTAGGGTTTGGGTTAGGGTTAGGGTTAGGTTTAGGGTTTGGGTAAGGTTTAGTGTTAGGATTAGGTTTAGGGTTAGGGTTTGGTTTGGGTTAGTGATAGGGTTTGGTTTGGGTTAGGGTTAGAGTTTGGGTTAGAGTTAGGGTTAGGGTTAGGGTTAGGGTTAGGGTTAGGGTTAGGGTTAGGGTTAGGGTTAAGGTTAGGGTTAGGGTTTGGGTTTGGGTTAGTGTTAGAATTTTGTTTGGGTTAGGGTTAGAGTTCGGGTTAGAGTTAGGGTTAGGGTTAGGGTTATTGTTAGAGTTAAGGTTTGGCTTAGGGTTAGGGTTAAGGTTTGGCTTAGGGTTAGGGTTAGGGTTAGGGTTTCGGTTAGAATTAGGGTTAGGTTTCGGGTTAGGGTTAGGGTTAGGGTTAGGTTGTGGGCTTGGGTTAGGGTTAGGGTTTGGGTTCAGGTTAGGATTACGGTTTGGGTTAGGGTTAGGTTTAGGGTTAGGGTTTGGGTTAGGGTTAGGGTTAGGATTAGGGTTAGGGTTATGGTTATTGTTTGGGTTAGGGTTAGGGTTAAGATTAGAGATAGGGTTAGTGTTAGGGTTTGGGTTAGGGTTAGGGTTAGGGTTAGGTTTAGGGTAAGGGTTTGGGTTTAGGTTAATGTTAGGATTAGGGTTAGGGTTATGGTTATTGTTTGGGTTAGGGTTAGGGGTAAGATTAGGGTTAGGTTTAGTGTTAGGGTTTGGGTTAGGGTTAGGGTTAGGGATAGGGTTAGTATTAGGGTTTTTGTTAGGGTTAGGGTTAGGTTTAGGGATAGGGTTATAGTTAGGGTTTGGTTTAGGGTTAGGATTTGGGTTAGGGTAGGGTTTGCGTTAGGGTTTGCGTTAGGGTTAGGGTTAAGTTTAGGGTTAGGGTTACTGTTAGGGTTAGGGTTAGGGTTAGGGTTAGGGTTAGGTTTAGGGTGATAGTTTGTGTTTGGGTTAGTGTTAAGTTTAGAGTTAGGGTTAGGGTTAGTGTTTGGGTTAGGGTTACGGTTAGGGTTAGCGTTAGGGTTAAGTTTAGGGTTTGGGTTAGGTTTAGTGTTAGGGTTAAGTTTAGGGTTAGGGTTAGGGTTAGGGATAGGATTACGATTAGAGTTAGGGTTTGGGTTAGGGTTAGGGTTAGGTTTAGGGTTAAGTTTAGGGTTTGGGTAAGGTTTATGGTTAGTATTAGGTTTACTGTCTGGGTGTGGGTTAGGGTTAAGGTTAGGGTTAGTGTTAGGGTTACGGTTATGGTTAGGGTTAGGTTTAGGGTGAGGGTTTTGGTTTGGGTTAGTGTTAAGTTTCGAGTTAGAGTTAGGGTTAGGGTATGGGTTAGGCTTAGGTTTAGGGTTAAGTTTAGGGTTAGGGTTAAGTTTAGGGTTTGAGTAAAGTTTAGGGTTAGGATTAGGTTTAATGTATGGGTTTGGGTTAGGATTAGGGTTATGGATAGGTTTAGGGTTAGAGTTACGATTAGGGTTAGGTTTTGGTTTCGGTTAGGGTTAGTGTTAGGGTTATAGTTAGGGTTAGGTTTTGGGTTAGGGTTAGGGTTAGGGTTAGGTTTACGCTTAGGGTTAGAGTTAGGGTTTGGGTTAGGATGAGGGTTAGGTTTAGGGTTAGGGTTAAGGTTAGTGTTAGGGTTAAATTTAGGCTTTGAGTAATGTGTAAGTTTAGGATAAGGTTTAATGTATGGGTTAGGGTTAGGGTTAGGGATACGGTTTGGGTTAGGGTTAGGGTTAGATTAAGGTTTGGTTTAGGGTTAGGGTTAGGGTGAGGTTTTCGCTTTGGTTAGGCTTAGGTTTAGCGTTAGGGTTAGGGTTATGGTTTGGGTTAGCGTTAGGGTGAGGGTTAGGGTTAGTTAGTGTTAGAGATAGGATTACAATTAGGGTTAGGGTTTGGGTTAGGGTTAGGTTTAGGGTTACGATTTGGGTTAGGGTTAGTGTTAGGGTAAGGTTTAATTAGGGTTCGGGTTAGGGTTAGGGTTAGGGTTTGGGTTAGGGTTAGGGTTTGGGTTAGGTTTAGGCTGAGGGTTAGAGTTAGTGTTTAGGTTAGGATGAGGGTTATGATTAGGGGTAGGGTTTGGGTTGGTGTTAGGGTTAGGTTTTGTGTTAGGATTAGGTTTAGGGTTAGGATTAGGGTTAAGGTTAGGTTTAGGGTGAGGGTTTGGTTTTGGGTTAGTGTTAAGTTTAGAGTTAGTTTTAGGGTTAGTGTTTGGGTTAGGGTTAGGGTTAGGGTTAGAGTTAGGTTTAGGTTTAGTGTTAGGGTTTGGGATAGGTTTAGGGTTAGGGTTAGGGTTAGGTTTGTGGTTTCCTTTAGGGTTAGGGTTAGGTTTAATGTATGGGTTTGGGTTAGGGTGAGGGTTAGGGTTAGGTTTAGGGTTAGGGTTATGATTAGGGTTAGGTTTTGGATTCGTTTAGGGTTAGTGTTAGGGTTAGGGTTAGGGTTAGGTTTTGGGTTAGGGTTAGGGTTAGGGTTAGGTTTACGCTTAGTTTGAGTTAGGGTTTGGGTTAGGATGAGGGTTAGGTTTAGGGTTAGGGTTAAGGTTAGTGTTAGGGTTAAATTTAGGGTTTGAGTAAGGTTTAAGGTTAGGATAAGGTTTAATGTATGGGTTATGGTTAGGGTTAGGTTTAGTGTTAGCGTTACAGTTTGTGTTAGGGTTAGGGTTAGTGTTAGGGTTAGGATTTGGGTTAGGGTTAACGTTTGCGTTAGGGTTTGCGTTAGGGTTAGGGTTAAGTTTTGGGTTAGGGTTACTGTTAGGGTTAGGGTTAGATTAGGGTTAAGATTAGGTTTAGGTTTTCGTTTCGGTTAGGGTTAGTGTTAGTCTTAGGGTTAGGGTTAGGGTTAGGGTTTGAGTTAGGGTTAGGGTTTGGGTTAGGATGAGGGTTAGGTTTAGGGTTAGGGTTTGGGTTTGGGTTAGGGTTAGTGTTTGTGTTAGGGTTAGGGTTAGGGTTAGGGTTATGGTTAGAGTTTGGGTTAGGGTTAGGGTTAGGTTTAGGTTTAGGGTTAGGGTTTGGGTTAGGGTTAGGTTTAGGGTTAAGTTTAGGGTTTGGGTAAGGTTTAGGGTTAGGATTAGGTTTACTGTCTGTGTGTGGGTTAGGGTTACGGATTGGATTAGTGTTAGGGTTAGGGTTAGGGTTAGGTTAGGTTTAGGGTTAGGGTTTGGGTTAGGGTTAGGGTCAGGGTTAGTATTAGGGTTTGGGTTACGGTTAGGGTTAGGTTTTGGTTTAGGGTTAGGGTTAGGGTTTGGGTTAGGGTTAGGATTAGGATTAGGGTTATGGTTATGGTTAGGGTTTACATTAGGGTTAAGGTTAAAATTAGAGTTAGGGTTACTGTTAGGGTTAGGGTTAGGGTTAGGGTTAGGGTTAGGGTTAGGTTAAGGGTGAGGTTTTGGGTTTTGGTTAGTGTTAAGTTTCGAGTTAGAGTTAGGGTTAGGGTATGGGTTAGGTTTAGGGTTTGGGTTAAGGTTAGTGTTAGTGTTAAGTTTAGGGTTTGAGTAAGGTTTAGGGTTAGGATTAGGTTTACTGTCTGGGTATGGGTTAGGGTTAGGGTTTGGATTAATGTTAGAGTTAGAGTTAGGTTTAGGTTTAGGTTTCGGTTAGGGTTAGGGTTTAGGTTAGGGTTAGGGTTAGGGTTTGGGGTTGGGTTAGCGTTAGGATTAGGTTTACGCTTAGGGTTAGGGTTAGGGTTTGGGTTAGGATGAGGGTTAGATTTAGGGTTAGGGTTTGGGTTTGGGTGAGGTTAGGGTTTGTGTTAGGGTTAGGGTTAGGGTTAGGGTTATGGTTAGGATTAGTTTTAGGGTTAAGGGTTAGGGTTAGGGTTAGGTTTATTGTTAGGGTTAGGGTTGGGGTTTCGGTTAGGGTTAGCGTTAGGTTTAGGGTTAGGGTTACGGTTACGGTTAGGGTTATTGTTAAGGTTAGGGTTAGGGTTTGAGTTCGGGTTAGTGCTAGGGTTAGGTTTAGGGTTAGCTTTGGGTTAGGGTTTGTGTTTGGTTTAGGGTTAGGGTTAGGGTTAGGGTTAGGGTTAGGTTTAGTGTTAGGGTTAGGGTTAGGGATAGGATTCCGATTAGGGTTAGGGTTTTGGTTAGGGTTAGGTTTACGGTTTGGGTTAGGGTTATGGTTAGGGTAAGGTTTATTAGGGTTAAGGTTAGGCTTAGGTTCAGGGTTAGGGTTTGTGTTAGGGTTAGTGTTAGTGTTAGGGTTAGGGTTTGGGTTTGGGTTATGTTTAGGGTTTGGCTTAGGGTTAACGTTAAGATTAGAGTTAAGGTTACTGTTAGGGTTTGGGTTAGGGTTAGGGGTAGGTCCAGGATAATGGTTTGGGTTTGGGTTAGTGTTAAGTTTAGGGGTAGGGTTAGGGTTTGTGTTAGGGTTAGAGTTAGGGTTAGGTTTAGTGTTAGGGTTTGGGTTAGGTTTAAGGTTAGGGTTAGGGTTAAGTTTAGGGTTTGGGTAAGGTTTAGGATTAGGATTAGGTTTACTGTCTGGGTCTGGGTTAGGGTTAGGGTTAGGGTTTGGGTTACGGTTAGGGTTAGGGTTAGGGTTAGGTTTAGGGTGAGGTTTTCGCTTTGGGTTAGGGTTAGGTTTAGGTTTAGGGTTATTGTTATGGTTTGGGTGAGGGTTAAGGATAGGGTTAGGGTTAGGGTTACGGTTGGGTTAGGGTTAGGATTAGGGTAAGGTTTGGTTTAGGGTTAGGGTTAGGTTTAGGTTTAGTGTGAGGTTTTCGCTTTGGGTTAGGGTTAGATTTAGGGTTAGGGTTAGGGATATGGTTTGGGTTAGGGTTAGGATTAGGGTTAGGGTTAGGGTTAGGGTTAGTGTTAGAGATAGGATTACGATTAGGGTTAGGGTTTGGGTTAGGGTTAGGGTTAGGGTTAGGGTTACGAATTGGGTTATTGTTAGGGTTAGGGTAAGGTTTTTTTAGGGTTCGGGTTAGGGTTAGGATCAGGGTTATTGTTTGTGTTAGGGTTAGTGTTAGTGTTAGGGTTAGGGTTTGGGTATGGGTTAGGGTTAGGGTTAGGTTTAGAGTTAGGATTAGGGTTTGGGTTAGGGTTAGGGTTAGGTTTAGGGTTTGGGTAAGGTTTAGTGTTAGGATTAGGTTTAGGGTTAGGGTTTGGTTTGGGTTAGTGATAGGGTTTGGTTTGGGTTAGGGTTAGAGTTTGGGTTAGAGTTAGGGTTAGGGTTAGGGTTAGGGTTAGGGTTTGGGTTAGGTTTAAGGTTAGGGTTAGGGTTAAGTTTAGGGTTTGGGTAAGGTTTAGGATTAGGATTAGGTTTACTGTCTGGGTCTGGGTTAGGGTTAGGGTTAGGGTTTGGGTTAGGGTTAGGGTTAATGTTAGGGTTAGGTTTAGGGTTAGGGATAGGGTTAGGATTAGGTGTAGGGTTAGTGGTAGGTTTAATGTTACGGTTTGGGTGTGGGATGATGTTAGGGTTAGGGTTAGGGTTAGGGTTACTGTTAGTGTTATGGTTAGGGTTAGGGTTTAGGTTAGGTTTAGGGTTTCGGTTAGGGTTAGGATTAGGGTTAGGGTTAGGATTAGGTTTAGGGTTAGTGTGAGTGTAAAGGTTTCGGTTTGGATTAGGGGTAGAGTTAAGGTTAGGGTTAGTGTTAGGGTTTGGGTTAGGGTTAGAGTTAGGTTTTGGGTTACGGTTAGGGTTAGGGTTAGGGTTAGGTTTAGGGTGAGGTTTGCGCTTTGGGTTAGGGTTATGTTTAGGTTTAGGGTTATTGTTATGGTTTGGGTGAGGGTTAAGGATAGGGTTAGGGTTAGGGTTACGGTTGGGTTAGGGTTAGGATTAGGGTAAGGTTTGGTTTAGGGTTAGGGTTAGGTTTAGGTTTAGTGTGAGGTTTTCGCTTTGGGTTAGGGTTAGATTTAGGGTTAGGGTTAGGGATATGGTTTGGGTTAGGGTTAGGATTAGGGTTAGGGTTAGGGTTAGGGTTAGTGTTAGAGATAGGATTACGATTAGGGTTAGGGTTTGGGTTAGGGTTAGGGTTAGGGTTAGGGTTACGAATTGGGTTAGGGTTAGGGTTAGGGTAAGGTTTTTTTAGGGTTCGGGTTAGGGTTAGGATCAGGGTTATTGTTTGTGTTAGGGTTAGTGTTAGTGTTAGGGTTAGGGTTTGGGTATGGGTTAGGGTTAGGGTTAGGTTTAGAGTTAGGATTAGGGTTTGGGTTAGGGTTAGGGTTAGGTTTAGGGTTTGGGTAAGGTTTAGTGTTAGGATTAGGTTTAGGGTTAGGGTTTGGTTTGGGTTAGTGATAGGGTTTGGTTTGGGTTAGGGTTAGAGTTTGGGTTAGAGTTAGGGTTAGGGTTAGGGTTAGGGTTAGGGTTAGGGTTAGGGTTAGGGTTAAGGTTAGGGTTAGGGTTTGGGTTTGGGTTAGTGTTAGAATTTTGTTTGGGTTAGGGTTAGAGTTCGGGTTAGAGTTAGGGTTAGGGTTAGGGTTATTGTTAGAGTTAAGGTTTGGCTTAGGGTTAGGGTTAAGGTTTGGCTTAGGGTTAGGGTTAGGGTTAGGGTTTCGGTTAGAATTAGGGTTAGGTTTCGGGTTAGGGTTAGGGTTAGGGTTAGGTTGTGGGCTTGGGTTAGGGTTAGGGTTTGGGTTCAGGTTAGGATTACGGTTTGGGTTAGGGTTAGGTTTAGGGTTAGGGTTTGG
>CM069527.1:119650000-119652500 GCA_035773235.1 Eospalax fontanierii
GGATTAGGTTTACTGCTATGTGTGGGTTAGGGTGAGGGTTTGGATTAGTGTTAGGGTTAGGGTAAGGGTAAGGTTTAGGTTTGGGTTAGGGTAAGGGTTAGGGTTAGGGTTAGGGTTTGGGTTTGGGTTAGGGTTAGGGTTAGGTTTACGCTTAGGGTTAGGGTTAGGGTTTGGGTTAGGATGAGGGTTAGGGTTAGGGGTAGGGTTTGGGTTTGGGTGAGGGTTAGGCTTTGTGTTAGGGTTAGGGTTAGGGTTAGGGTTAGGGTTATGGTTAGGATTAGTGTTAGGGTTACGGTTAGGGTTAGGGTTAGGTTTACTGTTAGGGTTAGGGTTGGGGTTTCGGTTAGGGTTAGCGTTAGGTTTAGGGTTAGGGTGTGGGTTATGGTTACGGTTAGGGTTAGTGTTAAGGTTAGGGTTAGGGATTGAGTTCGGGTTAGTGCTAGGGTTAGGTTTAGGGTTAGCTTTGGGTTAGGGTTTGGGTTTGGTTTAGGGTTAGGTTTAGGGTTAGGGTTAGAGTTAGGTTTAGGGTTAGGGTTAGGGTTAGGGATAGGATTACGATTAGGGTTAGGGTTTTGGTTAGGGTTAAGGTTACGGTTTGGGTTAGGGTTACGGTTAAGGTAAGGTTTTTTAGGGTTAGGGTTAGGCTTAGGTTCAGGGTTAGGGTTTGTGTTAGGGTTAGTGTTAGTGTTAGGGTTAGGGTTTGGGTTTGGGTTATGTTTAGGGTTTGGGTTAGGGTTAGGGTGAAGATTAGAGTTAGGGTTACTGTTAGGGTTTATGTTAGGGTTAGGGGTAGGTTCAGGGTAATGGTTTGGCTTTGGGTTAGTGTTAAGTTTAGTGTTAGTGTTAGGGTTTGTGTTAGGGTTAGAGTTAGTTTTAGGTTTAGTGTTAGGATTTGGGTTAGGGTTAGGGTTAAGTTTAGGGTTAGTGTTAGGGTTTGGGTTAGGTTAAGAGTTAGGTTTTGGGTTACGGTTAGGGTTAGGGTTAGGGTTACGGTTTGGGTAAGGGTTATGGTTAGTGTAAGGTTTGATTTAGGGTTAGGGTTAGGATTAGGTTTAGGGTGAGGTTTTGGTTTTGTGTTAGGGTTAGGTTTAGGGTTGGGGTTAGGGTTATGGTTTGGTTTAAGGTTAGGGTTAGGGTTAGGGTTAGGGTTAGGGTTAGGGTTTGGGTTAGGGTTAGGTTTAGGGTTGGGTTTAGGTCTAGGATTAGGGTTAGGGATAGGGTTACGATTAGGGTTAGGGTTTGGGTTAGGGTTAGGGTTAGGATTAGGGTTAGGGTTAGAGTTTGGGTTAGGTTTAGTGTTAGGGTTTGGGTTAGGGTTAAGGTTAGGGTTAGGGTTAGGGTTAAGTTTAGGGTTTGGGTAAGGTTTAGGGTTAGGATTAGGTTTACTGTCTGGGTGTGGGTTAGGGTTAGGGTTTGGATTAGTGTTAGGGTTAGGGTTAAGATTACGTTTAGGTTTTGGGTTAGGGTTAGGTGTAGGGTTAGGGTTAGTATTAGGGTTTGTGTTAGGGTTAGGGTTAGGTTTAGGGATAGGGTTAGAGTTATTGTTTGAGTTAGGGTTAGGATTAGGGTTAGGGTTAGGGTTTGGGTTAGGGTTAGGGTTAGGGTTTGGTTTAGGGTTAGGTTTTGTGTTATCTTTAGGGTTAGGGTTAGGGTTAGTGTTAGGGTTAAGTTTAGGGTTTGGGTAAGGTTAAGGGTTAGGATTAGGTTTAATTTCTCGTTTTGGGTTAAGGTTAGGGTTAGGGTTACGGTTAGGGTTAGGGTTAGGGTTAAGATTAGGGTTAGGTTTTGGTTTCGGTTAGGGTTAGTGTTAGGGTTAGGGTGACGGTTAGGGTTAGGGTTTGGGTTAGGGTTAGGGTTTGGTTTAGGTTTAGGCTGAGGGATAGAGTTAGGGTTTGGGTTAGGATGAGGGTTAGGATTAGGGGTAGGGTTTGGGTTTGGTTTAGGGTTAGGTTTTGTGTTAGGATTAGGGTTAGGGTTAGGATTAGGGTTAGGGTTAGGTTTAGTGTGAGGGTTTGGGTTTGAGTTAATGTTAAGTTTTGAGTTAGGTTTAGGGTTAGAGTTTGGGTTAGGGTTAGGGTTAGGGTTAGAGTTAGGGTTAGGTTTCGCGTTAGGGTTTGGGATAGGTTTAGGGTTAGGGTTAGTTTTAGGGTTGGGGTTTCCGTTAGGGTTAGGTTTAGGTTTCGGGTTAGGATTTGGGTTAGAGTTACGGTTAGGGTTAGAGTTAGGGTCAGGGTTAGGGTTTGTGTTCGGGTTAGTGTTAGGGTTAGGATTAGTGTTAGGGTTAGGTTTAGGGTTATCTTTGGGTTAGGGTTTGGGTTAGGATGAGGGTTAGGTTTAGGGTTAGGGTTTGGGTTTGGGTTAGGGTTAGTGTTTGTGTTAGGGTTAGGGTTACGGTTTGGGTTAGGGTAGGGTTAGGGTAAGTCTTTTTTAGGGTTAGGGTTAGGGTTAGGTTCAGGGTTAGGTTTTGTGTTACGGTTAGTGTTAGGGTTAGGGTTAGGGT
>CM069527.1:119660000-119662500 GCA_035773235.1 Eospalax fontanierii
GGTTTACGCTTAGGGTTAGGGTTAGGGTTTGGGTTAGGATGAGGGTTAGGTTTAGGGTTAGGGTTTGGGTTTGGGTGAGGGTTAGGCTTTGTGTTAGGGTTAGGGTTAGGGTTAGGGTTAGGGTTATGGTTAGGATTAGTGTTAGGGTTACGGTTAGGGTTAGGGTTAGGTTTACTGTTAGGGTTAGGGTTAGGGTTTCGGTTAGGGTTAGCGTTAGGTTTAGGGTTAGGGTGTGGGTTATGGTTACGGTTAGGGTTAGTGTTAAGGTTAGGGTTAGGGTTTGAGTTCGGGTTAGTGCTAGGGTTAGGTTTAGGGTTAGCTTTGGGTTAGGGTTTGGGTTTGGTTTAGGGTTAGGTTTAGGGTTAGGGTTAGAGTTAGGTTTAGGGTTAGGGTTAGGGTTAGGGATAGGATTACGATTAGGGTTAGGGTTTTGGTTAGGGTTAAGGTTACGGTTTGGGTTAGGGTTACGGTTAAGGTAAGGTTTTTTAGGGTTAGGGTTAGGCTTAGGTTCAGGGTTAGGGTTTGTGTTAGGGTTAGTGTTAGTGTTAGGGTTAGGGTTTGGGTTTGGGTTATGTTTAGGGTTTGGGTTAGGGTTAGGGTGAAGATTAGAGTTAGGGTTACTGTTAGGGTTTATGTTAGGGTTAGGGGTAGGTTCAGGGTAATGGTTTGGCTTTGGGTTAGTGTTAAGTTTAGTGTTAGTGTTAGGGTTTGTGTTTGGTTTAGATTTAGTTTTAGTTTTAGTGTTAGGATTTGTGTTAGGGTTAGGGTTAAGTTTAGGGTTAGTGTTAGGGTTTGGGTTAGGTTAAGAGTTAGGTTTTGGGTTACGGTTAGGGTTAGGGTTAGGGTTACGGTTTGGGTAAGGGTTATGGTTAGTGTAAGGTTTGATTTAGGGTTAGGGTTAGGATTAGGTTTAGGGTGAGGTTTTGGTTTTGTGTTAGGGTTAGGTTTAGGGTTGGGGTTAGGGTTATGGTTTGGTTTAAGGTTAGGGTTAGGGTTAGGGTTAGGGTTAGGGTTAGGGTTTGGGTTAGGGTTAGGTTTAGGGTTAGGTTTAGGTTTAGGGTTAGGGTAAGGGATAGGGTTACGATTAGGGTTAGGGTTTGGGTTAGGGTTAGGGTTAGGATTAGGGTTAGGGTTAGAGTTTGGGTTAGGTTTAGTGTTAGGGTTTGGGTTAGGGTTAAGGTTAGGGTTAGGGTTAGGGTTAAGTTTAGGGTTTGGGTAAGGTTTAGGGTTAGGATTAGGTTTACTGTCTGGGTGTGGGTTAGGGTTAGGGTTTGGATTAGTGTTAGGGTTAGGGTTAAGATTACGTTTAGGTTTTGGGTTAGGGTTAGGTGTAGGGTTAGGGTTAGTATTAGGGTTTGTGTTAGGGTTAGGGTTAGGTTTAGGGATAGGGTTAGAGTTATTGTTTGAGTTAGGGTTAGGATTAGGGTTAGGGTTAGGGTTTGGGTTAGGGTTAGGGTTAGGGTTTGGTTTAGGGTTAGGTTTTGTGTTATCTTTAGGGTTAGGGTTAGGGTTAGTGTTAGGGTTAAGTTTAGGGTTTGGGTAAGGTTAAGGGTTAGGATTAGGTTTAATTTCTCGTTTTGGGTTAAGGTTAGGGTTAGGGTTACGGTTAGGGTTAGGGTTAGGGTTAAGATTAGGGTTAGGTTTTGGTTTCGGTTAGGGTTAGTGTTAGGGTTAGGGTGACGGTTAGGGTTAGGGTTTGGGTTAGGGTTAGGGTTTGGTTTAGGTTTAGGCTGAGGGATAGAGTTAGGGTTTGGGTTAGGATGAGGGTTAGGATTAGGGGTAGGGTTTGGGTTTGGTTTAGGGTTAGGTTTTGTGTTAGGATTAGGGTTAGGGTTAGGATTAGGGTTAGGGTTAGGTTTAGTGTGAGGGTTTGGGTTTGAGTTAATGTTAAGTTTTGAGTTAGGTTTAGGGTTAGAGTTTGGGTTAGGGTTAGGGTTAGGGTTAGAGTTAGGGTTAGGTTTCGGGTTAGGGTTTGGGATAGGTTTAGGGTTAGGGTTAGTTTTAGGGTTGGGGTTTCCGTTAGGGTTAGGTTTAGGTTTCGGGTTAGGATTTGGGTTAGAGTTACGGTTAGGGTTAGAGTTAGGGTCAGGGTTAGGGTTTGTGTTCGGGTTAGTGTTAGGGTTAGGATTAGTGTTAGGGTTAGGTTTAGGGTTATCTTTGGGTTAGGGTTTGGGTTAGGATGAGGGTTAGGTTTAGGGTTAGGGTTTGGGTTTGGGTTAGGGTTAGTGTTTGTGTTAGGGTTAGGGTTACGGTTTGGGTTAGGGTAGGGTTAGGGTAAGTCTTTTTTAGGGTTAGGGTTAGGGTTAGGTTCAGGGTTAGGTTTTGTGTTACGGTTAGTGTTAGGGTTAGGGTTAGGGTTTGGGTTTGGGTTAGGGTTAGGTTTAGGTTTAGAGTTAGGATTAGGGTTTGGGTTAGGGTTAGGGTTTGGGGTAGGGTTAGGGTTAGGGTTAGGGTTATGGTTTGGGTTAGGGTTACGGTTAGGGTTAGCATTAGGGTTAGT
>CM069527.1:119672500-119675000 GCA_035773235.1 Eospalax fontanierii
GGTTTGTGTTAGGGTTAGAGTTAGTTTTAGGTTTAGTGTTAGGATTTGGGTTAGGGTTAGGGTTAAGTTTAGGGTTAGTGTTAGGGTTTGGGTTAGGTTAAGAGTTAGGTTTTGGGTTACGGTTAGGGTTAGGGTTAGGGTTACGGTTTGGGTAAGGGTTATGGTTAGTGTAAGGTTTGATTTAGGGTTAGGGTTAGGATTAGGTTTAGGGTGAGGTTTTGGTTTTGTGTTAGGGTTAGGTTTAGGGTTGGGGTTAGGGTTATGGTTTGGTTTAAGGTTAGGGTTAGGGTTAGGGTTAGGGTTAGGGTTTGGGTTAGGGTTAGGTTTAGGGTTAGGTTTAGGTTTAGGGTTAGGGTTAGGGATAGGGTTACGATTAGGGTTAGGGTTTGGGTTAGGGTTAGGGTTAGGATTAGGGTTAGGGTTAGAGTTTGGGTTAGGTTTAGTGTTAGGGTTTGGGTTAGGGTTAAGGTTAGGGTTAGGGTTAGGGTTAAATTTAGGGTTTGGGTAAGGTTTAGGGTTAGGATTAGGTTTACTGTCTGGGTGTGGGTTAGGGTTAGGGTTTGGATTAGTGTTAGGGTTAGGGTTAAGATTACGTTTAGGTTTTGGGTTAGGGTTAGGTGTAGGGTTAGGGTTAGTATTAGGGTTTGTGTTAGGGTTAGGGTTAGGTTTAGGGATAGGGTTAGAGTTATTGTTTGAGTTAGGGTTAGGATTAGGGTTAGGGTTAGGGTTTGGGTTAGGGTTAGGGTTAGGGTTTGGTTTAGGGTTAGGTTTTGTGTTATCTTTAGGGTTAGGGTTAGGGTTAGTGTTAGGGTTAAGTTTAGGGTTTGGGTAAGGTTAAGGGTTAGGATTAGGTTTAATTTCTCGTTTTGGGTTAAGGTTAGGGTTAGGGTTACGGTTAGGGTTAGGGTTAGGGTTAAGATTAGGGTTAGGTTTTGGTTTCGGTTAGGGTTAGTGTTAGGGTTAGGGTGACGGTTAGGGTTAGGGTTTGGGTTAGGGTTAGGGTTTGGTTTAGGTTTAGGCTGAGGGTTAGAGTTAGGGTTTGGGTTAGGATGAGGGTTAGGATTAGGGTTATGGTTTGAATTAGGGTTAGGGTTAGGTTTTGTGTTAGGATTAGGGTTAGGGTTAGGATTAGGGTTAGGGTTAGGTTTAGTGTGAGGGTTTGGGTTTGAGTTAATGTTAAGTTTTGAGTTAGGTTTAGGGTTAGAGTTTGGGTTAGGGTTAGGGTTAGGGTTAGAGTTAGGGTTAGGTTTCGGGTTAGGGTTTGGGATAGGTTTAGGGTTAGGGTTAGTTTTAGGGTTGGGGTTTCCGTTAGGGTTAGGTTTAGGTTTCGGGTTAGGATTTGGGTTAGAGTTACGGTTAGGGTTAGAGTTAGGGTCAGGGTTAGGGTTTGTGTTCGGGTTAGTGTTAGGGTTAGGATTAGTGTTAGGGTTAGGTTTAGGGTTATCTTTGGGTTAGGGTTTGGGTTAGGATGAGGGTTAGGTTTAGGGTTAGGGTTTGGGTTTGGGTTAGGGTTAGTGTTTGTGTTAGGGTTAGGGTTACGGTTTGGGTTAGGGTAGGGTTAGGGTAAGTCTTTTTTAGGGTTAGGGTTAGGGTTAGGTTCAGGGTTAGGTTTTGTGTTACGGTTAGTGTTAGGGTTAGGGTTAGGGTTTGGGTTTGGGTTAGGGTTAGGTTTAGGTTTAGAGTTAGGATTAGGGTTTGGGTTAGGGTTAGGGTTTGGGGTAGGGTTAGGGTTAGGGTTAGGGTTATGGTTTGGGTTAGGGTTACGGTTAGGGTTAGCATTAGGGTTAGTTTTAGGGTTTCGGTTAGGGTTCGGGTTAGGGTTAGGGTTAGGTTTAGGGTTAGGGTTAGGGTTAGGGATAGGATTACATGTAGAGTTAGGGTTTGGGTTAGGGTTAGGGTTATGGTTAGGGTTAGGGTTAAGTTTAGGGTTTGGGTAAGGTTTATGGTTAGCATTAAGTTTACTCTCTGGGTGTGGGTTTGGGTTAAGGTTAGGGTTAGGGTTAGGGTTAGGGTTTGGTTTAGGTTTAGGATTAGGGTTTGGGTTAGGGTTAGGTTTAGGGTTTGGGTTTGGGTTAGGGTTAAGTTTAGGTTTAGGGTAAGGGTTTGGGTTTGGGTTAGTGTTAAGTTTAGGGTTAGGGTTAGGGTTAGGGTTTGGGTTAGGGTTAGGTTTAGGGTTAGGTTTAGTTTTAGGGTTTGGGTTAGGGTTAGGGTTAGGGTTTGGGTTAGGGTTAGGGTTAATGTTAGGTTTAGGTTTAGGGTTAGGGTTAGGGTTAGGATTAGGTTTTGGGTTAGGGTTAGTGTTAATGTTAGGATTTGGGTGAGGGTTAGGGTTACTGTTAGGGTTAGGGTTAGGGTTAGGGTTTAGGTTAGGTTTAGGGTTTCGGTTAGGGTCAGGACTAGGTTTAGGGTTAGGGTTAGGTTTAGGGTTAGTGTGAGTGTAAAGGTTTAGGTTTGGATTAGGGGTAGAGTTAACGTTAGGGTTACTGCTAGGGTTTGGGTT
>CM069527.1:119677500-119687500 GCA_035773235.1 Eospalax fontanierii
GGGTTAGGGTTTTGGTTAGGGTTAGGGTTACGGTTTGGGTTAGGGTTACGGTTAGGGTAAGGTTTTTTTAGGGTTAGGGTTAGGCTTAGGTTCAGGGTTAGGGTTTGTGATAGGGTTAGGCTTAGGGTTTGGGTTTGGGTTATGTTTAGGGTTTGGGTTAGGGTTAGGGTTAAGATTAGAGTTAGGGTTACTGTTAGGGTTTGGGTTAGGTTTAGGGTTAGGTTCAGGGTAATGGTTTGGGTTTGTGTTAGTGTTAAGTTTAAGGTTAGGGTTAGGCTTAGGGTTTGGTTTAGTGTTAGGATTAGGGTTAGGTTTAGTGTTAGGGTTTGGGTTAGGGTTAGGCTTAGGTTTAGGGTTAGGGTTTGGGTTAGGGTTAGTGTTAGGATTAGGGTTAGGGTTATGGTTATTGTTTGGGTTAGGGTTAGGGGTAAGATTAGAGTTAGGGTTAGTGTTAGGTTTTGGGTTAGGGTTAGGATTAGGTTTAGGGTAAGGGTTTGGGTTTGGTTTAGTGTTAAGTTTAGGGTTGGGGTTAGGGTTTGGGTTAAGGTTAGGGTTAGGGTTAGGGTTAGTGTTAGGGTTAGGGTTAGGGTTTGGGTTAGGGTTAGGGTTAGGGTTAGGTTTAGGTTTAGGGTTAGAGTTAGGGATAGGATTACGATTAGGGTTAGGGTTTGGGTTAGGTTTAGGGTTAGGATTAGGGTTAGGGTTATGGTTAGGGTTTGGGTTAGGGTTAGGGTTAAGATTGGAGTTAGGGTTAGTGTTAGGGTTTGGGTTTGGGTTATTGTTAAGTTTAGGGTTAGGGTTAGGGTTAGGGTTTGGGTTAGGGTTAGGGTTATGTTTAGGTTTAGTTTAGGGTTTGGGTTAGGGTTAGGGTTAGGGTTAGGGTTAGTGTTTGGGTTAGGGTTAGGGTTAATGTTAGGGTTAGGTTTAGGGTTAGGGTTAGGGTTAGGATTAGGTTTTGGTTAGGGTTAGTTTTAATGTTAGGGTTTGGGTGAGGGTTAGGGTTACTGTTAGGGTTAGGGTTAGGGTTAGGGTTTAGGTTAGGTTTAGGGTTTCGGTTAGGGTCAGGACTAGGTTTAGGGTTAGGGTTAGGTTTAGGGTTAGTGTGATTGTAAAGGTTTGGGTTTGGATTACTGGTAGAGTTAACGTTAGGGTTACTGTTAGGGTTTGGGTTAGGGTTAGAGTTAGGTTTTGGGTTAGGGTTAGGTTTAGGTTTAGGGTTATTGTTATGGTTTGTGTTAGTGTTAGGGTTAGGTTTAGGGTTAGGGTTAGGGTTAGGGTTAGGGTAAGGTTTGGTTTAGGGTTAGGGTTAGGGTTAGGTTTACGGTTTGTGTCAGGGTTATGGTTAGGGTATGGTTTGGTTTAGGTTTAGGGTTTGGGTTAGGTTTAGGGTGAGGTTTTGGTTTTGTGTTAGGGTTAGGGTTAGGGTTAGGGTTAGGGTAAGTTTTGGTTTAGGGTTAGGGTTAGGGTTAGGTTTAGGGTCAGGTTTTCGCTTTGGGTTAGGGTTAGGTTTACGGTTATTGTTAGGGTTATGGTTTGGGTTAGGGTTAGGGTTAGGGTTAGGGGTAGGTAGTGTTAGAGATAGGATTACAATTAGGGTTAGGGTTTGGGTTAGGGTTAGGGTTAGGGTTACGATTTGGGTTAGGGTTAGGGTTAGGGTAAGGTTTATTTAGGGTTCGGGTTTGGGTTAGGATCAGGGTTATTGTTTGTTTTAAGGTTAGTGTTAGGGTTAGGGTTATGGTTTGGGTTTGGGTTAGGGTTAGGGTTAGGTTTAGACTTAGGATTAGGGTTTGGGTTAGGGTTAGGGTTAGGTTTAGGGTTTGGGTTAGGTTTAGTGTTAGGATTAGGTTTAGGGTTAGGGTTTGGTTTTGGGTTAGTGTTAGGGTTTGGTTTGGGTTAGGGTTAGGGTTAGAGTTAGGGTTAGAGTTAGGGTTAGGGATACGGTTAGTGTTAGGGTTAAGGTTTGGTTTAGGGTTACGTTTAGGGTTAGGGTTAGAGTTAGGGATAGGATTACGATTAGGGTTAGGGTTTGGGTTAGGGTTAGGGTTAGGATTAGGATTAGGGTTAAGGTTATTGTTTGGGTTAGCATTAGGGGTAAGATTAGAGTTAGGGTTAGTGTTAGGGTTTGGGTTAGGGTTAAGGTTAGGTTTAGGGTAAGGGTTTGGGTTTGGTTTAGTGTTAAGTTTAGGGTTAGGGTTAGGGTTAGGGTTTGTGTTAGGGTTAGGGTTAGGGTTAGGTTTATGGTTAGGGTTTGGGTTAGGGTTAGCGTTAGGGTTAAGTTTAGAGTTTGGGTAAGGTTTAGGGTTAGGGTTAGATTTACTGTCTGGTTGTGGGTTAGGGTTACGGTTTGGATTAGTGTTAGGGTTAGGGTTAGGGTTAGGTTAGGTTTAGGGTTAGGGTTTGGTTTAGGGTTAGGGTTAGTATTAGGGTTTGGGTTAAGGATAGGGTTAGGTTTAGGGTTAGGGTTAGGGTTAGGTTTAAGATGAGGTTTTCGCTTTGGGTTAGGGTTAGGTTTAGGGTTATTGTTAGGGTTATGGTTTGGGTTAGGGTTAGTGTTTGTGTTAGGGTTAGGGTTAGGGTGAGGGTTAGGGTTAGGGTTTGGGTTAGGGTTAGGGTTAGGGTTAGGGTTAGGGTTAGGGTTAGGTTTAGGGTTAGGGTTTGGGTTAGGGTTAGAGTAAGGGTTAAGTTTAGGGTTTGGGTAAGGTTTAGGGTTAGGATTAGGTTTACTGTCTGTGTGTGGGTTAGGGTTATTGTTTGGATTAGCGTTAGGGTTAGGGTTAGGGTTAGGTTAGGGTTAGGGTTATGGGTTGGGTTAGGGTTAGGGTTAGGTTTAGTATTAGGTTTTGCGTTACGGTTAGGGTTAGGTTTAGGGTTAGGGTTAGGGTTAGGGTTTGGGTTAGGGTTAGGATTAGGTTTAGGGTTATGTTTATGGTTAGGGTTTGCATTAGGGTTAAGGTTAAGATTAGAGTTAGGGTTACTATTAGGGTTAGGGTTAGGGTTAGGGTTAGGGTTAGGTTAAGGGTGAGGTTTTGGGTTTTGGTTAGTGTTAAGTTTCGATTTAGAGTTAGGGTTAGGGTTTGGGTTAGGTTTAGGGTTAGGGTTAAGATTAGTGTTAGGGTTAAGTTTAGGGTTTAGGTAAGGTTTAGGGTTAGGATTAGGTTTACTGCTATGTGTGGGTTAGGGTTAGGGTTTGGATTAGTGTTAGGGTTAGGGTTAGGGTTAGGTTTAGGTTTCGGTTAGGGTTAGGGTTAGGGTTAGGGTTAGGGTTTGGGTTTGGTTAGGGTTAGGGTTAGGTTTACGCTTAGGGTTAGGGTTAGGGTTTGGGTTAGGATGAGGGTTAGGTTTAGGGTTAGGGTTTGGGTTTGGGTGAGGGTTAGGCTTTGTGTTAGGGTTAGGGTTAGGGTTAGGGTTAGGGTTATGGTTAGGATTAGTGTTAGGGTTACGGTTAGGGTTAGGGTTAGGTTTACTGTTAGGGTTAGGGTTGGGGTTTCGGTTAGGGTTAGCGTTAGGTTTAGGGTTAGGGTGTGGGTTATGGTTACGGTTAGGGTTAGTGTTAAGGTTAGGGTTAGGGTTTGAGTTCGGGTTAGTGCTAGGGTTAGGTTTAGGGTTAGCTTTGGGTTAGGGTTTGGGTTTGGTTTAGGGTTAGGGTTAGGGTTAGGGTTAGAGTTAGGTTTAGGGTTAGGGTTAGGGTTAGGGATAGGATTACGATTAGGGTTAGGGTTTTGGTTAGGGTTAAGGTTACGGTTTGGGTTAGGGTTACGGTTAAGGTAAGGTTTTTTAGGGTTAGGGTTAGGCTTAGGTTCAGGGTTAGGGTTTGTGTTAGGGTTAGTGTTAGTGTTAGGGTTAGGGTTTGGGTTTGGGTTATGTTTAGGGTTTGGGTTAGGGTTAGGGTGAAGATTAGTGTTAGGGTTACTGTTAGGGTTTGGGTTAGGGTTAGGGGTAGGTTCAGGGTAATGGTTTGGCTTTGGGTTAGTGTTAAGTTTAGTGTTAGTGTTAGGGTTTGTGTTAGGGTTAGAGTTAGTTTTAGGTTTAGTGTTAGGATTTGGGTTAGGGTTAGGGTTAAGTTTAGGGTTAGTGTTAGGGTTTGGGTTAGGTTAAGAGTTAGGTTTTCGGTTACGGTTAGGGTTAGGTTTAGGGTTACGGTTTGGGTAAGGGTTATGGTTAGTGTAAGGTTTGATTTAGGGTTAGGGTTAGGATTAGGTTTAGGGTGAGGTTTTGGTTTTGTGTTAGGGTTAGGTTTAGGGTTGGGGTTAGGGTTATGGTTTGGTTTAAGGTTAGGGTTTGGGTTAGGGTTAGGGTTAGGGTTAGGGTTTGGGTTAGGGTTAGGTTTAGGGTTAGGTTTAGGTTTAGGGTTAGGGTTAGGGATAGGGTTACGATTAGGGTTAGGGTTTGGGTTAGGGTTAGGGTTAGGATTAGGGTTAGGGTTAGAGTTTGGGTTAGGTTTAGTGTTAGGGTTTGGGTTAGGGTTAAGGTTAGGGTTAGGGTTAGGGTTAAGTTTAGGGTTTGGGTAAGGTTTAGGGTTAGGATTAGGTTTACTGTCTGGGTGTGGGTTAGGGTTAGGGTTTGGATTAGTGTTAGGGTTAGGGTTAAGATTACGTTTAGGTTTTGGGTTAGGGTTAGGTGTAGGGTTAGGGTTAGTATTAGGGTTTGTGTTAGGGTTAGGGTTAGGTTTAGGGATAGGGTTAGAGTTATTGTTTGAGTTAGGGTTAGGATTAGGGTTAGGGTTAGGGTTTGGGTTAGGGTTAGGGTTAGGGTTTGGTTTAGGGTTAGGTTTTGTGTTATCTTTAGGGTTAGGGTTAGGGTTAGTGTTAGGGTTAAGTTTAGGGTTTGGGTAAGGTTAAGGGTTAGGATTAGGTTTAATTTCTCGTTTTGGGTTAAGGTTAGGGTTAGGGTTACGGTTAGGGTTAGGGTTAGGGTTAAGATTAGGGTTAGGTTTTGGTTTCGGTTAGGGTTAGTGTTAGGGTTAGGGTGACGGTTAGGGTTAGGGTTTGGGTTAGGGTTAGGGTTTGGTTTAGGTTTAGGCTGAGGGTTAGAGTTAGGGTTTGGGTTAGGATGAGGGTTAGGATTAGGGGTAGGGTTTGGGTTTGGTTTAGGGTTAGGTTTTGTGTTAGGATTAGGGTTAGGGTTAGGATTAGGGTTAGGGTTAGGTTTAGTGTGAGGGTTTGGGTTTGAGTTAATGTTAAGTTTTGAGTTAGGTTTAGGGTTAGAGTTTGGGTTAGGGTTAGGGTTAGGGTTAGAGTTAGGGTTAGGTTTCGGGTTAGGGTTTGGGATAGGTTTAGGGTTAGGGTTAGTTTTAGGGTTGGGGTTTCCGTTAGGGTTAGGTTTAGGTTTCGGGTTAGGATTTGGGTTAGAGTTACGGTTAGGGTTAGAGTTAGGGTCAGGGTTAGGGTTTGTGTTCGGGTTAGTGTTAGGGTTAGGATTAGTGTTAGGGTTAGGTTTAGGGTTATCTTTGGGTTAGGGTTTGGGTTAGGATGAGGGTTAGGTTTAGGGTTAGGGTTTGGGTTTGGGTTAGGGTTAGTGTTTGTGTTAGGGTTAGGGTTACGGTTTGGGTTAGGGTAGGGTTAGGGTAAGTCTTTTTTAGGGTTAGGGTTAGGGTTAGGTTCAGGGTTAGGTTTTGTGTTACGGTTAGTGTTAGGGTTAGGGTTAGGGTTTGGGTTTGGGTTAGGGTTAGGTTTAGGTTTAGAGTTAGGATTAGGGTTTGGGTTAGGGTTAGGGTTTGGGGTAGGGTTAGGGTTAGGGTTAGGGTTATGGTTTGGGTTAGGGTTATGGTTAGGGTTAGCATTAGGGTTAGTTTTAGGGTTTCGGTTAGGGTTCGGGTTAGGGTTAGGGTTAGGTTTAGGGTTAGGGTTAGGGTTAGGGATAGGATTACATGTAGAGTTAGGGTTTGGGTTAGGGTTAGGGTTATGGTTAGGGTTAGGGTTAAGTTTAGGGTTTGGGTAAGGTTTATGGTTAGCATTAAGTTTACTCTCTGGGTGTGGGTTTGGGTTAAGGTTAGGGTTAGGGTTAGGGTTAGGGTTTGGTTTAGGTTTAGGATTAGGGTTTGGGTTAGGGTTAGGTTTAGGGTTTGGGTTTGGGTTAGGGTTAAGTTTAGGTTTAGGGTAAGGGTTTGGGTTTGGGTTAGTGTTAAGTTTAGGGTTAGGGTTAGGGTTAGGGTTTGGGTTAGGGTTAGGTTTAGGGTTAGATTTAGTTTTAGGGTTTGGGTTAGGGTTAGGGTTAGGGTTTGGGTTAGGGTTAGGGTTAATGTTAGGTTTAGGTTTAGGGTTAGGGTTAGGGTTAGGATTAGGTTTTGGGTTAGGGTTAGTGTTAATGTTAGGATTTGGGTGAGGGTTAGGGTTACTGTTAGGGTTAGGGTTAGGGTTAGGGTTTAGGTTAGGTTTAGGCTCAGGGTAAGGGTTTGGGTTAAGGTTAGTGTTGGGGTTAGGGTAAGGGTTTGGGTTAGGTTTAGGTTTAGGGTTAGGTCTAGGCTTAGGGTTTGGGTTTTTGTTAGTGTTTGGGTTAGTGTTAGGGTTAGTGTTACTGTTAGGGTTTGTTAGGGTTAGGGTTAGGTTAGGTTTAGGGTTTGGGTTATGATTAGGGTTTGGGTGAGGTTTAGGGTTAGGGTTAGGGTTAAGGATAGGGTTTGGGTTTGGGTTTGGGTTAGGGTTACGGTTAGGGTAATGTTAGGCTTTGTGTTAGGGTTAGGGTTAGGTTTCGGGTTAGGGTTAGGGTTAGGGTTAGGGTTAGTGTGAGTGTAAAGGTTTAGGTTTGGATTAGGGGTAGAGTTAACGTTAGGGTTACTGCTAGGGTTTGGGTTAGGGTTAGAGTTAGGTTTTGGGTTAGGGTTAGGGTTAGGGTTAGGGTTAGTTGTAGGGTGAGGTTTGGTTTAGGGTTAGGGTTATGGTTAGGTTTAGAGTGAGGTTTTCGCTTTGGGTTAGGGTTAGGTTTAGTGTTAGGGTTAGGGATATGGTTTGGGTTAGGGTTAGGGTTAGGGTTACTGTTAGAGATAGGATTAAGATTAGGGTTGGGGATTGGGTGAGGGTTAGGGTTAGGGTTACGATTTGGGTTAGGGTTAGGGTTAGGGTCAGTTTTTTTTAGGGTTCGGGTTAGGGTTAGGATCAGGGTTTTTGTTTGTGTTAGGGTCAGTGTTAGGGTTAGGGTTAGGGTTTGGGTTTGGGTTAGGGTTAGGGTTAGGTTGCGGGCTTGGCTGAGGGTTAGGATTTGGGTTCAGGTTAGGATTACGGTTTGGGTTAGGGTTAGGTTTAGGCATAGGGTTTGGGATAGGGTTAGGGTTAGGATTAGGGTTAGGGTTATGGTTATTGTTTGGGTTAGGGTTAGGGTTAAGATTAGAGATAGGGTTAGTGTTAGGGTTTGGGTTAGGGTTAGGGTTAGGTTTAGGGTAAGGGTTTGGGTTTGGGTTAGTGTTAAGATTAGGGTTAGGGTTAGGGTTAGGGTTAGGGTTAGGGTTATTGTTAGGGTTTGGGTTAGGGTTAGGTTTAGGTTTAGGGTAAGGGTTTGGGTTTGGGTTAGTGTTAAGTTTAGGGTTAGGGTTAGGGTTAGGTTTAGGGTTAGCATTTGGGTTAGGGTTAGGGTTATGGTTAGGGTTATTGTTAGGGTTTGGGTTAGGGTTAGGGTTAGGATTAGGATTAGCGTAGGTGTATGGGTTTGGATTAGTGTTCAGTTTAGGGTTAGGGTTAGGCTTAGGGTTTGGGTTAGTGTTAGGATTAGGGTTAGGTTTAGTGTTAGGGTTTGGGTTAGGGTTAGGGTTAGGTTTAGGGATAGGGTTTGGGTTAGGGTTAGTGTTAGTATTAGGGTTAGGGTTAGGGTTATTGTTTGGGTTAGGGTTAGGGGTTAGATTAGAGTTAGGGTTAGTGTTAGGGTTTGGGTTAGGGTTAGGATTAGGTTTAGGGTAAGGGTTTGGGTTTGGTTTAGTGTTAAGTTTAGGGTTAGGGTTAGGGTTTCGGTTAAGGTTAGGGTTAGGGTTAGTGTTAGCGTTAGGGTTAGGGTTTGGGTTAGGGTTAGGGTTAGGGTTAGTTTTAGGTTTAGGATTAGGGTTAGGGTTAAGGTTAGGGTTAGGGTTAGAATTAGGGTTAGGGTTAGGATTAGGGTTAGGGTTATGGTTAGTGTTTGGGTTAGGGTTAGGGTTAAGATTGGAGTTAGGGTTAGTGTTAGGGTTTGGATTTGGGTTAGTGTTAAGTTTATGGTTAGGGTTAGGGTTAGGGTTTGGGTTAGGGTTAGGGTTAGGGTTAGGGTTAGGGTTTGGGTTAGGGTTAGTGTTAGGATTAGGGTTAGGGTTATGGTTATTGTTTGGGTTAGGGTTAGGGGTAAGATTAGAGTTAGGGTTAGTGTCAGGGTTAGGATTAGGTTTAGGGAAAGGGTTTGGGTTTGGTTTAGGGATAAGTTTAGGGTTAGGGTTAGGGTTATGGTTAGTGTTTGGGTTAGGGTTAGGGTTAAGATTGGAGTTAGGGTTAGTGTTAGGGTTTGGGTTTGGGTTAGTGTTAAGTTTAGGGTTAGGGTTAGGGTTAGGGTTTGGGTTAGGGTTAGGGTTAGGGTTAGAGTTAGGGTTTGGGTTAGGGTTAGTGTTAGGATAGGGGTAAGGGTTATGGTTATTGTTTGGGTTAGGGTTAGGGGTAAGATTAGAGTAAGGGTTAGTGTCAGGGTTAGAATTAGGTTTAGGGTAAGGGTTTGGGTTTGGTTTAGGGATAAGTTTAGGGTTAGGGTTAGGGTTTGGGTTAAGGTTAGGGTTAGGGTTAGTGTTAGGGTTAGGGTTAGGGTTTGGGTTAGTGTTAGGGTTAGGTTTAGTGTTAGCTTTGGGTTAGGGTTTGGGTTTGGTTTAGGGTTAGGGTTAGGGTTATGGTTAGATTTAGGGTTAGGGTTAGGGTTAGGGATAGGATTACGATTAGGGTTAGGGTTTTGGTTAGGGTTAGGGTTACGGTTTGGGTTAGGGTTATGTTTAGGGTTTGGGTTAGGGGTAGGGTTAAGATTAGAGTTAGAGTTACTGTTAGGGTTTGGGTTAGGGTTAGGGGTAGGTTCAGGGTAATGGTTTGGGTTTGGGTTAGTGTTAAATTTAGGGTTAGGGTTAGGCTTAGGGTTTGGTTTAGTGTTAGGTTTAGGGTTAGGTTTAGTGTTAGGGTTTGGGTTAGGGTTAGGGTTAGGTTTAGGGTTAGGGTTTGTGTTAGGGTTAGTGTTAGGATTAGGGTTAGGGTTATGGTTATTGTTTGGGTTAGGGTTAGGGGTAAGATTAGAGTTAGGGTTAGTGTTAGGGTTTGGGTTAGGTTTAGGATTAGGTTTAGGGTAAGGGTTTGGGTTTGGTTTAGTGTTAAGTTTAGGGTTAGGGTTAGGGTTTGGGTTAAGGTTAGGGTTAGGGTTAGTGTTAGGGTTAGGGTTAGGGTTTGGGTTAGGGTTAGGGTTAGGGTTAGGTTTAGGTTTAGGGTTAGGGTTAGGGATAGGATTACGATTAGGGTTAGGGTTTGGGTTAGGTTTAGGGTTAGGATTAGGGTTAGGGTTATGGTTAGGGTTTGGGTTAGGGTTAGGGTTAAGATTGGAGTTAGGGTTAGTGTTAGGGTTTGGGTTTGGGTTAGTGTTAAGTTTAGGGTTAGGGTTAGCGTTAGGGTTTGGGTTAGGGTTAGGGTTAAGTTTAGGTTTAGTTTAGGGTTTGGGTTAGGGTTAGGGTTAGTGTTTGGGTTAGGGTTAGGGTTAATGTTAGGGTTAGGTTTAGGGTTAGGGTTAAGGTTAGGATTAGGTTTTGGTTAGGGTTAGTGTTAATGTTAGGGTTTGGGTGAGGGTTAGGGTTACTGTTAGGGTTAGGGTTAGGGTTAGGGTTTAGGTTAGGTTTAGGGTTTCGGTTAGGGTCAGGACTAGCTTTAGGGTTAAGGTTAGGTTTAGGGTAAGTGTGAGTGTAAAGGTTTGGGTTTGGATTAGGGGTAGAGTTAACGTAAGGCTTACTGTTAGGGTTTGGGTTAGGGTTAGAGTTAGGTTTAGGGTTAGGGTTAGGGTTAGGGTTAGGGTTAGGTGTAGGTTGAGGTTT
>CM069527.1:119697500-119705000 GCA_035773235.1 Eospalax fontanierii
TTTGGGTTAGGGTTACGGTTACGGTTAGGTTTAGTGTTACTGTTAGGTTTAGGGATAGGGTTTGGGTTAGGGTTAGGGTTAGGGTTTGGCTTAGTGTTAGGTTTTGTGTTATCTTTAGGGTTAGTGTTAGGGTTAAGTTTAGGGTTTGGGTAAGGTTAAGGGTTAGAATTAGGTTTAATTTCTGGTTGTGGGTTAAGGTTAGTGTTAGGGTTAGTGTTAGGTTTAGGGTTAGGGTTAGGGTTAGGGTTTGGGTTAGGGTTAGGGTTTGGGTTAATTTTAGGCTGAGGGTTAGAGTTAGTGTTTGGGTTAGGATGAGGGTTAGGATTAGGGGTAGGGTTTGGGTTTGGGTTAGGGTTAGGTTTTGTGTTAGGATTAGGGTTAGGGTTAGGATTAGGGTTAGGGTTAGGTTTAGGGTGAGGGTTTGGGTTTGGGTTAATGTAAAGTTTAGAGATAGGTTTAGGGTTAGGGTTTGGGTTAGGGTTAGGGTTAGGGTTAGAGTTAGGTTTAGGTTTCGGGTTAGGGTTTGGGATAGGTTTAGGGTTAGGGTTAGGGTTAGGGTTGGGGTTTCCGTTCGGGTTAGGGTTAGAATTAGGGTTAGGATTTGGTTTAGGGTTACGGTTAGGGTTAGTGTTAGGGTCAGGGTTAGGGTTTGTGTTCGGGTTAGTGTTAGGGTTAGGATTAGTGTTAGGGTTAGGTTTAGGTTAGCTTTGGGTTAGGGTGTGGGTTTGGTTTAGGATTAGGTTTAGGGTTAGGGTTTGGGTTAAGATGAGGGTTAGGTTTAGGGTTAGGGTTTGGGTTTGGGTTAGGGTTAGTGTTTGTGTTAGGGTTAGTGTTAGGGTTAGGGTTAGGGTTAGGGTTTGGGTTAGGGTTAGGTTTAGGGTTAGGTTTAGCATTAGGGTTTGGGTTAGGGTTAGGGTTAAGGTTCAGTTTAGGGTTTGGGTAAAGTTTAGGGTTAGGGTTTGGCTTAGGTTTAGGGTTAGGGTTAAGGTTAGTGTTAGGGTTAAGTTTAGAGTTTGAGTAAGGTTTAGGGTTAGGATTAGGTTTAATGTATGGGTTTGGTTTAGGGTTAGGGTTAGGGTTAGGTTTGGGTTAGGGTTACGATTAGGGTTAGGTTTTGGTTTCGGTTAGGGTTAGTGTTAGGGTTAGGGTTAGGGTTAGGGTTGGGCTTAAGGTTAGGTTTAGGGTTAGGGTTAGGTTTATGCTTAGGGTTAGAGTTAGGGTTTGGGTTAGGATGAGGGTTAGGTTTAGGGTTAGGGTTTGGGTTTGGGTTAGGGTTAGGGTTTGTGTTAGGGTTAGGGTTAGTGTTAGGTTTAGGGTTAGGATTAGTGTTAGGGTTACGGTTAGGGTTAGGGTTAGGTTTAGTGTTAGGGTTAGGGTTGGGGTTTCGGTTAGGGTTAGCGTTAGGTTTAGGGCTAGGGTTTGGGTTAGGGTTACGGTTAGGGTTAGTATTAAGGTTAGGGTTAGGGTTTGAGTTCGGGTTATTGTTAGGGTTAGGTTTAGTGTTAGCTTTGGGATAGGGTTTGGGTTTGGTTTAGGGTTAGGGTTAGGGTTAGGTTTAGGGTTAGGGTTAGGTTTAGGATTAGTGTTAGGGTTACGGTTAGGGTTAGGGTTAGGTTTAGTGTTAGGGTTATTGTTGGTGTTTCGGTTAGGGTTAGCGTTAGTTTTAGGGTTAGGGTTTGGGTTAGGGTTACGGTTAGGGTTAGTGTTAAGGTTAGGGTTAGGGTTTGAGTTCGGGTTAGTGTTAGGTTTAGGTTTAGTGTTAGCTTTGGGTTAGGGTTTGTCTTTGGTTTAGGGTTAGGGTTAGGGTTAGGGTTAGGTTTAGGGTTAGGGTTAGGGTTAGGGATAGGATTACGATTAGGGTTAGGGTTTTGATTAGGGTTAGAGTTACGGTTTGGGTTAGGGTTACGGTTAGGGTAAGGTTTTTTTAGGGTTAGGGTTCTGCTTAGGTTCAGGGTTAGGGTTTGTGTTAGGGTTAGGCTTAGGGTTTGGGTTTGGGTTATGTTTAGGTTTTGGGTTAGTGTTAGGGTTAAGATTAGAGTTAGGGTTACTGTTAGGGTTTGGGTTAGGGTTAGGGGTAGGTTCAGGGTAATGGTTTGGGTTTGGGTTAGTGTTAAGTTTAGGGTTAGGGTTAGGCTTAGGGTTTGGTTTAGTGTTAGGATTAGGGTTAGGTTTAGTGTTAGGGTTTGGGTTAGGGTTAGGGTTAGGTTTGGGGTTAGGGTTTGGGTTAGGGTTAGTGTTAGGATTAGGGTTAGGGTTATGGTTATTGTTTGGGTTAGGGTTAGGGGTAAGATTAGAGTTAGGGATAGTGTTAGGGTTTGGGTTAGGGTTAGGATTAGGTTTAGGGTAAGGGTTTGGGTTTGGTTTAGTGTTAAGTTTAGGGTTAGGGTTAGGGTTTGGGTTAAGGTTAGGGTTAGGGTTATTGTTAGTGTTAGGGTTAGGGTTTGGGTTAAGGTTAGGGTTAGGGTTAGTGTTAGGGTTAGGGTTAGGGTTTGGGTTAGGGTTAGGGTTAGGGTTAGGTTTAGGTTTAGGGTTAGGGTTAGGGATAGGATTACGATTAGCGTTAGGGTTTGCGTTAGGGTTAGGGTTAGGATTAGGGTTAGGGTTATGGTTAGGGTTTGGGTTAGGGTTAGGGTTAGGGTTAAGATTGGAGTTAGGGTTAGTGTTAGGGTTTGGGTTTGGGTTAGTGTTAAGTTTAGGGTTAGGGTTAGGGTTAGGGTTTGGGTTAGGGTTAGGGTTAGGGTTAGGTTTAGTTTTAGGTTTTGGGTTAGGGTTAGGGTTAGTGTTTGGGTTAGGGTTAGGGTTAATGTTAGGGTTAGGTTTAGGGTTAGGGTTCGGTTTAGGATTAGGTTTTGGTTTAGGGTTAGTGTTAATGTTAGGGTTTGGGTGAGGGTTAGGGTTACTGTTAGGGTTAGGGTTTAGGTTAGGTTTAGGGTTTCGGTTAGGGTCAGGACTAGGTTTAGGGTTAGGGTTAGGATTAGGGTTATTGTGACTGTATAGGCTTGGGTTTGGATTAGGGGTAGAATTAACTTTAGGGTTACTGTTAGGGTTTGGGTTAGGGTTAGAGTTAGGGTGAGGGTTAGGTGTAGGGTGAGGTTTTCGCCTTGGGTTAGGGTTAGGATTAGGTTTAGGGTTTTTGTTATGGTTTTTGTTAGGGTTAGGGTTAGGTTTAGGGTTAGGGTTAGGGTTAGGGTTAGGGTAACGTTTGGTTTAGGATTAGGGTCAGGGTTAGGTTTAGGGTGATGTTTTCGCTTTGGGTTAGGGTTAGGGATATGGTTTGGGTTAGGGTTATGGTTAGGGTTTGGGTTATGGTTAGGGTTTAGGTTAAGGTTTGGATTTGGGTTAGGGTTAGGGTTAGGTTTAGAGTTAGGATTAGGGTTTGGGTTAGGGTTAGGGTTAGGTTTAGGGTTTGGGTAAGGTTTAGTGTTAGGATTAGGTTTAGGGTTAGGGTTTGGGTTTGGGTTAGTGATAGGATTTGGTTTGGGTTAGGGTTAGAGTTCGGGATAGAGTTAGGGTTAGGGTTAGGTTTAGGGTTAGGGTGAGGGTTAGGGTTAGGGTTAAGGTTAGGGTTAGGGTTTGGGTTTGGGTTTGGGTTAGCGTTAATGTTTGGCTTAGGGTTAGGGTTAGGGTTAAGGTTTGGCTTAGGGTTAGGGTTAGGGTTAGGTTTTGGGTTAGGGTTAGGGTTAGGCTTTGGGTTAGGGTTAGGGTTAGGGTTAGGTTACGGGCTTGGGTGAGGGTTAGGGTTTGGGTTCAGGTTAGGATTACGGTTTGGGTTAGGGTTAGGTTTAGGCTTAGGGTTTGGGTTAGGGTTAGGGTTAGGATTAGGGTTAGGGTTATGGTTATTGTTTGGTTTAGGGTTAGGGTTAAGATTAGAGATAGGGTTAGTGTTAGGGTTTGGGTTAGGGTTAGGGTTAGGGTTAGGTTTAGGGTAAGGGTTTGGGTTTGGGTTAGTGTTAAGATTAGGGTTAGGTTTTGGGTTAGGGTTAGGGTTAGGGTTAGGGTTATTGTTAGGGTTTGGGTTAGGGTTAGGGTTAGGTTTAGGGTAAGGGTTTGGGTTTGGGTTAGTGTTAAGTTTAGGGTTAGGGTTAGGGTTAGGTTTAGGTTTAGCGTTTGGGTTAGGGTTTGGGTTAGGGTTATGGTTAGGGTTATTGTTAGTGTTTGGGTTAAGGTTAGGGTTAGGGTTAGGATTAGGGTAAGGGTTTGGGTTTGGGTTAGTGTTCAGTTTAGGGTTAGGGTTAGGGTTAGGGTTTGGGTTAGTGTTAGGATTAGGGTTAGGTTTAGTGTTAGGGTTTGGGTTACGGTTAGGGTTAGGTTTAGAGTTAGGGTTTGGGTTAGGTTTAGAGTTAGGATTAGGGTTAGGGTTATGGTTATTGTTTGGGTTAGGGTAGGGGTAAGATTAGAGTTAGGGTTAGTGTTAGGGTTAGGGTTAGGTTTAGGGTAAGGGTTTGGGTTAGGGTTAGGGTTAGTGTTTGGTTTAGGGTTAGGGTTAATGTTAGGGTTAGGTTTAGTGTTAGGGTTAGGTTTAGGATTAGGTTTTGGGTTAGGGTTAGTGTTAATGTTAGGGTTTGGGTGAGGGTTAGGTTTACTGTAAGGGTTATGGTTAGGGTTAGGGTTTAGGTTAGGTTTAGGGTTTCGGTTAGGGTTAGGACTAGGTTTAGGGTTAGGGTTAGGTTTAGGGTTAGTGTGAGTGTAAAGGTTTGGGTTTCGATTAGGGGTAGAGTTAACGTTAGGGTTACTATTAGGGTTTGGGTTAGGGTTAGAGTTAGGTTTTGGGTTAGGGTTAGGGTTAGGGTTAGGGTTAGGGTTAGTGTTGGGTGTAGGGTGAGGTTTTCGCTTTGGGTTAGGGTTAGTTTTAGGTTTAGGGTTATTGTTATGGTTTGGGTTAGGCTTAGGGTTAGGATTACTGTTAGAGATAGGATTACGATTAGGGTTAGGGTTTGGGTTAGGGTTAGGGTTACGATTTGGGTTAGGGTTAGCGTTAGGATAAGGTTTTTTTAGGGTTCGGGTTAGGGTTAGGATCAGGGTTTTTGTTTGTGTTAGGGTTAGTGTTAGGGTTAGGGTTAGGGTTTGGTTTTGGGTTAGGGTTAGGGTTAGGTTTAGAGTTAGGATTAGGGTTTGGGTTAGGGTTAGGGTTAGGTTTAGGGTTTGGGTTTGGGTTTGGGTTAGGGTTAGTGTTTGTGTTAGGGTTAGGGTTAGGGTTAGGGTTAGGGTTAGGGTTAGGGTTAGGGTTTGGGTTAGGGTTAGGTTTAGGGTTAGGTTTAGGGTTAGGGTTTGGGTTAGGGTTAGGGTTAAGGTTCAGTTTAGGGTTTGGGTAAAGTTTAGGGTTAGGATTAGGTTTACTGTCTGTGTGTGGGTTAGGGTTACGGTTTGGATTAGTGTTAGGGTTAGCGTTAGGGTTAGGTTAGGTTTAGGGTTAGGGTTTGGGTTAGGTTTAGGGTTAGGGTTAAGGTTAGTGTTAGGGTTAAGTTTAGGGTTTGAGTAAGGTTTACGGTTAGGATTAGGCTTAATGTATGGGTTTGGTTTAGGGTTAGGGTTAGGGTTAGGTTTGGGTTAGGGTTAGGATTAGGATTAGGGTTATGGTTATGGTTATGGTTTGCATTAGGGTTAAGGTTAAGATTAGAGTTAGGGTTCCTGTTAGGGTTAGGGTTAGGCTTAGGGTTAGGTTTATGGTGAGGTTTTGGGTTTTGGTTAGTGTTAAGTTTCGAGTTAGAGTTAGAGTTAGGGTATGGGTTAGGTTTAGGGTCAGCGTTAAGTTTAGGTTTAGGGTTTGGGTTAGGTTTAGGGTTAGGGTTAAGGTTAGTGGTAGGGGTAAGTTTAGAGTTTGAGTAAGGTGTAGGGTTAGGATTAGGTTTAATGTATGGGTTTGTTTTAGGGTTAGGGTTAGGGTTAGGTTTGGGTTAGGGTTACGATTAGGGTTAGGTTTTGGTTTCGGTTAGGGTTAGTGTTAGGGTTAGGGTTAGGGTTAGGGTTTGGGTTAGGGTTAGGGTTAGGGTTAGGTTTACGCTTAGGGTTAGAGTTAGGGTTTGGGTTAGGATTAGGGTTATGGTTTGGGTTTGGGTTAGGGTTAGGGTTTGTGTTAGGTTTACGGTTAGGGTTAGGCTTAGGGTTAGGATTAGTGTTAGGGTTACGGTTAGGGTTAGGGTTAGTTTTAGTGTTAGGGTTAGGTTTGGGGTTTCGCTTAAGGTTACCGTTAGCTTTAGGGCTAGGGTTTGGGTTAGGGTTACGGTTAGGGTTAGTGTTAAGGTTAGGGTTAGGGTTTGAGTTCGGGTTATTGTTAGGGTTAGGTTTAGTGTTAGCTTTGGGTTAGGGTTTGGGTTTGGTTTAGGGTTAGGGTTAGGGTTAGGTTTAGGTTTAGGGTTAGGGTTAGGTTTAGGGTTAGGGTTAGGTTTAGGATTAGTGTTAGGGTTATGGTTAGGGTTAGGGTTAGGTTTAGTGTTAGGGTTAGGGTTGGGGTTTCGGTTAGGGTTAGCGTTAGGTTTAGGGTTAGGGTTTGGGTTAGGGTTACGGTTAGGGTTAGTGTTAAGGTTAGGGTTAGGGTTTGAGTTCGGGTTAGTGTTAGTGTTAGTTTTAGTGTTAGCTTTGGTTAGGGTTTGGGTTTGGTTTAGGGTTAGGGTTAGGGTTAGGGTTAGGTTTAGCGTTAGGGTTAGGGTTAGGGATAGGATTACGATTAGGGTTAGGGTTTTGGTTAGGGTTAGGGTTACGGTTTGGGTTAGGGTTACGGTTAGGGTAAGGTTTTTTTAGGGTTAGTGTTAGGCTTAGTTTCAGGGTTAGGGTTTGTGTTAGGGTTAGGCTTAGGGTTTGGGTTTGGGTTATGTTTAGGGTTTGGGTTAGGGTTAGGGTTAAGATTAGAGTTAGGGTTACTGTTAGGGTTTGCCCTAGGGTTAGGGGTAGGTTCAGGGTAATGGTTTGGGTTTGAGTTAGTGTTAAATTTAGGTTTAGGGTTAGGGTTAGGGTTATGGTTTGGGTTAGTGTTAGAGTTAGGGTTTGAGTTAGGATTAGGGTTAGGGTTATGGTTATTGTTTGGGTTAGGGTTAGGGGTAAGATTAGAGTTAGGGTTAGTGTTAGGGTTTGGGTTAGGGTTAGGATTAGGTTTAGGGTAAGGGTTTGGGTTTGGTTTAGTGTTAAGTTTAGGGTTAGGGTTAGAGTTTGGGTTAAGGTTAGGGTTAGAGTTAGTGTTAGGGTTAGTGTTTGGGTTAGGGTTAGGGTTAGGGTTAGGTTTAGGTTTAGGGTTAGGGTTAGGGATAGGATTACGATTAGGGTTAGGGTTTGCGTTAGGGTTAGGGTTAGGATTAGGGTTAGGGTTATGGTTAGGGTTTGGGTTAGGGTTAGGGTTAGGGTTAAGATTGGAGTTAGGGTTAGTGTTAGGGTTTGGGTTTGGGTTAGTGTTAAGTTTAGAGTTAGGGTTAGCGTTAGGGTTTGGGTTAGGGTTAGGGTTAGGGTTAGGTTTAGTTTTAGGGTTTGGGTTAGGGTTAGGGTTAGTGTTTGGGTTAGGGTTAGGGTTAA
>CM069527.1:119722500-119725000 GCA_035773235.1 Eospalax fontanierii
GTTTAATGTATGGGTTTGATTTAGGGTTAGGGTTAGGGTTAGGTTTGGGTTAGGGTTACGATTAGGGTTAGGTTTTGGTTTCGGTTAGGGTTAGTGTTAGGGTTAGCGTTAGGGTTAGGGTTTGGGTTAGGGTTAGGGTTAGGGTTAGGTTTACGCTTAGGGTTAGAGTTAGGGTTTGGGTTAGGATGAGGGTTAGGTTTAGGGTTAGGGTTTGTGTTTGGGTTGGGGTTAGGGTTTGAGTTGGGGTTAGGGTTAGGGTTAGGGTTAGGGTTAGCTTTGGGTTAGGGTTTGGGTTTGGTTTAGGGTTAGGGTTAGGGTTAGGCTTAGGTTTAGGGTTAGGGTTAGGGTTAGGGATAGGATTACGATTAGGGTTAGGGTTTTGGTTAGGGTTAGGGTTACGGTTTGGGTTAGGGTTAGGGTTAGGGTAAGGTTTTTTTAGGGTTAGGGTTAGGCTTAGGTTCAGGGTTAGGGTTTGGTTTAGGGTTAGGGTTAGGGTTAGGGTTAGTGTTAGGGTTAGGGTTAGGGTTAGGGATAGGATTACGATTAGGGTTAGGGTTTTGGTTAGGGTTAGGGTTACCGTTTGGGTTAGGGTTACGGTTAGGGTAAGGTTTTTTTAGGGTTAGGGTTAGGCTTAGGTTCAGGGTTAGGGTTTGTGTTAGGGTTAGGCTTAGGGTTTGGTTTGGGTTATGTTTAGGGTTTGGGTTAGGGTTAGGGTTAAGATTAGAGTTAGGGTTACTGTTAGGGTTTGGGTTAGGGTTAGGGGTAGGTTCAGGGTAATGGTTTGGGTTTGAGTTACTGTTAAATTTAGGGTTAGGGTTAGGCTTAGGGTTTGGTTTAGTGTTAGGATTAGGGTTAGGTTTAGTGATAGTTTTTGGGTTAGGGTTAGGCTTAGGTTTAGGGTTAGGGTTTGGGTTAGGGTTAGTGTTAGGATTAGGGTTAGGGTTATGGTTATTGTTTGGGTTAGGGTTAGGGGTAAGATTAGAGTTAGGGTTAGTGTTAGGGTTTGGGTTAGGGTTAGGATTAGGTTTAGGGTAAGGGTTTGAGTTTGGTTTAGTGTTAAGTTTAGGGTTAGGGTTAGGGTTTGGGTTAAGGTTAGGGTTACGGTTAGTGTTAGGGTTAGGGTTAGGGTTTGGGTTAGGGTTAGGGTTAGGGTTAGGTTTAGGTTTAGGGTTAGGGTTAGGGATAGGATTACGATTAGGGTTAGGGTTTGGGTTAGGGTTAGGGTTAGAATTAGGGTTAGGGTTATGGTTAGGGTTTGGGTTAGGGTTAGGGTTAAGATTGGAGTTAGGGTTAGTGTTAGGGTTTGGGTTTGGGTTAGTGTTAAGTTTAGGGTTAGGGTTAGGGTTAGGGTTTGGGTTAGGGTTAGGGTTAGGGTTAGGTTTAGTTTTAGGGTTTGAGTTAGGGTTAGGGTTAGTGTTTGGGTTAGGGTTAGGGTTAATGTTAGGGTTAGGTTTTGGGTTAGGGTTAGTGTTAATGTTAGGGTTTGGGTGAGGGTTAGGGTTACTGTTAGGGTTAGGGTTAGGGTTAGGGTTTAGGTTAGGTTTAGGGTTTCGGTTAGGGTCAGGACTAGGTTTAGGGTTAGGGTTAGGTTTAGGGTTAGGGTTAGGGTTAGGGTTAGGGTTAGGGTTAAGGTTAGGGTTAGGGTTTGGGTTTGGGTTTGGGTTAGTGTTAGGGTTTGGTTTGGGTTAGGGTTAGAGTTCGGGTTAGAGTTAGGGTTAGGGTTAGGGTTAGTGTTAGGGTTAAGGTTTGGCTTAGGGTTAGGGTTAGGGTTAAGATTTGCCTTAGGGTTAGGGTTAGGGTTAGGGTTTGGTTTAGGGTTAGGGTTAGGCTTTGGGTTAGGGTTAGGGTTAGGGTTAGGTTGCGGGCTTGGGTGAGGGTTAGGGTTTGGGTTCAGGTTAGGATTACGGTTTGGGTTTGGGTTAGGTTTAGGCTTAGGGTTTGGGTTAGGGTTAGGGTTAGGATTAGGGTTAGGGTTATGGTTATTGTTTGGTTTAGGGTTAGGGTTAAGATTAGAGATAGGGTTAGTGTTAGGGTTTGCGAGAGGGTTAGGTTTAGGGTAAGGTTTAGGTTAAGGGTTTGGGTTTGGGTTAGTGTTAAGTTTAGGGTTAGGGTTAGGGTTAGGTTTAGGGTTAGCGTTTGGGTTAGGGTTAGGGTTAGGGTTATGGTTAGGGTTATTGTTAGGGTTTGGGTTAGGGTTAGGGTTAGGGTTAGGATTAGGGTAACGGTTTGGGTTTGGGTTAGTGTTCAGTTTAGGGTTAGGGTTAGGGTTAGGGTTTGGGTTAGTGTTAGGATTAGGTTTAGGTTTAGTGTTAGGGTTTGGGTTAGGGTTGGGGTTAGGTTTAGGGTAAGGGTTTGGGTTTGGGTTAGTGTTAAGATTAGGGTTAGGGTTTGGGTTAGGGTTAGGGTTAGGGTTAGGGTTAGGGTTATTGTTAGGGTTTGGGTTAGGGTTAGGGTTAGGTTTAGGGTAAGGGTTTGGGTTTGGGTTAGTGTTAAGTTTAGG
>CM069527.1:119730000-119740000 GCA_035773235.1 Eospalax fontanierii
AGGGTTAGGGTTTGGGTTAGTGTTAGGGTTAGGGTTAGGGTTAGGTATAGGTTTAGGGTTAGTGTTAGGGATAGGATTACGATTATGGTTAGGGTTTGGGTTAGGGTTAGGGTTAGGATTAGGGTTAGGGTTATGGTTCGGGTTTGGGTTAGGGTTAGGGTTAAGATTGGAGTTAGGGTTAGTGTTAGGGTTTGGGTTTGGGTTAGGGTTAAGTTTAGGTTTAGGGTAAGGGTTTGGGTTTGGGTTCGTGTTAAGTTTAGGGTTAGGGTTAGGTTTAGGGTTTGGGTTTGGGTTAGGGTTACTGTTAGGTTTAGTTTTAGGGTTTGGGTTAGGGTTAGGGTTAGGGTTTGGGTTAGGGTTAGGGTTAATGTTAGGGTTAGGTTTAGGGTTAGGGTTAGGTTTAGGATTAGGTTTTGGGTTAGGGTTAGTGTTAATGTTAGGGTTTGGGTGAGGGTTAGGGTTACTGTTAGGGTTATGGTTAGGGTTACGGTTTAGGTTAGGTTTAGGGTTTGGGTAAGGTTTAGTGTTAGGATTAGGTTTAGGGTTAGGGTTTGGGTTTGGGTTAGTGATAGGGTTTGGTTTGGGTTAGGGTTAGAGTTCGGGTTAGAGTTAGGGTTAGGGTTAGGGTTAGGGTTAGGGGTAAGCTTAGGGTTAGGGTTTGGGTTTGGGTTAGTGTTAGGGTTTGGTTTGGGTTAGGGTTAGAGTTCGCGTTAGAGTTAAGTTTAGGGTTAGGGTTATGGTTATTGTTTGGGTTAGGGTTAGGGGTAAGATTAGATTTAGGGTTAGTGTTAGGGTTTGGGTTAGGGTTAGGATTAGGTTTAGGGTAAGGGTTTGGGTTTGGTTTAGTGTTCAGTTTAGGGTTAGGTTTCGGGTTAGGGTTTGGGTTAGTCTTAGGATTAGGGTGAGGTTTAGTGTTAGGGTTTGTGTTAGGGTTAGGGTTAGGTTTAGGGTTAGGGTTTGGGTTAGGGTTAGTGTTAGGATTAGGGTTAGGGTTATGGTTATTGTTTGGGTTAGGGTTAGGGGTGAGATAAGATTTAGGGGTAGTGTTAGGGTTTGGGTTAGGGTTAGGATTAGGTTTAGGGTAAGGGTTTGGGTTTGGTTTAGTGTTAAGTTTAGGGTTAGGGTTAGGGTTAGGGTTTGCGTTAGGGTTAGGGTTAGGGTTAGGTTTAGGGTTAGGATTTGGGTTAGCGTTAGGGTTAGGGTTAAGTTTAGAATTTGAGTAAGGTTTAGGGTTAGGATTAGATTTACTGTCTGGGTGTGGTTTAGGGTTACGGTTTGGATTAGTGTTAGGGTTAGGGTTAGGGTTAGGTTAGGTTTAGGGTTAGGGTTTGGTTTAAGGTTAGGGTTAGTATTAGGGTTTGGGTCAAGGATAGGGTTAGATTTAGGGTTAGGGTTAGGGTTAGGGTTTGGGTTAGGGTTAGGATTAGGATTAGGGGTATAGTTATGGTTAGGGTTTGCATTAGGGTTAGGGTTAAGATTAGGGTTAGGGTTACTGTTAGGGTTAGGGTTACGGTTATGGTTAGGGTTAGGTTTAGGGTGAGGGTTTGGGTTTGGGTTAGTGTTAAGTTTCGAGTTAGAGTTAGGGTTAGGGTATGGGTTAGGGTTAGGGTTAGGGTTAAGTTTAGGGTTAGGGTTACGTTTAGGGTTTGAGTAAGGTTTAGGGTTAGGATTAGGTTTAATGTATGGATTTGGGTTAGGGTTAGGGTTAGGGTTAGGTTTAGGGTTAGAATTACAATTAGGGTTAGGTTTTGGTTTCGGTTAGGGTTAGTGATAGGGTTAGAGTTAGGGTTAGGTTTTGGGTTAGGGTTAGGGTTAGGGTTAGGTTTACGCTTAGGGTTAGAGTTAAGGTTTGGGTTAGGATGAGGGTTAGGTTTAGGGATAGGGTTAAGGTTAGTGTTAGTGTTAAGTTTAGGGTTTGAGTAAGGTTTAAGGTTAGGATTAGGTTTAATGTATGGGTTAGGGTTAGGGTTAGGGTTAGGGTTACGGTTTGGGTTAGGGTTATTGTTAGGGTTTTTGTTAGGTTTAGGGTTAGGTTTAGAGTTAGGGTTTGGGTTTGGTTTAGTGTTAAGTTTAGGGTTAGGGTTAGGGTTAGGGTTTGCATTATGGTTAGGGTTAGGGTTAGTTTTAGGGTTAGGGTTTGGGTTAGGTTTAGGGTTAGGGTTAAGTTTAGGGTTTGGGTAAGGTTTAGGGTTAGGATTAGGTTTACTGTCTGCGTGTGGGTTAGGGTTACGTTTTGGATTAGTGTTAGGGTTACGGATAGGGTTAGGTTAGGTTTAGGGTTAGGGTTTGGGTTAGGGTTAGCGTTAGGGTTAGTATTAGGGTTTGGGTTAGGGTTAAGGTTAGGTTTAGGGTTAGGGTTAGGGTTAGGGTTTGGGTTAGGGTTAGGATTAGGATTAGGGTTATGGTTATGGTTAGGGTTTGCATTAGGGTTAAGGTTAAGATTAGAGTTAGGCTTACTGTTAGGGTTAGGGTTAGGGTTAGGGTTAGGGTTAGGTTTAGGGTGAGGTTTTGGGTTTTGGTTATTGTTAAGTTGCGAGTTAGTCTTAGGGTTAGGGTATGGGTTAGGTTTAGGATTAGCGTTAAGTTTAGGTTTAGGGTTAGGGTTAAGGTTAGTGTTAGGGTTAGGTTTAGGGTTAGCTTTGGGTTAGGGTGTGGGTTTGGTTTAGGGTTAGGGTTCGGGTTAGGGTTAGGGTTAGGTTTAGGGTTTGGGTTAGGGTTAAGATTAGAGTTAGGGTTACTGTTAGGGTTTGAGTTAGGGTTAGGGGTAGGTTCAGGGTAGTGGTTTGGCTTTGGGTTAGTGTTAAGATTAGGGATAGGTTTAGGGTTTGTGTTAGGGTTAGAGTTAGGGTTAGGTTTAGTGTTAGGGTTTGGGTTAGGGTTAGGGTTAGGGTTAGGGTTAAGTTTAGGGTTTGGGTAATGTTTAGGGTTACGATTAGGTTTACTGTCTGGGTGTGGGTTAGGGTTAGGTTTTGGATTAGTGTTAGCGTTAGGGTTAGGGTTAGGTTTAGGGTTTGGGTTAGGGTTAGGGTTAGGGTTAGGGTTACTATTAGGGTTTGTGTTAGGGTTAGGGTTAGGTTTAGGGATAGGGTTAGAGTTAGGGTTTGGGTTAGGGTTAGGATTAGGTTTAGGGTTAGGGTTTGCGTTAGGGATTGGGTTAGGGTTAGGGTTAAGTTTAGGGTTAGGTTTACTGTTAGGGTTAGGGTTAGGGTTAAGGTTAGGTTTAGGGTGATGGTTTGGGTTTGGGTTAGTGTTAAGTTTAGAGTTAGGGTTAGGGGTAGGGTTTGGTTTAGGGTTAGGTTTTGTGTTATCTTTAGGGTTAGGGTTAGGGTTAGTGTTAGGGTTAAGTTTAGGGTTTGGGTAAGGTTATGGGTTAGGATTCGTTTAATTTCTGGTTTTGGGTTAAGGTTAGGGTTAGGGTTAAGGTTAGGGTTAAGATTAGGGTTAGGTTTTGGTTCCGGTTAGGGTTAGTGTTAGGGTTGGGGATAGGGTTAGGGTTAGGGTTTGCGTTAGGGTTAGGGTTTGGGTTAGGTTTAGGCTGAGGGTTAGAGTTAGGGTTTGGGTTAGGATGAGGGTTAGGATTAGGGGTAGGGTTTGGGTTTGGGTTAGGGTTAGGTTTTGTGTTAGGATTAGGGTTAGGGTTAGGATTAGGGGTAGGGTTAGGTTTAGCGTGAGGGTTGGGGTTAGGGTTAATGTTAAGTTTAGAGTTAGGTTTAGGGTTAGGGTTTGGGTTAGGGTTAGGGTTAGGGTTAGAGTTAGGTTTAGGTTTCGGGTTAGGGTTTGGGATAGGTTTAGGGTTAGGGTTAGGGTTAGGGTTGGGGTTTCCGTTGGGGTTAGGGTTAGGTTTAGGGTTAGGATTTGGGTTAGGGTTACGGTTAG
Organism: Eospalax fontanierii; assembly: GCA_035773235.1. Classification (NCBI taxonomy): domain Eukaryota; kingdom Metazoa; phylum Chordata; class Mammalia; order Rodentia; family Spalacidae; genus Eospalax; species Eospalax fontanierii. Next base: position 119,733,877 of record CM069527.1, read on the forward strand.
GGTTAGTGTTAGGGTCAGGGTTAGGGTTTGTGTTCGGGTTAGTGTTAGGGTTAGGATTAGTGTTAGGTTTAGTTTTAGGGTTAGCTTTGGGTTAGGGTTTGGGTTTGGTTTAGGGTTAGGTTTAGGGTTAGGGTTTGGGTTAGGATGAGGGTTAGTGTTTGTGTTAGGGTTAGGGTTAGGGTTAGGGTTAGGGTTTGGGTTAGGGTTAGTGTTAGGGTTAGGTTTAGGGTTAGGGTTTGGGTTAGGGTTAGGGTTAGGGTTAAGTTTAGGGTTTGGGTAAGGTTTAGGGTTAGGATTAGGTTTACTGTCTGTGTGTGGGTTAGAGTTAAGTTTAGGGTTTGGGTAAGGTTTAGGGTTAGGATTAGGTTTACTGTCTGGGTGTGGGTTAGGTTTAGGGTTTGGATTAGTGTTAGGGTTAGGGTTAGGGTTAGGTTTAGTTTTTGGGTTAGGGTTAGGGTTAGGGTTAGGGTTAGTATTAGGGTTTGTGTTAGGGTTAGGGTTAGGTTTAGGGATAGGGTTAGAGTTATGGTTTGTGTTAGGGTTAGGATTAGGGTTACGGTTAGGGTTATGGTTAGGGTTTGCGTTAGGGTTAGGGTTAAGTTTAGGGTTAAGGTTACTGTTAGGGTTAGGGTTAGGGTTAGGTTTTGTGTTATCTTTAGGGTTAGGGTTAGGGTTAGTGTTAGGGTTAAGTTTAGGGTTTGGGTAAGGTTAGGGGTTAGGATTAGGTTTAATTTCTGGTTTTGGGTTAAGGTTAGGGTTAGGGTTAGGGTTAGGGTTAGGGTTAGGGTTAGGGTTAAGATTAGGGTTAGGTTTTGGTTCGGTTAGGGTTAGTGTTAGGGTTAGGGTTAGTGTTAGGGTTAGGGTTTGTGTTAGGGTTAGGGTTACGGTTTGGGTAAGGGTTATGGTTAGGGTAATATTTGGTTGAGGGTTAGGGTAAGGGTTAGGTTTAGGGTGATGCTTTGGCTTTGTGTTAGGGTTAGGTTTAGGGTTAGGGTTAGGGTTAGGGTTAGGGTTAGCGTTAGGTTAGGGTTAGGGTTAGGGTTATTGTTAGGGTTTGTGTTAGGGTTAATGTTAGGGTTAGGGTTAGGTTTTGGGTTTTGGTTAGGGTTAGGTTTTGTGTTAGGGTTAATGTTAGGGTTAGGTTTAGGGTTAGGGTTTGGGTTAGGGTTAGGGTTAGAGTTAGGGTTAGGGTTAAGTTTAGGTTTTGGGTAAGGTTTAGAGTTAGGATTCGGTTTACTGTCTGGGTGTGGGTTAGAGTTAGGGTTTGGAATTAGTGTTAGGGTTAGTGTTAGAGTTAGGTTTAGGTTTTGGGTTAGGGTTTGGGTTAGGGTTAGGGTTAGTATTTGGGTTTGGGTTAGGGTTAGGGTTAGGTTTAGAGTTAGGGTTAGGGTTAGGGTTTGGGTTATGGTTAGGATTAGGATTAGGGTTATGGTTATGGTTAGGGTTGCGTTAGGGTTAGGGTTAAGATTAGGTTAAGGGTTACTGTTAGGGTTAGCGTTAGGGTTAGGGTTATTGTTAGGTTTAGGTTGAGGGTTTGGGTTTGGGTTAGTGTTAGGGTTTGGTTAGGGTTAGGGTTAGGTTTAGGGTTAGATTTAGGGTTACGGTTAGGGTTAGGGTTAGGGTTAGTGTTAGGCTTAAGTTTAGGTTTTGGGTTAGGTTTAGAGTTAGGATTAGGTTTACTGTCCGGGTGTGGGTTAGGGTTAGGGTTTGGAATTATTGTTAGGTTTAGGGTTAGGGTTAGGTTTAGGTTTTGGGTTAGGGTTAGGTTTAGGGTTTGTGTTAGGGTTAGGTTTAGGGTTACGGTTAGGGTTAGGATTAGTATTAGGGTTAGGGTTAGGGATAGTGTTAGGGTTTGTGTTAGGGTTAGTGTTAGGGTTAGAGTTAGGGTTTGGGTTTGGGTTAGGGTTAGGGTTAGGTTTAGAGTTAGGATTAAGGTTTGGGTTAGGGTTACGGTTAGGTTTAGGGTTTGGGTAACGTTTAGTGTTAGGATTAGGTTTAGGGTTAGGGTTTGCGTTTGGGTTAAGGTTTGGCTTAGGGTTAGAGTTAGGGTTAGGGTTTTGGTTAGGGTTAGGGTTAGGGTTTGGGGTAGTGTTAGGGTTAGGGTTTGGGTTTGGGTTAGGGTTAGGGTTAGGGTTAGGGTTAGGTTTACGTTTTGTGTTAGGGTGAGTGTTAGGTTTAATGTTAGGGTTAGTGTTAGGGTTAGAGTTTCGATTAGTGTTAGGGTTAGGTTTAGGGTTAGGGTTAGGGTTAGGGTTAGGGTTAGTATTTGGGTTTGGGTTAGGGTTAGGTTTAGGTTTAGAGTTAGGGTTAGGGTTTGAGTTAGGGTTAGGTTTAGGGTTCGGATTAGTGTTAGGGTTAGGGTAAGGGTTAGAGTTATGGTTAGGGTTTGGGTTAGGGTTAGGATTAGGTTTAGGGTAAGGGTTTGGGTTAGGGTTAGGTTTAGGGTTAGGGTTAGGGTTAGGGTTAGGGTTTGTATTTGGGTTTGGGTTAGGGTTAGGTTTAGGTTTAGGGTTAGGGTTAGGTTTTGAGTTAGGGTTAGGTTTAGGGTTTGGATTAGTGTTAGGGTTAGGGTAAGGGTTAGGTTTAGGGTTAGGATTAGGGTTTGGGTTAGGGTTAGAGTTTGGCGTAGGGGTAGGGTTAGGGTTAGGTTTTGCGTTAGGATTAGGGTTAAGATTAGGGTAAGGGTTACTGTTAGGGTTAGGTTTAGGGTTAGGGTTAGGGTTAGGTTTAGGATGAGGGTTTGGGTTTGGGTTAGTGTTAAGTTTAGAGTTAGGTTTAGGGTTAGGGTTTGGGTTAGGGTTACGGTTAGGTTTAGGGTAAGGTTTAGGATTAGGGTTTGGGATAGGTTTAGGGTTAGGGTTAGGGTTAGGTTTGGGTTAGGGTTATGATTAGGATTAGGGTTATGGTTATGGTTAGGGTTTGCATTAGGGTTAAGGTTAAGATTAGAGTTTGGCTTACTGTTAGGGTGAGGGTTAGGGTTAGGGTTAGGGTTAGGGTTAGGTTTAGGGTGAGGTTTTGGGTTTTGGTTAGTGTTAAGTTTCGAGTTAGAGTTAGGGTTAGTGTATGGGTTAGGTTTAGGGTCAGCGTTAAGTTTAGGGTTAGGGTTTGGGTTAGGTTTAGGGTTAGGGTTAAGGTTAGTGTTAGGGTTAAGTTTAGAGTTTGAGTAAGGTTTAGGGTTAGGATTAGGTTTAATGTATGTGTTTGGTTTAGGGTTAGGGTTGGGGTTAGGTTTGGGTTAGGGTTACGATTAGGGTTAGGTTTTGGTTTCGGTTAGGGTTAGTGTTAGGGTTAGGGTTAGGGTTCGGGTTTGGATTAGGGTTAGGGTTAGGGTTAGGTTTACGCTTAGGGTTAGAGTTAGGGTTTGTGTTAGGATGAGGGTTAGGTTTAGGGTTAAGGTTTGGGTTTGTGTTAGGGTTAGGGTTTGTGTTAGTGTTAGGGTTAGGGTTAGGGTTAGGGTTAGGATTAGTGTTAGGGTTACGGTTAGGGTTAGGGTTAGGTTTAGTGTTAGGGTTAGGGTTGGGGTTTCGGTTAGGGTTAGCGTTAAGTTTAGGGCTAGGGTTTGGGTTAGGGTTACGGTTAGGGTTAGTGTTAAGGTTAGGGTTAGGGTTTGAGTTCGGGTTATTGTTAGGGTTAGGTTTAGTGTTAGCTTTGGGTTAGGGTTTGGGTTTGGTTTAGGGTTAGAGTTAGGGTTAGGGTTAGGTTTAGGGTTAGGGTTAGGGTTAGGTTTAGGGTTAGGGTTAGGTTTAGGATTAGTGTTAGGGTTACGGTTAGGGTTAGGGTTAGGTTTAGTGTTAGGGTTAGGGTTCGGGTTTCGGTTAGGGTTAGCGTTAGGTTTAGGGTTAGGGTTTGGGTTAGGGTTACGGTTAGGGTTAGGGTTTGAGTTCGGGTTAGTGTTAGGGTTAGTTTTAGTGTTAACTTTGGGTTAGGGTTTGGGTTTGGTTTAGGGTTAGGGTTAGGTTTGGGTTAGGGTTAGGGTTAGTAATAGGATTACGATTAGGGTTAGGGTTTTGGTTAGGGTTAGGGTTTTGGTTTGGGTTAGGGTTACGGTTAGGGTAAGGTTTTTTTAGGGTTAGGGTTAGGCTTAGGTTCAGGGTTAGGGTTTGTGTTAGGGTTTGGCTTAGGGTTTGGTTTTGGGTTATGTTTAGGGTTTGGGTTAGGGTTAGGGTTAAGAGTAGAGTTAGGGTAACTGTTAGGGTTTTGGTTAGGGTTAGGGGTAGGTTCAGGGTAATGGTTTGGGTTTGGGTTAGTGTTAAGTTTAGGGTTCGGGTTAGGCTTAGGGTTTGGTTTACAGTTAGGATTAGGGTTAGGTTTAGTGTTAGGGTTTGGGTTAGGGTTAGGGTTAGGGTTAGTGTTAAGTTTAGGGTTTGGGTAATTTTAGGGTTAGGATTAGGTTTACTGTCTGGGTGTGGGTTAGGGTTAGGGTTTGGATTAGTGTTAGGGTTAGGGTTAGGGTTAGATTTAGGTTTTGGGTTAGGGTTAGGGTTAGGGTTAGGCTTAGTATTAGGGTTTGTGTTAGGGTTAGGGTTAGGTTTAGGGATAGGTTTAGAGTTAGGGTTTGGGTTACGGTTAGGATTAGGGTTAGGGTTAGGGTTAAGTTTAGGGTTTGGGTAATGTTTAGGGTTAGGATTAGGTTTACTGGCTGGGTGTGGGTTAGGGTTAGGGTTTGGATTAGTGTTAGGGTTAGGGTTAGTGTTAGGGTTAAGTTTAGGGTTTGGGTAAGGTTATGGGTTAGGATTTGGTTTAATTTCTGGTTTTGGGTTAAGGTTAGGGTTAGGGTTATGGTTAGGGTTAGGGTTAGGGTTAGGGTTAAGATTAGGGTTAGGTTTTGGTTCCGGTTAGGGTTAGTGTTAGGGTTAGGGATAGGGTTAGGGTTAGGGTTTGGGTTAGGGTTAGGGTTTGGGTTAGGTTTAGGCTGAGGGTTAGCGTTAGGGTTTGGGTTAGGATGAGGGTTACGTTAGGGGTAGGGTTTGGGTTTGGGTTAGGGTTAGGTTTTGTGTTAGGATTAGGGTTAGGGTTAGGATTAGGGTTAGGTTTAGGTTTAGGGTGAGGGTTTGTGTTAGGGTTAATGTTAAGTTTAGAGTTAGGTTTAGGGTTAGGGTTTGGGTTAGGGTTAGGGTTAGGGTTAGAGTTAGGTTTAGGTTTCGGGTTAGGTTTTGGGATAGGTTTAGGGTTAGGGTTAGTGTTAGGGTTGGGGTTTCCGTTAGGGTTAGGGTTAGGTTTAGTGTTAGGATTTGGTTTAGGGTTACGGTTAGGGTTAGTGTTAGGGTCAGGGTTAGGTTTTGTGTTCGGGTTAGTGTTAGGGTTAGAATTAGTGTTAGGGTTAGTTTTAGGGTTAGCTTTGGGTTAGGGTTTGGGTTTGGTTTAGGGTTAGGTTTACGGTTAGGGTTTGGGTTAGGATGAGAGTTAGTGTTTGTGTTAGGGTTAGGGTTAGGGTTAGGGTTAGGGTTTGGGTTAGGGTTAGGGTTAGGGTTAGGTTTAGGGTTAGGGTTTGGGTTAGGGTTAGGGTTAGGGTCAAGTTTAGGGTTTGGGTAAAGTTTAGGGTTAGGAATAGGTTTACTGTCTGTGTGTGGGTTAGGGTTAATTTTAGGGTTTGGGTAATGTTTAGGGTTAGGATTAGGTTTACTGTCTGGGTGTGGGTTAGGTTTAGGGTTTGGATTAGTGTTAGGGTTAGGGTTAGGGTTAGGTTTAGGGATAGGGTTAGATTTAGGGTTTGGGTTAGGGTTAGGATTAGGGTTAGGGTTAGGGTTATGGTTAGGGTTTGCGTTAGGGTTAGGGTTAAGTTTAGGGTTAGGGTTAGGGTTAGGGTTAGGATTATGTTTAGTGTGATGGTTTGGCTTTGGGTTAGTGTTAAGTTTAGAGTTAGGGTTATGGTTAGGGTTTGGGTTAGGGTTATTGTTAGGGTTTGGTTTAGGGTTAGGTTTTGTGTTATCTTTAGGGTTAGGGTTAGGGTTAGTGTTAGGGTTAAGTTTAGGGTTTGGGTAAGGTTAGGGGTTAGGATTAGGTTTAATTTCTGGTTTTGGGTTAAGGTTAGGGTTAGGGTTAGGGTTAGGGTTAGGGTTAGGGTTAAGATTAGGGTTAGGTTTTGGTTCGGTTAGGGTTAGTGTTAGGGTTAGGGTTAGTGTTA
>CM069527.1:119752500-119755000 GCA_035773235.1 Eospalax fontanierii
GAGGGTTAGGTTTAGGGTTAGGGTTTGGGTTTGGGTTAGGGTTAGTGTTTGTGTTAGGGTTAGGGTTACTGTTATTCTTAGGGTTAGGGTTAGGATTAGGGTTAGGGTTATGGTTAGGGTTAGAGTTAGGGTTATGTTCAGTGTTAGGGTTAGGTTTGGGGTTTCGGTTAGGGTTAGGGTTCGGTTTAGGGTTAGGGTTTGGGTTCGGGTTAGTGTTAGGGTTAGGATTAGTGTTAGGGTTAGGTTTAGGGATAACTTTGCGGTAAGGTTTGGGTTGCGTTTAGGGTTAGGGTTAGGGTTAGGGTTGGGGTTAGGTTTAGGGTTAGGGTTAGGGTTAGGGATAGGATTACGATTAGGGTTAGGGTTTTGGTTAGGGTTAGGGTTACGGTTTGGGTTAGGGTTACGGTTAGGGTAAGGTTATTTTAGGGTTAGGGTTAGGCTTAGGTTCAGGGTTAGGGTTTGTGTTAGGGTTAGGCTTAGGGTTTGGGTTTGGTTTAGGTTAGGGTTAGGGTTAGGGTTTGGATTAGGATGAGGGTTAGGTTTAGGGTTAGGGTTTGTGTTAGGGTTAGGGTTAGTGTTAGCGTTACGATTTGGGTTAGGTAGGGTTAGGGATAGGATTACGATTAGGGTTAGGTTTGGGTTAGGGTTAGGGTTAGGGTTAGGCTTAGGGTTACGGTTTGGGTTAGGGTTATGGTTAGGGTAAGGCTTTTTTAGGGTTAGGGTTAGGGTTAAGTTCAGGGTTAGGGTTTGTGTTACGGTTATTGTTAGGCTTAGGGTTAGGGTTTGGGTTTGGGTTAGGGTTAGGGTTAGGTTTAGACATAGGATTAGGTTTGGGTTAGGGTTAGGGTTTGGGGTAGGGTTAGTATTATGGTTACGGTTAGGGTTATGGTTTGGGTTAGGGTTACGGTTAGGGTTAGCGTTAGGGTTAGAGTTAGGGTTTGGGTTAGGGTTAGGGTTTGGGTTAGGGTTAGTGTTAGGGTTAGGGTTTGGGATAGGATTACGATTAGGGTTAGGGTTTGGGTTAGGGTTATTGTTATGGTACATTTTTTTAGGGTTAGGGTTAGGGTTAGGTACAGGGTTAGGGATTGTGTTAGGGTTAGGGTTAGGGTTAGGGTTAGGGTTTTGGTTAGGGTTAGGGTTAGGTTTAGAGTTAGGATTAGGGTTTGGGTTAGGATTAGGGTTAGGTTTAGGGTTTGGGTAAGGTTTAGTGTTAGGATTAGGTTTAGGGTTAGGGTTTGGGTTTGGGTTAGTGTTAGGGTTTTTTTTGGGTTAGGGTTAGGTTTAGGGTTAGATTTAGGTTTAGGGTTAGGGTTAGTTTTAGGGTTAAGTTTTGGCTTAGGGTTAGGGTTAGGGTTAGGGTTTTTGTTTAGGGTTAGGTTTAGGGTTTGGGGTAGGGTTAGGATTAGGGTTAGTGTTTGGGTTTGGTTTAGGTTTAGGGTTAGGGTTAGGGTTTGTGTTAGGGTTAGTGTTAGGTTTAGGGTTAGGGTTAGTGTTAGGGTTAGAGTTTGAATTAGTGTAAGGGTTAGGGTTAGGGTTAGGTTTAGTGCTTGTGCTAGGTTTAGGGCTTGGGTTCGGGTTAGGATTACGGTTTGGGTTAGGGATAAGGTTAGGTTTAGGGTTAGGGTTAGGGTTAGCGTTTGGGTTAGGGTTAGGGTTAGGGTTAGGGTTTGGGTAAGGTTTAGTGTTAGGATTAGTTTTAGGGTTAGGGTTTGGGTTTGGGTTAGTGTTAGGGTTTGGTTTGGGTTAGGGTTAGGGTTAGGGTTAGAGTTAGGGATAGGGTTAGGGTTATTGTTAGGTTTAAGGTTTGGCTTAGGGTTAGGGTTAGGGTTAGTGTTTGGGTTAGGGTTAGGGTTAGGGTTTGGGGTAGGGTTAGGGTTAGGGTTAGGGTTTGGGTTTGGGTTAGGGTTAGGGTTAGGGTTAGGGTTAACGTTAGGGTTTTTTTTAGAATTAGGGTTAGGGTTCGAGGTTAGGGGTTAGGGGTTATGGTTAGGGTTAGGATTAGGTTTTGGGTTAGGGTTAGTGTCAATGTTCGGGTTTGGGTGAGGGTTAGGTTTAGGGTTAGGTTTAGGGTTTCTGTTAGGGTTAGGGTTAGGGTTAAGGTTTAGGTTAGGTTTAGGGTTTCAGTTAGGGTTAGGACTAGGGTTAGGGTTAGGGTTAGGTTTAGGGTTAGTGTCAGTGTAAGGGTTTGGGTTTGGATTAGGGGTAGAGTTAAGGTTAGGGTTAGTGTTAGGGTTTGGGTTAGGTTAAGAGTTAGGTTTTGGGTTAGGGTTACGGTTAGGGTTAGGGTTAGGGTTACGGTTTGGGTTAGGGTTAGGTTTTGTGTTATCTTTAGGGTTAGGGTTAGGGTTAGTGTTAGGGTTAAGTTTAGGGTTTGGGTAAGGTTAGGGGTTAGGATTAGGTTTAATTTCTGGTTTTGGGTTAAGGTTAGGGTTAGGGTTAGGGTTAGGGTTAGGGTTAGGGTTAAGATTAGGGTTAGGTTTTGGTTCGGTTAGGGTTAGTG
>CM069527.1:119762500-119780000 GCA_035773235.1 Eospalax fontanierii
GTTAAGTTTAGGGTTAGTGTTAGGGTTAAGGTTAGGTTAAGAGTTAGGTTTTGGGTTAGGGTTATGGTTAGGGTTAGGGTTAGTGTTAGTGTTAGGTTTAGGGTTAGGGTTTGGGTTAGGGTTAGGGTTAGGGTTTGGCTTAGGGTTAGGTTTTGTGTTATCTTTAGGGTTAGTGTTAGGGTTAAGTTTAGGGTTTGGGTAAGGTTAAGGGTTAGGATTAGGTTTAATTTCTGGTTTTGGGTTAAGGTTAGTGTTCGGGTTAGGGTTAGGTTTAGGGTTAGGGTTAAGATTAGGATTAGGTTTTGGTTTCGGTTAGGGTTAGTGTTAGGGTTAGGGTTAGGGTTAGGGTTAGGGTTTGGGTTAGGGTTAGGGTTTGGGTTAATTTTAGGCTGAGGGTTAGAGTTAGGGTTTGGGATAGGATGAGGGTTAGGATTAGGGGTAGGGTTTGGGTTTGGGTTAGGGTTAGGTTTTGTGTTAGGATTAGGGTTAGGGTTAGGATTAGGGTTAGGGTTAGGTTTAGGGTGAGGGTTTGGGTTTGGGTTAATGTTAAGTTTAGAGTTAGGTTTAGGGTTAGGGTTTGGGTTAGGGTTAGGGTTAGGGTTAGAGTTAGGTTTAGGTTTCGGGTTAGGGTTTGGGATAGGTTTAGGGTTAGGGTTAGGGTTAGGGTTGGGGTTTCCGTTAGGGTTAGGGTTAGAATTAGGGTTAGGATTTGGGTTAGGGTTACGGTTAGGGTTAGTGTTGGGGTCAGGGTTAGGGTTTGTGTTCGGGTTAGTGTTAGGGTTAGGATTAGTGTTAGGGTTAGGTTTAGGTTTAGCATTTGGTTAGGGTGTGAGTTTGGTTTAGCATTAGGTTTAGGGTTAGGGTTTGGTTTAAGATGAGGGTTAGGTTTAGGGTTAGGTTTTGGGTTTGGGTTAGGGTTAGGGTTAGTGTTTGTGTTAGGGTTAGGGTTAGGGTTAGGGTTAGGTTTAGGGTAAGGGTTTGGGTTTGGGTTAGTGTAAAGTTTAGGGTTAGGGTTATGGTTAGGTTTAGAGTTAGGATTAGGGTTTGGGTTAGGGTTAAGGTTAGGGTTAGGGTTAGGATTAGGGTAAGGGTTTGGGTTTGGGTTAGTGTTCAGTTTAGGGTTAGGGTTAGGGTTAGGGTTTGGGTTAGTGTTAGGATTAGGGTTAGGTTTAGTGTTAGGGTTTGGGTTACGGTTAGGGTTAGGTTTAGAGTTAGGGTTTGGGTTAGGTTTAGAGTTAGGATTAGGGTTAGGGTTATGGTTATTGTTTGGGTTAGGGTTAGGGGTAAGATTAGAGTTAGGGTTAGTGTTAGGGTTAGGGTTAGGTTTAGGGTAAGGGTTTGGGTTAGGGTTAGGGTTAGTGTTTGGTTTAGGGTTAGGGTTAATGTTAGTGTTAGGGTTAGGGTTAGGTTTAGGGTAAGGGTTTGGGTTAGGGTTAGGGTTAGTGTTTGGTTTAGGGTTAGGGTTAATGTTAGGGTTAGGTTTAGTGTTAGGGTTAGGTTTAGGATTAGGTTTTGGGTTAGGGTTAGTGTTAATGTTAGGGTTTGGGTGAGGGTTAGGTTTACTGTAAGGGTTATGGTTAGGGTTAGGGTTTAGGTTAGGTTTAGGGTTTCGGTTAGGGTTAGGACTAGGTTTAGGGTTAGGGTTAGGTTTAGGGTTAGTGTGAGTGTAAAGGTTTGGGTTTGGATTAGGGGTAGAGTTAACGTTAGGGTTACTATTAGGGTTTGGGTTAGGGTTAGAGTTAGGTTTTGGGTTAGGGTTAGGGTTAGGGTTAGGGTTAGGGTTAGGGTTAGGTGTAGGGTGAGGTTTTCGCTTCGGGTTAGGGTTAGTTTTAGGTTTAGGGTTATTGTTATGGTTTGGGTTAGGCTTAGGGTTAGGATTACTGTTAGAGATAGGATTACGATTAGGGTTAGGGTTTGGGTTAGGGTTAGGGTTAGGGTTACGATTTGGGTTAGGGTTAGCGTTAGGATAAGGTTTTTTTAGGGTTCGGGTTAGGGTTAGGATCAGGGTTTTTGTTTGTGTTAGGGTTAGTGTTAGGGTTAGGGTTAGGGTTTGGGTTTTGGTTAGGGTTAGGGTTAGGTTTAGAGTTAGGATTAGGGTTTGGGTTAGGGTTAGGGTTAGGTTTAGGGTCTGGGTTTGGGTTTGGGTTAGGGTTAGTGTTTGTGTTAGGGTTAGGGTTAGGGTTAGGGTTAGGGTTAGGTTTAGGGGTTGGGTTAGGGGTAGGGTGAGGGTTAGGGTTTGGGTTAGGGTTAGGGTTAAGGTTCAGTTTAGGGTTTGGGTAAAGTTTAGGGTTAGGATTAGGTTTACTGTCTGTATGTGGGTTAGGGTTACGGTTTGGATTAGTGTTAGGGTTAGCGTTAGGGTTAGGTTAGGTTTAGGGTTAGGGTTTGGGTTAGGTTTAGGGTTAGGGTTAAGGTTAGTGTTAGGGTTAAGTTTAGGGTTTGAGTAAGGTTTAGGGTTAGGATTAGGTTTAATATATGGGTTTGGTTTAGGGTTAGGGTTAGGGTTAGGTTTGGGTTAGGGTTAGGATTAGGATTAGGGTTATGGTTATGGTTATGGTTTGCATTAGGGTTAAGGTTAAGAGTTAGGGTTACTGTTAGGGTTAGGGTTAGGGTTAGGGTTAGGTTTAGGGTGAGGTTTTGGGTTTTGGTTAGTGTTAAGTTTCGAGTTAGAGTTAGGGTTAGGGTATGGGTTAGGTTTAGGGTCAGCGTTAAGTTTAGGGTTAGGCTTTGGGTTAGGTTTAGGGTTAGGGTTAAGGTTAGTGTTAGGGTTAAGTTTAGAGTTTGAGTAAGGTTTAGGGTTAGGATTAGGTTTAATGTATGGGTTTGGTTTACGGTTAGGGTTGGGGTTAGGTTTGGGTTAGGGTTACGATTAGGGTTAGGTTTTGGTTTCGGTTAGGGTTAGTGTTAGGGTTAGGGTTAGGGTTCGGGTTTGGGTTAGGGTTAGGGTTAGGGTTAGGTTTACGCTTAGGGTTAGAGTTAGGGTTTGGGTTAGGATGAGGGTTAGGTTTAGGGTTAGGGTTTGGGTTTGTGTTAGGGTTAGGGTTAGGGTTAGGGTTAGGGTTAGGGTTAGGATTAGTGTTAGGGTTACGGTTAGGGTTAGGGTTAGGTTTAGTGTTAGGGTTAGGTTTGGGGTTTCGGTTAGGGTTAGCGTTAATTTAGGGCTAGGGTTTGGGTTAGGGTTACGGTTAGGGTTAGTGTTAAGGTTAGGGTTAGGGTTTGAGTTCGGGTTATTGTTAGGGTAGGGTTTAGTCTTACCTTTGGATTAGGGTTTGGGTTTGGGTTTGGTTTACGGTTAGGGTAAGGGTTAGGGTTAGGGTTAGGTTTAGGGTTAGGGTTAGGGTTAGGGTTAGGAATAGGATTACGATTAGGGTTAGGATTTTGGTTAGGGTTAGGGTTACGGTTTGGGTTAGGGTTACGGTTAGGGTAAGGTTTTTTTAGGGTTAGGGTTAGGCTTAGGTTCAGGGTTAGGGTTTGTGTTAGGGTTAGGCTTAGGGTTTGGGTTTGGGTTATGTTTAGGGTTTGGGTTAGGTTAGGGTTAAGATTAGAGTTAGGGTTCCTGTTAGGTTTTGGGTTAGCATTAGGGGTAGGTTCAGGGTAATGGTTTGGGTTTGGGTTAGTGTTAAGTTTAGGGTTAGGGTTAGGCTTAGGGTTTGGTTTAGTGTTAGGATTAGGGTTAGGTTTAGTGTTAGGGTTTGGGTTAGGGTTAGGGTTAGGGTTAGGGTTAAGTTTAGGTTTTGGGTAATTTTAGGGTTAGGATTAGGTTTACTGTATGGGTGTGGGTTAGGGTTAGGGTTTGGATTAGTGTTAGGGTTAGGGTTAGGGTTAGGTTTAGGTTTTGGGTTAGGGTTAGGGTTAGGGTTAGGGTGAGTATTAGGGTTTGTGTTAGGGTTAGGGTTAGGTTTAGGGATAGGTTTAGAGTTAGGGTTTGGGTTAGGGTTAGGATTAGGGTTAGGGTTAGGGTTAGGGTTTGCGTTAGGGTTAGGGTTAAGTTTAGGGTTAGGGTTACTGTTAGGTTAGGGTTAGGTTTAGGTTTTGGGTTAAAGTTAGGGTTAGGGTTAGGGTTAGTATTAGGGTTTGTGTTAGGGTTAGGGTTAGGTTTAGGGATAGGTTTAGAGTTAGGGTTTGGGTTAGGGTTAGGATTAGGGTTAGGGTTAGGGTTAGAGTTTGCGTTAGGGTTAGGGTTACTGTTAGGGTTAGGGTTAGGGTTATGTTTAGGGTGATGGTTTGGCTTTGGGTTAGTGTTAAGTTTAGAGTTAGGGATAGGTTTAGTGTTTGTGTTAGGGTTAGAGTTAGGGTTAGGTTTAGTGTTAGGGTTAGGGTTAGGGTTAGCTTTGGGTTAGGGTGTGAGTTTGGTTTAGGATTAGGTTTAGGGTTAGGGTTTGGGTTAAGATGAGGGTTAGGTTTAGGGTTAGGGTTTGGGTTTGGGTTAGGGTTAGTGTTTGTGTTAGGGTTAGGGTTAGGGTTAGGGTTAGGGTTAGCTTTAGGGTTTGGGTTAGGGTTAGGTTAGGGTTAGGGTTAGGGTTAGGGTTAGGGTTAGGGTTAGGGTTAGGGTTAGGGTTAGCGTTAGGGTTAGGTTAGGTTTAGGGTTAAGGTTTGGGTTAGGTTTAGGGTTAGGGTTAAGGTTAGTGTTAGGGTTAAGTTTAGGGTTTGAGTAAGGTTTAGGGTTAGGATTAGGTTTAATATATGGGTTTGGTTTACGGTTAGGGTTAGGGTTAGGTTTGGGTTAGGGTTAGGATTAGGATTAGGGTTATGGTTATGGTTATGGTTTGCATTAGGGTTAAGGTTAAGATTAGAGTTAGGGTTACTGTTAGGGTTAGGGTTAGGGTTAGGGTTAGGTTTAGGGTGAGGTTTTGGGTTTTGGTTAGTGTTAAGTTTCGAGTTAGAGTTAGGGTTAGGGTATGGGTTAGGTTTAGGGTCAGCGTTAAGTTTAGGGTTAGGCTTTGGGTTAGGTTTAGGGTTAGGGTTAAGGTTAGTGTTAGGGTTAAGTTTAGAGTTTGAGTAAGGTTTAGGGTTAGGATTAAGTTTAATGTATGGGTTTGATTTAGGGTTAGGGTTGGGGTTAGGTTTGGGTTAGGGTTACGATTAGGGTTAGGTTTTGGTTCCGGTTAGGGTTAGTGTTAGGGTTAGGGTTAGGGTTCGGGTTTGGGTTAGGGTTAGGGTTAGGGTTAGGTTTACGCTTAGGGTTAGGGTTAAGGTTTGGGTTAGGATGAGGGTTAGGTTTAGTGTTAGGGTTTGGGTTTGTGTTAGGGTTAGGGTTTGTGTTAGGGTTAGGGTTAGGGTTAGGATTAGTGTTAGGGTTACGGTTAGGGTTAGGGTTAGTTTTAGTGTTAGGGTTAGGGTTGGGGTTTCGATTAGGGTTAGCGTTAAGTTTAGGGCTAGGGTTTGGGTTAGGGTTATGGTTAGGGTTAGTGTTAAGGTTAGGGTTAGGGTTTGAGTTCGGGTTATTGTTAGGGTTAGGTTTAGTTTTAGCTTTGGGTTAGGGTTTGGGTTTGGTTTAGGGTTAGGGTTAGGGTTAGGGATAGGATTACGATTAGGGTTAGGGTTTTGGTTAGGGTTAGGGTTACGGTTTGGGTTAGGGTTACGGTTAGGGTAAGGTTTTTTTAGGGTTAGGGTTAGGCTTAGGTTCAGGGTTAGGGTTTGTGTTAGGGTTAGGCTTAGGGTTTGGGTTTGGCTTATGTTTAGGGTTTGGGTTAGGGTTAGGGTTAAGATTAGAGTTAGGGTTATTGTTAGGGTTTGGGTTAGGGTTAGGGGTAGGTTCAGGGTAATGGTTTGGGTTTGGGTTAGTGTTAAGTTTAGGGTTAGGGTTAGGCTTAGGGTTCTGTTTAGTGTTAGGATTAGGGTTAGGTTTAGTGTTAGGGTTTGGGTTAGGGTTTGGGTTAGGGTTAGATTTAAGTTTAGGGTTTGGGTAATTTTAGGGTTAGGATTAGGTTTACTGTCTGGGTGTGGGTTAGGGTTAGGGTTTGGATTAGTGTTAGGGTTAGGGTTAGGGTTAGGTTTAGGTTTTGGGTTAGGGCTAGGGATAGGGTTAGGGTTAGTATTAGGGTTTGTGTTAGGGTTAGGGTTAGGTTTAGGGATAGGTTTAGAGTTAGGGTTTGGGTTAGGGTTAGGATTAGGGTTAGGGTTAGGGTTAGAGTTTGCGTTAGGGTTAGGGTTAAGTTTAGGGTTAGGGTTACTGTTAGGGTTAGGGTTAGGGTTAGGGTTATGTTTAGGGTTATGGTTTGGCTTTGGGTTAGTGTTAAGTTTAGAGTTAGGGTTAGGGTTAGGGTTTGGTTTAGGGTTAGGTTTTGTGTTATCTTTAGGGATAGGGTTAGGGTTAGGGTTAGGGGGAAGTTTAGGGTTTGGGTGAGGTTAAGGGTTAGGATTAGGGTTAATTTCTGGTTTTGGGTTAAGGTTATGGTTAGGGTTAGGGTTAGGGTGAGGTTTCGGGTTAATATTAGAGTTAGGTTTTGGTTTCGGTTAGGGTTAGTGATAGGGTTAGGGTTAGTGTTAGGGTTAGGGTTAGGGTTTGGATTAGGTTTAGGCTGAGGGTTAGAGTTAGGGTTTGGGTTAGGATGAGGGTTAGGATTAGGGGTAGGGTTTGGGTTTGGGTTAGGGTTAGGTTTTGTGTTAGGATTAGGGTTAGGGTTATTATTAGGGTTAGGCTTAGGTTTATGGTGAGGGTTTGGGTTGGGTTATTGTTAAGTTTAGAGTTAGGTTTAGGGTTAGGGTTTGGGTTAGGGTTAGAGTTAGGTTTAGGTTTAGGGTTAGGGATTGGGATAGGTTTAGGGTTAGGGTTAGGGTTAGGGTTGGGGTTTCCGTTAGGGTTAGGGTTAGGTTTAGGGTTAGGATTTGGGTTAGGGTTACGGTTAGGGTTAGTGTTGGGGTCAGGGTTAGGGTTTGTGTTCGGGTTAGTGTTAGGGTTAGGATTAGTGTTAGGGTTAGGTTTAGGGTTAGCTTTGGGTTACGGTTTGGGTTTGGTTTAGGGTTAGGTTTAGGGTTAGGGTTTGGGTTAGGATGAGGGTTAGGTTTAGGGTTAGGATTTGGGTTTGGGTTAGGGTTAGTGTTTGTGTTAGGGTTAGGGTTAGGGTTAGGGTTAGTGTTAGGGTTAGGGTTAGGGTTAGGGTTAGGATTAGGGTTAGCCTTAGGGTTAGGTTCAGTGTTAGGGTTAGGGTTGGGGTTTTGGTTAGGGTTAGGGTTAGGTTTAGATTTAGGATTTCGGTTAGGTTTACGGTTAGGTTTAGCGTTAGGTTTAGGGTTAGGGTTAGGGTTAGGGTTAGGGTTAGGGTTAGGGTTAGGGTTAGGGATAGGATTACGATTAGGGTTAGGGTTTGGGTTAGGGTTAGGGTTAGAGTTAGGGTTACGGTTTGGGTTAGGTTTAGGGTTAGGGATAGGATTACGATTAGGGTTAGGTTTCGGTTAGGGTTAGGGTTAGGGTAAGGCTTTTTTAGGGTTAGGGTTAGGGTTAGGTTCAGGGTTAGGGTTTGTGTTACGGTTAGTGTTAGGGTTAGCGTTAGGGTTTGGGTTTGGGTTAGGGCTAGGTTTAGGTTTAGAGTTAGGATTAGGGTTAGGGTTTGGGGTAGGGTTAGGGTTAGGGTGAGAGTTAGGGTTATGGTTTGGGTTAGGGTTACGGTTAGGGTTAGGTTTAGGGTTACGTTTAGGGTTAGGGATAGGATTACGATTAGGGTTAGGGTTTGGGTTAGGGTTAGGGTTAGGGTAAGGTTTTTTTAGGGTTAGGGTTAGCGTTAGGTTCAGGGTTAGGGATTGTGTTAGGGTTAGGGTTAGGGTTAGGGTTTTGGTTAGGGTTAGGGTTAGGTTTAGAGTTAGGATTAGGGTTTGGGTTAGGGTTAGTGTTAGGTTTACGGTTTGGGTAAGGTTTAGTGTTAGGATTAGGTTTAGGTTTAGGGTTTGGGTTTGGGTTAGTGTTAGGGTTTGGTTTGGGTTAGGGTTAGGTTTAGGGTTAGATTTAGGTTTAGGGTTAGGGTTAGTTTTAGGGTTAAGGTTTGGCTTAGGGTTAGGGTTAGGGTTAGGGTTTGTGTTAGGGTTAGGTTTAGGGTTTGGGGTAGGTTTAGGATTAGGGTTAGGGTTTGGGTTTGGGTTAGGGTAAGGTTTAGGGTTAGGGTTAGGGTTACTCTTTGTGTTAGGGTTAGTGTTAGGTTTAGGGTTAGGGTTAGTGTTAGGGTTAGAGTTTGGATTAGTGTAAGGGTTAGGGTTAGGGTTAGGTTTAGGGCTTGTGTTAGGGTTACGGCTTGGGTTAGGGTTAGGATTACGGTTTGGGTTAGGGATAGGGTTAAGTTTAGGTTTAGGGTAAGGGTTTGGGTTTGGGTTAGTGTTAAGTTTAGGGTTAGGGTTATGGTTATGTTTAGAATTAGGATTAGGGTTTGGGTTAGGGTTAGTGTTAGGTTTAGGTTTTGGGTAAGGTTTAGTGTTAGGATTAGGTTTAGGGTTAGGGTTTGCGTTTGGGTTAGTGTTAGGGTTTGGTTTGGGTTAGGGTTAGGGTTAGGGTTAGGGTTAGAGTTAGGGATAGGGTTAGGGTTAGTGTTAGGGTTAAGGTTAGGCTTAGGGTTAGGGTTAGGGTTAGCATTTGGGTTAGGGTTAGGGCTAGGGTTTCGGGTAGGGTTAGGGTTAGGGTTAGGATTTCGGTTAGGGTTAGGGTTAGGGTTAGGGTTAGGGTTAGGGTTAAGTTTAAGGTTTGGTTTAGGTTTAGGGTTAGGATTCTGGGTTAGGGGTTAGGGGTTATGGTTAGGGTTAGGATTAGGTTTTGGGTTCGGGTTATTGTTAATGTTAGAGTTTGGGTGAGGGTTAGGGTTAGGGTTAGGGTTAATGTTTCTGTTAGATTTAGGGTTAGGGTGAGGGGTTAGGTTAGGTTTAATGTTTTTGTTAGGGTTAGGACTAGGGTTAGGGTTAGGGTTAGTTTTAGGGTTAGTGTGAGTGTAAGGTTTTGTGTTTGGATTAGGGGTAGAGTTAAGGTTAGGGTTAGTGTTAGGGTTTGGGTTAGGTTAAGAATTAGGTTTTGGCTTAGGGTTACGTTTAGGGTTAGGGTTAGGGTTAGGTTAGGGTTACGGTTTGGGTAAGGCTTATGGTTAGGGTAAGGTTTGGTTTAGGGTTAGGGTAAGGGTTAGGTTTAGGGTGAGGCTTTGGCTTTGTGTTAGGGTTAGGTTTAGGGTTAGGGTTAAGTTTATGGTTTGGGTTAGGGTTCGGGTAAGGGTTAGTGTTAGGGTTAGGGTTAGGGTTTGGATTAGGGTTAGGGTTAGGGTTAGGTTTATGGTTAGGGTTAGGGTTAGGGTTAGGGTTAGGATTAGTGTTAGGGTTAGGGTTAGAGTTAGGGTTATAGTTAGGATTAGTGTTAGGGTTAGGGTTAGGGTTAGTGTTAGCGTTTGTATTAGGGTTTGGGTTTGGGTTAGGGTTAGTGTTAGGGTTAGGGTTAGGGTTAGTGTTAGGGTTAGGGTTAGGGTTAGGGTTAGGGTTAAGATTAGTGTTAGGGTTAGGGTTAGGGTTAGTGTTAGGGTTTGTGTTAGGGTTAGTGTTAGGGTTAGGGTTAGGGTGTGGGGTGGGGTTGGGGTTAGGGTTAGGTTTAGAGTTCGGATTAGGGTTTCGGTTAGGGTAAGGTTTAGGATTAGTGTTAGGGTTAGGATTAGGGTTAGCTTTGGGTTAGGGATTGGGTTTGGTTTAGGATTAGGTTTAGGGTTAGGGTTTGGGTTAGGATGAGCGTTAGGTTTAGGGTTAGGGTTTGGGTTTGGGTTAGGGTTAGTGTTTGTGTTAGGGTCAGGGTTAGGGTTAGGTTCAGGGTTTGGGTTTGGTTTAGGGTTAGGGTTAGGGCTTATATTTAGGGTTACGATTTGGGTTAGGGTTAGGTTTAGGGTTAAGTTTAGGGTTTGGGTAAAGTTTAGGGTTAGGATTAGGTTTACTGTCTGTGTGTGGGTTAGGGTTACGGTTTGGATTAGTGTTAGGGTTAGGGTTAGGGTTAGGTTAGGTTTAGGGTTAGGGATTGGGTTAGGGTTAGGGTTAGGGTTAGTATTAGGGTTTGGGTTAGGGTTATGGTTAGGTTTAGGGTTAGGGTTAGGGTTAGGGTTTGGGTTAGGGTTAGGATTAGGATTAGGGTTATGGTTATGGTTAGGGTTTGCATTAGGGTTAAGTTTAAGATTAGAGTTAGGGTTACTGTTAGGGTTAGGGTTAGGGTTAGGGTTAGGTTTAGGGTGAGGTTTTGGGTTTTGGTTAGTGTTAAATTTCGAGTTAGAGTTAGGGTTAGGGTATGGGTTAGGTTTAGGGTTAGCGTTAAGTTTAGGGTTAGGGTTTGGGTTAGGTTTAGGGTTAGGGTTAAGGCTAGTGTTAGGGTTAAGTTTAGGGTTAGGGTTAGGGTTTCCGTTAGGTTTAGGGTTAGGATTTGGGTTAGGGTTACGGTTATGGTTAGGGTTAGGTTTGTGTTCGGGTTAGTGTTAGGGTTAGGATTAGTGTTAGGGTTAGATTTAGGGTTAGCTTTGGGTTAGGGTTTGGGTTTGGTTTAGGGTTAGGGTTAGGGTTAGGGTTTGGGTTAGGATGAGGGTTAGGTTTAGGGTTAGGTTTTGTGTTTGGGTTAGGGTTAGTGTTTGTGTTAGGGTTACGGTTATTGTTAGGGTTAGGGTTAGGATTAGGGTTAGGGTTAGGGTTAGGGTTAGAGTTAGGGTTAGGTTCAGTGTTAGGGTTAGGGTTGGGGTTTCGGTTATGGTTAGGGTTAGGTTTAGGGTTAGGGTTTGGGTTCGGGTTAGTGTTAGGGTTAGGATTAGTGTTAGGGTTAGGTTTAGGGATAGCTTTTCGGTAGGGTTTGGGTTTCGTTTAGGGTTAGGGTTAGGGTTAGGGTTGGGGTTAGGTTTAGGGTTAGGGTTAGGGTTAGGGATAGGATTACGATTAGGGTTAGGGTTTGGGTTAGGGTTAGGTTTAGGGTTAGGTTTAGTGTTAGCGTTACGGTTTGTGTTAGGTTTAGGGTTAGGGATAGGATTACGATTAGGGTTAGGTTTGGGTTAGGGTTAGGGTTAGGGTTAGGGTTAGGCTTAGGGTTACGGTTTGGGTTAGGGTTATGGTTAGGGTAAGGCTTTTATAGGGTTAGGGTTAGGGTTAGGTTCAGGGTTAGGGTTTGTGTTACGGTTAGTGTTAGGATTAGGGTTAGGGTTTGATTTTGTGTTAGGGTTAGGGTTAGGTTTAGACTTAGGATTAGGTTTGGGTTAGGGTTAGGGTTTGGGGTAGGGTTAGGGTTAGTGTTAGGGTTAGGGTACGATGAGGGTTAGGTTTAGGGTTAGGGTTTGGGTTTGGGTTAGGGTTAGTGTTTGGGTTAGGTTTAGGGTTAGGGTTAGGGTTAGGGTTAGGGTTAGGGTTAGGTTTAGTGTTAGGGTTAGTGTTGGGGTTTCGGTTAGGGTTAGGGTTAGGGTTAGGTTTAGGTTTAGGGTTAGGATTCTGGGTTAGGGGTTAGGGGTTATGGTTAGGGTTAGGATTAGGTTTTGGGTTCGGGTTATTGTTAATGATAGAGTTTGGGTGAGGGTTAGGGTTAGGGTTAAGTTTAGGGTTTGGGTAAGGTTTAGGGTTAGGATTAGGTTTACTGTCTGTGTGTGGGTTAGGGTTACGGTTTGGATTAGTGTTAGGGTTAGGGTTAGGGTTAGGTTAGGTTTAGGGTTAGGGATTGGGTTAGGGTTAGGGTTAGGGTTAGTATTAGGGTTTGGTTTAGGGTTATGGTTAGGTTTAGGGTTAGGGTTAGGGTTAGGGTTTGGGTTAGGGTTAGGATTAGGATTAGGGTTATGGTTATGGTTAGGGTTTGCATTAGGGTTAAGTTTAAGATTAGAGTTAGGGTTACTGTTAGGGTTAGGGTTAGGGTTAGGGTTAGGTTTAGGGTGAGGTTTTGGGTTTTGGTTAGTGTTAAATTTCCAGTTAGAGTTAGGGTTAGGGTATGGGTTAGGTTTAGGGTTAGCGTTAAGTTTAGGGTTAGGGTTTGGGTTAGGTTTAGGGTTAGGGTTAAGGCTAGTGTTAGGGTTAAGTTTAGGGTTAGGGTTAGGGTTTCCGTTAGGTTTAGGGTTAGGATTTGGGTTAGGGTTACGGTTAGGGTTAGTGTTATGGTTAGGGTTAGGGTTTGTGTTCGGGTTAGTGTTAGGGTTAGGATTAGTGTTAGGGTTAGGTTTAGGGTTAGCTTTGGGTTAGGGTTTGGGTTTGGTTTAGGGTTAGGGTTAGGGTTAGGGTTTGGGTTAGGATGAGGGTTAGGTTTAGGGTTAGGTTTTGTGTTTGGGTTAGGGTTAGTGTTTGTGTTAGGGTTACGGTTATTGTTAGGGTTAGGGTTAGGATTAGGGTTAGGGTTAGGGTTAGGGTTAGAGTTAGGGTTACGTTCAGTGTTAGGGTTAGGGTTGGGGTTTCGGTTATGGTTAGGGTTAGGTTTAGGGTTAGGGTTTGGGTTTGGGTTAGTGTTAGGGTTAGGATTACTGTTAGGTTTAGGTTTAGGGATAGCTTTTCGGTAGGGTTTGGGTTTCGTTTAGGGTTAGGGTTAGGGTTAGGGTTGGGGTTAGGTTTAGGGTTAGGGTTAGGGTTAGGGATAGGATTACGATTAGGGTTAGGGTTTGGGTTAGGGTTAGGTTTAGGGTTAGGTTTAGTGTTAGCGTTACGGTTTGTGTTAGGTTTAGGGTTAGGGATAGGATTACGATTAGGGTTAGGTTTGGGTTAGGGTTAGGGTTAGGGTTAGGGTTAGGGTTAGGCTTAGGGTTACGGTTTGGGTTAGGGTTATGGTTAGGGTAAGGCTTTTATAGGGTTAGGGTTAGGGTTAGGTTCAGGGTTAGGGTTTGTGTTACGGTTAGTGTTAGGATTAGGGTTAGGGTTTGATTTTGTGTTAGGGTTAGGGTTAGGTTTAGACTTAGGATTAGGTTTGGGTTAGGGTTAGGGTTTGGGGTAGGGTTGGGGTTAGGGTTAGGGTTAGGGTTAGGGTACGATGAGGGTTAGGTTTAGGGTTAGGGTTTGGGTTTGGGTTAGGGTTAGTGTTTGGGTTAGGTTTAGGGTTAGGGTTAGGGTTAGGGTTAGGGTTAGGGTTAGGTTTAGTGTTAGGCTTAGTGTTGGGGTTTCGGTTAGGGTTAGGGTTAGGGTTAGGTTTAGGTTTAGGGTTAGGGGTTAGGGGTTATGGTTAGGGTTAGGATTAGGTTTTGGGTTCGGGTTATTGTTAATGATAGAGTTTGGGTGAGGGTTAGGGTTAGTGTTAGGGTTTCTGTTAGATTTAGGGTTAGGGTTAGGGGTTAGGTTAGGTTTAATGTTTTTGTTAGGGTTAGGACTAGGGTTAGGGTTAGGGTTAGTTATAGGGTTAGCGTGAGTGTAAGGGTTTGTGGTTGGCTTAGGGGTAGAGTTAAGGTTAGAGTTAGTGTTAGAGGTTGGGGTAGGTTAAGAATTAGGGAATGGCTTAGGGTTACGTTTAGGGTTAGGGTTAGGGTTAGGTTAGGGTTACGGTTTGGGTAAGGGTTATGGTTAGGGTAAGGTTTGGTTTAGGGTTAGGGTAAGGGTTAGGTTTAGGGTGAAGCTTTGGCTTTGTGTTAGGGTTAGGTTTAGGGTTAGGGTTAAGTTTATGGTTTGGGTTAGGGTTCGGGTAAGGGTTAGTGTTAGGGTTAGGGTTAGGGTTTGGATTAGGGTTAGGGTTAGGGTTAGGTTTATGGTTAGGGTTAGGGTTAGGGTTAGGGTTAGGGTTAGGATTAGTGTTAGGGTTAGGGTTAGAGTTAGGGTTAGAGTTAGGATTAGTGTTAGGGTTAGGGTTAGGGTTAGTGTTAGCGTTTGTGTTAGGGTTTGGGTTTGGGTTAGGGTTAGGTTTTGTGTTAGGGTTAGGGTTAGGGTTAGGGTTAGGTTTAGGGTTAGGATTAGTGTTAGGGTTAGGGTTAGGGTTAGTGTTAGGGTTTGTGTTAGGGTTAGTGTTAGGGTTAGGGTTAGGGTTAGTGTTAGGGTTAGGGTTAGGGTTAGGGTTAAGATTAGTGTTAGGGTTAGGGTTAGGGTTAGTGTTAGGGTTTGTGTTAGGGTTAGTGTTAGGGTTAGGGTTAGGGTTTGGGGTTGGGTTAGGGTTAGGGTTAGGTTTAGAGTTCGGATTAGGTTTTCGGTTAGGGTTAGGTTTAGGATTAGTGTTAGGGTTAGGTTTAGGGTTAGCTTTGGGTTAGGGATTGGGTTTGGTTTAGGATTAGGTTTAGGGTTAGGGTTTGGGTTAGGATGAGCGTTAGGTTTAGGGTTAGGGTTTGGGTTTGGGTTAGGGTTAGTGTTTGTGTTAGGGTCAGGGTTAGGGTTAGGTTCAGGGTTTGGGTTTGGTTTAGGGTTAGGGTTAGGGTTTATATTTAGGGTTAGGGTTTGGGTTAGGGTTAGGTTTAGGGTTAAGTTTAGGGTTTGGGTAAGGTTTGGGTTAGGATTAGGTTTACTGTCTGTGTGTGCGTTAGGGTTACGGTTTGGATTAGTGTTAGCGTTAGGGTTAGGGTTAGGTTAGGTTTAGGGTTAGGGTTAGGGTTAGGGTTAGGGTTAGTATTAGGGTTTGGGTTAGGGTTATGGTTAGGTTTAGGGTTAGGGTTAGGGTTAGGGTTTGGGTTAGGGTTAGGATTAGGATTAGGGTTATGGTTATGGTTAGGGTTTGCATTAGGGTTAAGTTTAAGATTAGAGTTAGGGTTACTGTTAGGGTTTGGGTTAGGGTTAGGGTTAGGTTTAGGGTGAGGTTTTGAGTTTTGGTTAGTGTTAAATTTCGAGTTAGAGTTAGGGTTAGGGTATGGGTTAGGTTTAGGGTTAGCATTAAGTTTAGGGTTAGGGGTTGGGTTAGGTTTAGGGTTAGGGTTAAGGCTAGTGTTAGGGTTAAGTTTAGGGTTAGGGTTAGGGTTTCCGTTAGGTTTAGGGTTAGGATTTGGGTTAGGGTTACGGTTAGGGTTAGTGTTATGGTTAGGGTTAGGGTTTGTGTTCGGGTTAGTGTTAGGGTTAGGATTAGTGTTAGGGTTAGGTTTAGGGTTAGCTTTGGGTTAGGGTTTGGGTTTGATTTAGGGTTAGGGTTAGGGTTAGGGTTTGGGTTAGGATGAGGGTTAGGTTTAGGGTTAGGTTTTGTGTTTGGGGTTAGGGTTAGGGTTTGTGTTAGGGTTACGGTTATTGTTAGGGTTAGGGTTAGGATTAGGGTTAGGGTTAGGGTTAGGGTTAGAGTTAGGGTTAGGTTCAGTGTTAGGGTTAGGGTTGGTTTTTCGGTTATGGTTAGGGTTAGGTTTAGGGTTAGGGTTTGGGTTCGGGTTAGTGTTATGGTTAGGATTAGTGTTAGGGTTAGGTTTAGGGATAGCTTTTCGGTAGGGTTTGGGTTTCGTTTAGGGTTAGGGTTAGGGTTAGGGTTGGGGTTAGGTTTAGGGTTAGGGTTAGGGTTAGGGTTAGGGTTAGGCTTAGGGTTACGGTTTGGGTTAGGGTTATGGTTAGGGTAAGCCTTTTATAGGGTTAGGGTTAGGGTTAGGTTCAGGGTTAGGGTTTGTGTTACTGTTAGTGTTAGGATTAGGGTTAGGGTTTGATTTTGTGTTAGGGTTAGGGTTAGGTTTAGACTTAGGATTAGGTTTGGGTTAGGGTTAGGGTTTGGGGTAGGGTTAGGGTTAGGGTTAGGGTTAGGGTTAGGGTACTATGAGGGTTAGGTTTAGGGTTAGGGTTTGGGTTTGGGTTAGGGTTAGTGTTTGGGTTAGGGTTAGGGTTAGGGTTAGGGTTAGGGTTAGGGTTAGGTTTAGTGTTAGGGTTAGTGTTGGGGTTTCGGTTAGGGTTAGGGTTAGGGTTAGGGTTAGGTTTAGGTTTAGGGTTAGGATTCTGGGTTAGGGGTTAGGGGTTATGGTTAGGGTTAGGATTAGTTTTTGGGTTCGGGTTATTGTTAATTATAGAGTTTGGGTGAGGGTTAGGGTTAGGGTTAGCGTTAGGGCTTCTGTTAGATTTAGGGTTAGGGTTAGGGGTTAGGTTAGGTTTAATGTTTTTGTTAGGGTTAGGACTAGGGTTAGGGTTAGGGTTAGTTTTAGGGTTAGTGTGAGTGTAAGGGTTTGTGTTTGGATTAGGGGTAGAGTTAAGGTTAGGGTTAGTGTTAGGGTTTGGGTTAGGTTAAGAATTAGGTTTTGGCTTAGGGTTACGTTTAGGGTTAGGGTTAGGGTTAGGTTAGGGTTACGGTTTGGGTAAGGGTTATGGTTAGGGTAAGGTTTGGTTTAGGGTTAGGGTAAGTGTTAAGTTTAGGGTGAAGCTTTGGCTTTGTGTTAGGGTTAGGTTTAGGGTTAGGGTTAAGTTTATGGTTTGGGTTAGGGTTCGGGTAAGGGTTAGTGTTAGGGTTAGGGTTAGGGTTTGGATTAGGGTTAGGGTTAGGGTTAGGTTTATGGTTAGGGTTAGGGTTAGGGTTAGGGTTAGGATTAGTGTTAGGGTTAGGGTTAGAGTTAGGGTTAGAGTTAGGATTAGTGTTAGGGTTAGGGTTAGGGTTAGTGTTAGCGTTTGTGTTAGGGTTTGGGTTTGGGTTAGGGTTAGGTTTTGTGTTAGGGTTAGGGTTAGGGTTAGGGTTAGGTTTAGGGTTAGGATTAGTGTTAGGGTTAGGGTTAGGGTTAGTGTTAGGCTTTGTGTTAGGGTTAGTGTTAGGGTTAGGGTTAGGGTTAGTGTTAGGGTTAGGGTTAGTGTTAGGGTTAGGTTTAAGATTAATGTTAGGGTTAGGGTTAGGGTTAGTGTTAGGGTTTGTGTTAGGGTTAGTGTTAGTGTTAGGGTTAGGGTTTGGGGTTGGGTTAGGGTTAGGGTTAGGTTTAGATTTCGGATTAGGGTTTCGGTTAGGGTTAGGTTTAGGATTAGTGTTAGGGTTAGGTTTAGGGTTAGCTTTGGGTTAGGGATTGGGTTTGGTTTAGGATTAGGTTTAGGGTTAGGGTTTGGGTTAGGATGAGCGTTAGGTTTAGGGTTAGGGTTTGGGATTGGGTTAGGGTTAGTGTTTGTGTTAGGTTCAGGGTTAGGGTTAGGTTCAGGGTTTGGGTTTGGTTTAGGGTTAGGGTTAGGGTTTATATTTAGGGTTAGGGTTTGGGTTAGGGTTAGGTTTAGGGTTAAGTTTAGGGTTTGGGTAAGGTTTGGGTTAGGATTAGGTTTACTGTCTGTGTGTGGGTTAGGGTTACGGTTTGGATTAGTGTTAGGGTTAGGGTTAGGGTTAGGTTAGGTTTAGGGTTAGGGTTTGGGTTAGGGTTAGGGTTAGGGTTAGTATTAGGGTTTGGGTTAGGGTTATGGTTAGGTTTAGGGTTAGGGTTAGGGTTAGGGTTTGGGTTATGGTTAGGATTAAATTAGGGTTATGGTTATGGTTAGGGTTTGCATTAGGGTTAAGTTTAAGATTAGAGTTAGGGTTACTGTTAGGGTTAGGGTTAGGGTTAGGGTTAGGTTTAGGGTGAGGTTTTGGATTTTGGTTAGTGTTAAATTTCGAGTTAGAGTTAGGGTTAGGGTATGGGTTAGGTTTAGGGTTAGCGTTAAGTTTAGGGTTAGAGTTTGGGTTAGGTTTAGGGTTAGGGTTAAGGCTAGTGTTAGGGTTAAGTTTAGGGTTAGGGTTAGGGTTTCC
>CM069527.1:119782500-119787500 GCA_035773235.1 Eospalax fontanierii
TTAGGTTTAGGGTTAGTGTGAGTGTAAGGGTTTGGGTTTGGATTAGGGGTAGAGTTAAGGTTAGGGTTAGTGTTAGGGTTTGGGTTAGGTTAAGAGTTAGGTTTGGGTTAGGGTTACGGTTAGGGTTACGGTTAGGGTTATGGTTAGGGTTACGGTTTGGGTAAGGGTTATGGTTAGGGTTAGGGTTAGGTTTTGGGTTAGGGTTAGTTTTAGGATTAGTATTAGGTTTTGAGTTAGGGTTAGGGATAGGGTTAGGGTTAGGTTTAGGGTGAGGGTTTGGGTTTGGGTTAGTGTTAAGTTTAGAGTTAGGGTTAGGGTTATGGTTTGGGTTAGGGTTAGGGTTAGGCTTATATTTAGGGTCAGGGTTTCGGTTAGGTTTAGCTTTAGAGTTAGTATTAGGGTTAAGTTTAGGGTTTGGGTAAGGTTTAGGGTTAGGTTTAGGTTTAATGTCTCGGTTTGGGTTAGGGTTAGGGTTAGAGTTATGGTTAGGGTTAAGATTACGGTTAGGTTTTGGTTTCGGTTAGGGTTAGTGTTAGGGTTAGGGTTAGGGTTACGGTTTGGGTTAGGGTTAGGGTTAGGGTTAGGTTTAGGCTTAGGGTTAGAGTTAGGGTTTGGGTTAGGGTTACAGTTAGGGTTAGGGTTAGGGTTAGGGTTACGGTTTGGGTAAGGGTTATGGTTAGGGTAAGGTTTGGTTTAGGGTTAGGGTTAGGGTTAGGGTTAGGTTTAGGGGAGGTTTTGGCTTTGTGTTAGGGTTAGGTTTAGGGTTAGGGTTAGGGTTAGGGGTTGGGTTAGGGTTATGGTTAGGGTTAGTGTTAGGGTTAGGGTTAGGGTTAGGGTTAGGGGTAGGGTTTGGGTTAGGATTAGGGTTAGGGTTAGGGTTAGGGATAGGATTACGATTAGGGTTAGGGTTTGGGTTAGGGTTAGGTTTAGGGTAAGGTTTTTTTAGGGTTAGGCTTAGGGTTAGGTTCAGGTTTAGGGTTTGTGTTAGGGTTTGTGTTAGGGTTAGGGTTAGGGTTTGGGTTTGGTTTAGGGTTAGGTTTAGGTTTAGAGTCAGTATTAGGGTTTGGGTTAGGGTTAGGGTTAGGGTTAGGTTTAGGGTTTGGGTAAGGTTTAGTGTTAGGGTTAAGATTTGGCTTAGGGTTAGGGTTAGGGTTAGGGTTTGGGTTAGGGTTAGGGTTAGGGTTTGGGGTAGGGTTAGGGTTAACGTTAGGCTTTGGTTTAGGTTTAGGGTTAGGGTTTGGGGTTAGGTGTTAGGGGTTATGGTTAGGGTTAGGATTAGGTTTTGGGTTAGGGTTAGTGTTAATGTTAGGGTTTGGGTGAGGGTTAGGGTTAGGGTTAGGATTAGGGTTTCTGTTAGGGTTAGGGTTAGGGTTAGGGTTTAGGTTAGGTTTAGGGTTTCGGTTAGGGTTAGGACTAGGATTAGGGTTAGGGTTAGGTTTAGGGTTAGTGTGAGTGTAAGGGTTTGGGTTTGGATTAGGGGTTGATTTAAGGTTAGGGTTAGTGTTAGGGTTTGGGTTAGGTTAAGAGTTAGGTTTTGGGTTATGGTTACGCTTAGGTTTAGGGTTAGTGTTAGTGTTAGGTTTAGGGTTAGGGTTTGGGTTAGGGTTAGGGTTAGGGTTTGGCTTAGGGTTAGGTTTTGTGTTATCTTTAGGGTTAGTGTTAGGGTTAAGTTTTAGGTTTGGGTAAGGTTAAGGGTTAGGATTAGGTTTAATTTCTGGTTTTGGGTTAAGGTTAGTGTTAGGGTTAGGGTTTGGTTTAGGGTTAGGGTTAAGATTAGGGTTAGGTTTTGGTTTCGGTTAGGGTTAGTGTTAGGGTTAGGGTTAGGGTTAGGGTTAGGGTTTGGGTTAGGGTTAGGGTTTGGGTTAATTTTAGGCTGAGGGTTAGAGTTAGGGTTTGGGTTAGGATGAGGGTTAGGATTAGGGGTAGGGTTTGGGTTTGGGTTAGGGTTAGGGTTTGTGTTAGGATTAGGGTTAGGGTTAGGATTAAGGTTAGGGTTAGGTTTAGGGTGAGGGTTTGGGTTTGGGTTAGTGTTAAGTTTAGAGTTAGGTTTAGGGTTTGGGTTTGGGTTAGGGTTAGGGTTAGGGTTAGAGTTAGGTTTAGGTTTCGGGTTAGGGTTTGGGATAGGATTAGGGTTAGGGTTTGGGTTAGGATTAGGGTTAGGGTTAGAGTTAGGTTTAGGTTTCGGGTTAGGGTTTGGGATAGGTTTAGGGTTAGGGTTAGGGTTAGGGTTGGGGTTTCCATTAGGGTTAGGGTTAGAATTAGGGTTAGGATTTGGGTTAGGGTTACGGTTAGGGTTAGTGTTAGGGTCAGGGTGAGGGTTTGTGTTCGGGTTAGTGTTAGGGTTAGGATTAGTGTTAGGGTTAGCTTTGGGTTAGGGTCTGTGTTTGGTTTAGGATTAGGTTTAGGGTTAGGGTTTGGGTTAAGATGAGGGTTAGGTTTAGGGTTAGGGTTTGGGTTTGGGTTAGGGTTAGTGTTTGTGTTAGGGTTAGGGTTAGGGTTAGGGTGTGGGTTAGGGTTAGAGTTAGGGTTAGGTTTAGGGTTAGGGTTTGGGTTAGGGTTACGGTTAGGGTTAGTGTTAAGGTTAGGGTTAGGGTTTGAGTTCGGGTTAGTGTTAGGGTTAGGTTTAGTGTTAGCTTTGGGTTACGGTTTGGGTTTGGTTTAGGGTTAGGGTTAGGGTTATGGTTAGGTTTAGGGTTAGGTTTAGGGTTAGGGATAGGATTACGATTAGGGTTAGGGTTAGGGTTAGTATTAGGGTTTGTGTTAGGGTTAGGGTTAGGTTTAGGAATAGGGTTAGAGTTAGGGTTTGGGTTAGGGTTAGAATTAGGGTTAGGGTTAGGGTTTGCGTTAGGGTTTGCGTTAGGGTTAGGGTTAAGTTTAGGGTTAGGTTTACTGTTAGGGTTAGGGTTAGGGTTAAGGTTAGGGTGAGGGTGATGGTTTGGGTTTGGGTTAGTGTTAAGTTTAGAGTTAGGGTTAGGGTTAGGGTTAGGGTTAGGGTTAGGGTTAGGGTTATGGTTAGGATTAGTGTTAGGGTTAGTGTTATGGTTAGTGTTAGGGTTTGTGTTAGGGTTAGTGTTAGGGTTAGGGTTAGGGTTTGGGTTTGGCTTAGGGTTAGGTTTTGTGTTAGGGTTAGGGTTAGGGTTAGGGTTAGGGTTAGGATTAGTGTTAGGGTTAGGGTTAGGGTTAGGGTTAGTGTTAGGGTTAAGTTTAGGGTTTGGGTAAGGTTATGGGTTAGGATTTGGTTTAATTTCTGGTTTTGGGTTAAGGTTAGGGTTAGGGTTATGGTTAGGGTTAGGGTTAGGGTTAGGGTTAAGATTAGGGTTAGGTTTTGGTTCCGGTTAGGGTTAGTGTTAGGGTTAGGGATAGGGTTAGGGTTAGGGTTAGGGTTTGGGTTAGGGTTAGGGTTTGGGTTAGGTTTAGGCTGAGGGTTAGCGTTAGGGTTTGGGTTAGGATGAGGGTTACGTTAGGGGTAGGGTTTGGGTTTGGGTTAGGGTTAGGTTTTGTGTTAGGATTAGGGTTAGGGTTAGGATTAGGGTTAGGTTTAGGTTTAGGGTGAGGGTTTGTGTTAGGGTTAATGTTAAGTTTAGAGTTAGGTTTAGGGTTAGGGTTTGGGTTAGGGTTAGGGTTAGGGTTAGAGTTAGGTTTAGGTTTCGGGTTAGGTTTTGGGATAGGTTTAGGGTTAGGGTTAGTGTTAGGGTTGGGGTTTCCGTTAGGGTTAGGGTTAGGTTTAGGGTTAGGATTTGGTTTAGGGTTACGGTTAGGGTTAGTGTTAGGGTCAGGGTTAGGTTTTGTGTTCGGGTTAGTGTTAGGGTTAGAATTAGTGTTAGGGTTAGTTTTAGGGTTAGCTTTGGGTTAGGGTTTGGGTTTGGTTTAGGGTTAGGTTTACGGTTAGGGTTTGGGTTAGGATGAGAGTTAGTGTTTGTGTTAGGGTTAGGGTTAGGGTTAGGGTTAGGGTTTGGGTTAGGGTTAGGGTTAGGGTTAGGTTTAGGGTTAGGGTTTGGGTTAGGGTTAGGGTTAGGGTCAAGTTTAGGGTTTGGGTAAAGTTTAGGGTTAGGAATAGGTTTACTGTCTGTGTGTGGGTTAGGGTTAATTTTAGGGTTTGGGTAATGTTTAGGGTTAGGATTAGGTTTACTGTCTGGGTGTGGGTTAGGTTTAGGGTTTGGATTAGTGTTAGGGTTAGGGTTAGGGTTAGGTTTAGGGATAGGGTTAGATTTAGGGTTTGGGTTAGGGTTAGGATTAGGGTTAGGGTTAGGGTTATGGTTAGGGTTTGCGTTAGGGTTAGGGTTAAGTTTAGGGTTAGGGTTAGGGTTAGGGTTAGGATTATGTTTAGTGTGATGGTTTGGCTTTGGGTTAGTGTTAAGTTTAGAGTTAGGGTTATGGTTAGGGTTTGGGTTAGGGTTATTGTTAGGGTTTGGTTTAGGGTTAGGTTTTGTGTTATCTTTAGGGTTAGGGTTAGGGTTAGTGTTAGGGTTAAGTTTAGGGTTTGGGTAAGGTTAGGGGTTAGGATTAGGTTTAATTTCTGGTTTTGTGTTAAGGTTAGGGTTAGGGTTAGGGTTAGGGTTAGGGTTAGGGTTAGGGTTAAGATTAGGGTTAGGTTTTGGTTCGGTTAGGGTTAGTGTTAGGGTTAGGGTTAGTGTTAGGGTTATGGTTTGTGTTAGGGTTAGGGTTACGGTTTGGGTAAGGGTTATGGTTAGGGTAAGGTTTGGTTTAGGGTTAGGGTAAGTGTTAGATTTAGGGTGATGCTTTGGCTTTGTGTTAGTGTTAGGTTTAGGGTTAGGGTTGGGTTATGGTTTGGGTTAGGGTTAGGGTAAGGGTTAGTGTTAGGGTTAGGGTTAGGGTTTGGATTAGGGTTAGGGTTAGGGTTAGGTTTAGGGTTAGGGTTAGGATTAGTGTTAGGGTTAGGGTTAGAGTTAGGGTTAGGGTTAGGATTAGTGTTAGGGTTAGGGTTAGGGTTAGGGTTTGTGTTAGGGTTAGGGTTAGGGTTAGGGTTTGGGTTTGGGTTG
>CM069527.1:119790000-119797500 GCA_035773235.1 Eospalax fontanierii
TTTGGGTTTGGGTTAGTGTTAGGGTTTGGTTAGGATTAGGTTTTCGGTTTGTGTTAGGGTTAGTGTTAGGTTTAGTGTTAGGGTTAGTGTTAGGGTTAGAGTTTCGATTAGTGTTAGGGTTAGGGTTAGGGTTAGGTTTAGGTCTTGGGTTAGGGTTAGGGTTTGGGTTAGGGTTAGGTTTACGGTTTGGGTTAGAGTTAGGGTTAGGTTTAGGGTTAGGGTTAGGTTTAGGGTTTGGGTTAGGGTTAGGGTTATGATTAGGGTTAGAGTTATGGTTAGGGTTTGGGTTAGGGTAAGGGTTAGGATTAGCCTTTGGGTTAGGGTTAGAGTTTGGGGTAGGGGTAGGGTTAGGGTTAGGGTTTGCGTTAGGATTAGGGTTAAGATTAGGGTAAGGGTTACTGTTAGGGTTAGGGTTAGGGTTAGGGTTAGGGTTAGGTTTAGGATGAGGGTTTGGGTTTGGGTTAGTGTTAAGTTTAGAGTTAGGTTTAGGGTTAAGGTTTGGGTTAGGGTTACGGTTAGGGTTAGGGTAAGGTTTAGGGTTAGGTTTTGGGATAGGTTTAGGGTTAGGGTTAGGGTTAGGGTTGGGATTTCCGTTAGGTTTAGGGTTAGGTTTGGGTTTAGGATTTGGGTTAGGGTTACGGTTAGGTTTAGTGTTAGGGTTAGGGTTAGGGTTTCTGTTCGGCTTAGTGTTAGGGTTAGGATTAGTGTTATGTTTAGGTTTAGGGTTAGCTTTGGGTTAGGGTTTGGGTTTGGTTTAGGGTTAGGTTTAGGGTTAGGGTTTGGATTAGGATGAGGGTTAGGTTTAGGGTTAGGGTTTGGGTTTGGGTTAGGGTTAGTGTTTGTGTTAGGGTTAGGGTTAGGGTTAGGGTGTGGGTTAGGGTTAGAGTTAGGGTTAGGTTTAGGGTTAGGGTTTGGGTTAGGGTTACGGTTAGGGTTAGTGTTAAGGTTAGGGTTAGGGTTTGAGTTCGGGTTAGTGTTAGGGTTAGGTTTAGTGTTAGCTTTGGGTTACGGTTTGGGTTTGGTTTAGGGTTAGGGTTAGGGTTATGGTTAGGTTTAGGGTTAGGTTTAGGGTTAGGGATAGGATTACGATTAGGGTTAGGGTTAGGGTTAGTATTAGGGTTTGTGTTAGGGTTAGGGTTAGGTTTAGGAATAGGGTTAGAGTTAGGGTTTGGGTTAGGGTTAGAATTAGGGTTAGGGTTAGGGTTTGCGTTAGGGTTTGCGTTAGGGTTAGGGTTAAGTTTAGGGTTAGGTTTACTGTTAGGGTTAGGGTTAGGGTTAAGGTTAGGTTTAGGGTGATGGTTTGGGTTTGGGTTAGTGTTAAGTTTAGAGTTAGGGTTAGGGTTAGGGTTAGGGTTAGGGTTAGGGTTAGGGTTATGGTTAGGATTAGTGTTAGGGTTAGTGTTATGGTTAGTGTTAGGGTTTGTGTTAGGGTTAGTGTTAGGGTTAGGGTTAGGGTTTGGGTTTGGCTTAGGGTTAGGTTTTGTGTTAGGGTTAGGGTTAGGGTTAGGGTTAGGGTTAGGATTAGTGTTAGGGTTAGGGTTAGGGTTAGGGTTAGTGTTAGGGTTAAGTTTAGGGTTTGGGTAAGGTTATGGGTTAGGATTTGGTTTAATTTCTGGTTTTGGGTTAAGGTTAGGGTTAGGGTTATGGTTAGGGTTAGGGTTAGGGTTAGGGTTAAGATTAGGGTTAGGTTTTGGTTCCGGTTAGGGTTAGTGTTAGGGTTAGGGATAGGGTTAGGGTTAGGGTTAGGGTTTGGGTTAGGGTTAGGGTTTGGGTTAGGTTTAGGCTGAGGGTTAGCGTTAGGGTTTGGGTTAGGATGAGGGTTACGTTAGGGGTAGGGTTTGGGTTTGGGTTAGGGTTAGGTTTTGTGTTAGGATTAGGGTTAGGGTTAGGATTAGGGTTAGGTTTAGGTTTAGGGTGAGGGTTTGTGTTAGGGTTAATGTTAAGTTTAGAGTTAGGTTTAGGGTTAGGGTTTGGGTTAGGGTTAGGGTTAGGGTTAGAGTTAGGTTTAGGTTTCGGGTTAGGTTTTGGGATAGGTTTAGGGTTAGGGTTAGTGTTAGGGTTGGGGTTTCCGTTAGGGTTAGGGTTAGGTTTAGGGTTAGGATTTGGTTTAGGGTTACGGTTAGGGTTAGTGTTAGGGTCAGGGTTAGGTTTTGTGTTCGGGTTAGTGTTAGGGTTAGAATTAGTGTTAGGGTTAGTTTTAGGGTTAGCTTTGGGTTAGGGTTTGGGTTTGGTTTAGGGTTAGGTTTACGGTTAGGGTTTGGGTTAGGATGAGAGTTAGTGTTTGTGTTAGGGTTAGGGTTAGGGTTAGGGTTAGGGTTTGGGTTAGGGTTAGGGTTAGGGTTAGGTTTAGGGTTAGGGTTTGGGTTAGGGTTAGGGTTAGGGTCAAGTTTAGGGTTTGGGTAAAGTTTAGGGTTAGGAATAGGTTTACTGTCTGTGTGTGGGTTAGGGTTAATTTTAGGGTTTGGGTAATGTTTAGGGTTAGGATTAGGTTTACTGTCTGGGTGTGGCTTAGGTTTAGGGTTTGGATTAGTGTTAGGGTTAGGGTTAGGGTTAGGTTTAGGGATAGGGTTAGATTTAGGGTTTGGGTTAGGGTTAGGATTAGGGTTAGGGTTAGGGTTATGGTTAGGGTTTGCGTTAGGGTTAGGGTTAAGTTTAGGGTTAGGGTTAGGGTTAGGGTTAGGATTATGTTTAGTGTGATGGTTTGGCTTTGGGTTAGTGTTAAGTTTAGAGTTAGGGTTATGGTTAGGGTTTGGGTTAGGGTTATTGTTAGGGTTTGGTTTAGGGTTAGGTTTTGTGTTATCTTTAGGGTTAGGGTTAGGGTTAGTGTTAGGGTTAAGTTTAGGGTTTGGGTAAGGTTAGGGGTTAGGATTAGGTTTAATTTCTGGTTTTGTGTTAAGGTTAGGGTTAGGGTTAGGGTTAGGGTTAGGGTTAGGGTTAAGATTAGGGTTAGGTTTTGGTTCGGTTAGGGTTAGTGTTAGGGTTAGGGTTAGTGTTAGGGTTATGGTTTGTGTTAGGGTTAGGGTTACGGTTTGGGTAAGGGTTATGGTTAGGGTAAGGTTTGGTTTAGGGTTAGGGTAAGTGTTAGATTTAGGGTGATGCTTTGGCTTTGTGTTAGTGTTAGGTTTAGGGTTAGGGTTGGGTTATGGTTTGGGTTAGGGTTAGGGTAAGGGTTAGTGTTAGGGTTAGGGTTAGGGTTTGGATTAGGGTTAGGGTTAGGGTTAGGTTTAGGGTTAGGGTTAGGATTAGTGTTAGGGTTAGGGTTAGAGTTAGGGTTAGGGTTAGGATTAGTGTTAGGGTTAGGGTTAGGGTTAGGGTTTGTGTTAGGGTTAGGGTTAGGGTTAGGGTTTGGGTTTGGGTTGGGGTTAGGTTTTGTGTTAGGGTTAGGGTTAGGGTTAGGGTTAGGTTTAGGATTAGTGTTAGGGTTAGGGTTAGGGTTAGGGTTAGGGTTTGTGTTAGGGTTAGTGTTAGGGTTAGGGTTTGGGTTTGGGTTGGGGTTAGGTTTTGTGTTAGGGTTAGGGTTAGGGTTAGGGTTAGGTTTAGGATTAGTGTTAGGGTTAGGGTTAGGGTTAGGGTTAGGGTTTGTGTTAGGGTTAGTGTTAGGGTTAGGGTTAGGGTTAGGTTTAGGGTTACGATTAGTGTTAGGGTTGGGGTTAGGGTTAGTGTTAAGGTTTGTGTTAGGGTTAGTGTTAGGGTTAGGTTTAGGGTTTGGGTTTGGGTTAGGGTTAGGGTTAGGTTTAGAGTTCGTATTAGGGTTTGGGTTAGGGTTAGGATTAGGTTTAGGGTTTGGGTAAGGTTTAGTGTTAGGATTAGGTTTAGGGTTAGGGTTTGCGTTTGGGTTAAGGTTTGGATTAGGTTTAAGGTTAGGATTACGGTTTGGTTTACGGTTAGGGTTAGGGTTTGAGTTAGGGTTAGGTTTAGGGTTAGGCTATGGTTTTTGGTTAGCGTTAGGTTTAGGGTTTGGTTTAGGGTTACTCTTTGTGTTAGGGTTAGTGTTAGGTTTAGGGTTAGGGTTAGTGTTAGGGTTAGAGTTTGGATTACTGTTAGTGTTAGGGTTAGGGTTAGATTTAGGGCTTGGGTTAGGGTTAGGGTTTGGGTTAGGATTAGTGTTAGGGTTAGGGTTAGGGTTAGGGTTAGGATTAGTGTTAGTGTTAGTGTTAGGGTTAGTGTTAGGGTTTGTGTTAGGGTTAGTGTTAGGGTTAGGGTTAGGGTTTGGGTTTGGGTTAGGGTTAGGTTTTGTGTTAGGGTTAGGGTTAGGGTTAGGGTTAGGGTTAGGGTTAGGATTAGTGTTAGGGTTAGGGTTAGGGTTAGTGTTAGGGTTTGTGTTAGGGTTAGTGTTAGGATTAGGTTTAGGGTTAGGGTTAGGGTTAGGATTAGTGTTAGGGTTAGGGTTAGGGTTAGTGTTAGGTTTAGAGTTCGGATTAGGGTTTGGGTTAGGGTTAGGGTTAGGTTTAGGGTATGGGTAAGGTTTAGTGTTCGGATTATGTTTAGGGTTAGGGTTTGGATTAGGGTTAGGGTTAGGGTTAGGGTTTGGGTTAGGGTTAGGCTTAGGGTTTGGGGTTGGGTTAGGGTTAGGTTTAAGGTTAGGGTTAGGGTTACTGTTTCTGTTAGGGTTAGTGTTAGGTTTAGGGTTAGGTTTAGTGTTAGGGTTAGAGTTTGGATTAGTGTTAGTGCTAGAGTTAGGGTTAGATTTATTGCTTGGGTTAGGGTTAGGGTTTGGGTTAGGATTATTGTTAGGGTTAGGGTTAGTGTTAGGGTTAGGATTAGTGTTAGGGTTAGGGTTAGGGTTAGTTTTAGGGTTTGTGTTAGGGTTAGTGTTAGGGTTAGGGTTAGGTTTTGGGTTTGGGTTAGGGTTAGGTTTTGTGTTAGGGTTAATGTTAGGGTTAGGTTTAGGGTTAGGGTTTGGGTTAGGGTTAGGGTTAGAGTTAGGGTTAGGGTTAAGTTTAGGTTTTGGGTAAGGTTTAGAGTTAGGATTAGGTTTACTGTCTGGGTGTGGGTTAGAGTTAGGGTTTGGAATTAGTGTTAGGGTTAGGGTTAGGGTTAGGTCTAGGTTTTGGTTTAGGGTTAGGGTTAGGGTTAGGATTAGGGTTAGGGTTAGGGTTAGGGTTTGGGTTAGGGTTAGGCTTAGGGTTTGGGGTTTGGTTAGGGTTAGGTTTAGGGTTAGGGTTAGGGTTACTGTTTCTGTTAGGGTTAGTGTTAGGTTTAGGGTTAGGGTTATTGTTAGGGTTAGAGTTTGGATTATTGTTAGTGCTAGGGTTAGGGTTAGATTTATTGCTTGGGTTATGGTTAGGTTTTGGGTTAGGATTACTGTTAGGGTTAGGGTTAGTGTTAGGGTTAGGATTAGTGTTAGGGTTAGGGTTAGGGTTAGTTTTAGGGTTTGTGTTAGGGTTAGTGTTAGGGTTAGGGTTAGGTTTTGGGTTTGTGTTAGGGTTAGGTTTTGTGTTAGGGTTAATGTTAGGGTTAGGTTTAGGGTTAGGGTTTGGGTTAGGGTTAGGGTTAGAGTTAGGGTTAGGGTTAAGTTTAGGTTTTGGGTAAGGTTTAGAGTTAGGATTAGGTTTACTGTCTGGGTGTGGGTTAGAGTTAGGGTTTGGAATTAGTGTTAGGGTTAGGGTTAGGGTTAGGTTTAGGTTTTGGGTTAGGGTTAGGGTTAGGGTTATGGTTAGTATTTGGGTTTGGGTTACGGTTAGGTTTAGGTTTAGGGTTAGGGTTAGGGTTAGAGTTTGGGTTATGGTTAGGATTAGGATTAGGGTTATGGTTATGGTTAGGGTTGCGTTAGGGTTAGGGTTAAGATTAGGTTAAGGGTTACTGTTAGGGTTAGGGTTAGGGTTAGGGTTATTGTTAGGTTTAGGGTGAGGGTTTGGGTTTGGGTTAGTGTTAGGGTTTGGTTAGGATTAGGTTTTCGGTTTGTGTTAGGGTTAGTGTTAGGTTTAGTGTTAGGGTTAGTGTTAGGGTTAGAGTTTCGATTAGTGTTAGGGTTAGGGTTAGGGTTAGGTTTAGGTCTTGGGTTAGGGTTAGGGTTTGGGTTAGGGTTAGGTTTACGGTTTGGGTTAGAGTTAGGGTTAGGTTTAGGGTTAGGGTTAGGTTTAGGGTTTGGGTTAGGGTTAGGGTTATGATTAGGGTTAGAGTTATGGTTAGGGTTTGGGTTAGGGTAAGGGTTAGGATTAGCCTTTGGGTTAGGGTTAGAGTTTGGGGTAGGGGTAGGGTTAGGGTTAGGGTTTGCGTTAGGATTAGGGTTAAGATTAGGGTAAGGGTTACTGTTAGGGTTAGGGTTAGGGTTAGGGTTAGGGTTAGGTTTAGGATGAGGGTTTGGGTTTGGGTTAGTGTTAAGTTTAGAGTTAGGTTTAGGGTTAAGGTTTGGGTTAGGGTTACGGTTAGGGTTAGGGTAAGGTTTAGGGTTAGGTTTTGGGATAGGTTTAGGGTTAGGGTTAGGGTTAGGGTTGGGATTTCCGTTAGGTTTAGGGTTAGGTTTGGGTTTAGGATTTGGGTTAGGGTTACGGTTAGGTTTAGTGTTAGGGTTAGGGTTAGGGTTTCTGTTCGGCTTAGTGTTAGGGTTAGGATTAGTGTTATGTTTAGGTTTAGGGTTAGCTTTGGGTTAGGGTTTGGGTTTGGTTTAGGGTTAGGTTTAGGGTTAGGGTTTGGATTAGGATGAGGGTTAGGTTTAGGGTTAGGGTTTGGGTTTGGGTTAGGGTTAGTGTTTGTGTTAGGGTTAGGGTTACTGTTATTGTTAGGGTTAGGGTTAGGATTAGGGTTAGGGTTATGGTTAGGGTTAGAGTTAGGGTTATGTTCAGTGTTAGGGTTAGGTTTGGGGTTTCGGTTAGGGTTAGGGTTCGGTTTAGGGTTAGGGTTTGGGTTCGGGTTAGTGTTAGGGTTAGGATTAGTGTTAGGGTTAGGTTTAGGGATAACTTTGCGGTAGGGTTTGGGTTGCGTTTAGGGTTAGGGTTAGGGTTAGGGTTGGGGTTAGGTTTAGGGTTAGGGTTAGGGTTAGGGATAGGATTACGATTAGGGTTAGGGTTTTGGTTAGGGTTAGGGTTACGGTTTGGGTTAGGGTTACGGTTAGGGTAAGGTTATTTTAGGGTTAGGGTTAGGCTTAGGTTCAGGGTTAGGGTTTGTGTTAGGGTTAGGCTTAGGGTTTGGGTTTGGTTTAGGTTAGGGTTAGGGTTAGGGTTTGGATTAGGATGAGGGTTAGGTTTAGGGTTAGGGTTTGTGTTAGGGTTAGGGTTAGTGTTAGCGTTACGATTTGGGTTAGGTAGGGTTAGGGATAGGATTACGATTAGGGTTAGGTTTGGGTTAGGGTTAGGGTTAGGGTAAGGCTTAGGGTTACGGTTTGGGTTAGGGTTATGGTTAGGGTAAGGCTTTTTTAGGGTTAGGGTTAGGGTTAAGTTCAGGGTTAGGGTTTGTGTTACGGTTATTGTTAGGCTTAGGGTTAGGGTTTGGGTTTGGGTTAGGGTTAGGGTTAGGTTTAGACATAGGATTAGGTTTGGGTTAGGGTTAGGGTTTGGGGAA
>CM069527.1:119800000-119817500 GCA_035773235.1 Eospalax fontanierii
TTTAGGGTAAGGTTTTTTTAGGGTTAGGCTTAGGGTTAGGTTCAGGGTTAGGGTTTTTGTTAGGGTTAGTGTTAGGTGTAGGGTTAGGGTTTGGTTTTGGTTTAGGGTTAGGGTTAGGTTTATAGTTAGTAGTAGGGTTTGGGTTAGGGTTAGGGTTAGGGTTAGGTTTAGGGTTTGGGTAAGGTTTAGTGTTAGGTTTAAGGTTTGGCTTAGGGTTAGGGTTAGGGTTAGGGTTTGGGTTAGGGTTAGGGTTAGGGTTTGGGGTAGGGTTAGGTTTAGGGTTAGGATTTGGGTTTGAGTTAGGGTTAGGGCTAGGGTTAGGGTTAACGTTAGGCTTTGGTTTAGGTTTAGGGTTAGGGTTCGGGGTTAGGGGTTAGGGGTTATGGTTAGGGTTAGGATTAGGTTTTGGGTTAGGGTTAGTGTTAATGTTCGGGTTTGGGTGAGGGTTAGGGTTAGGGTTAGGATTAGGGTTTCTGTTAGGGTTAGTGTTAGGGTTAGGGTTTAGGTTAGGTTTAGGGTTTGGGTTAGGGTTAGGACTTGGTTAGGGTTAGGGTTAAGTTTAGGGTTAGTGTGAGTGTAAGGGTTTGGGTTTGGATTAGGGGTAGAGTTAAGTTTAGGGTTAGTGTTAGGGTTAAGGTTAGGTTAAGAGTTAGGTTTTGGGTTAGGGTTATGGTTAGGGTTAGGGTTAGTGTTAGTGTTAGGTTTAGGGTTAGGGTTTGGGTTAGGGTTAGGGTTAGGGTTTGGCTTAGGGTTAGGTTTTGTGTTATCTTTAGGGTTAGTGTTAGGGTTAAGTTTAGGGTTTGGGTAAGGTTAAGGGTTAGGATTAGGTTTAATTTCTGGTTTTGGGTTAAGGTTAGTGTTCGGGTTAGGGTTAGGTTTAGGGTTAGGGTTAAGATTAGGATTAGGTTTTGGTTTCGGTTAGGGTTAGTGTTAGGGTTAGGGTTAGGGTTAGGGTTAGGGTTTGGGTTAGGGTTAGGGTTTGGGTTAATTTTAGGCTGAGGGTTAGAGTTAGGGTTTGGGATAGGATGAGGGTTAGGATTAGGGGTAGGGTTTGGGTTTGGGTTAGGGTTAGGTTTTGTGTTAGGATTAGGGTTAGGGTTAGGATTAGGGTTAGGGTTAGGCTTAGGGTGAGGGTTTGGGTTTGGGTTAATGTTAAGTTTAGAGTTAGGTTTAGGGTGAGGGTTTGGGTTAGGGTTAGGGTTACGGTTAGAGTTAGGTTTAGGTTTCGGGTTAGGGTTTGGGATAGGTTTAGGGTTAGGGTTAGGGTTAGGGTTGGGGTTTCCGTTAGGGTTAGGGTTAGAATTAGGGTTAGGATTTGGGTTAGGGTTACGGTTAGGGTTAGTGTTAGGGTCAGGGTTAGGGTTTGTGTTCGGGTTAGTGTTAGGGTTAGGATTAGTGTTAGGGTTAGGTTTAGGTTTAGCATTTGGTTAGGGTGTGAGTTTGGTTTAGCATTAGGTTTAGGGTTAGGGTTTGGTTTAAGATGAGGGTTAGGTTTAGGGTTAGGTTTTGGGTTTGGGTTAGGGTTAGTGTTTGTGATAGGGTTAGGGTTAGGGTTAGGGTTAGGTTTAGGGTAAGGGTTTGGGTTTGGGTTAGTGTAAAGTTTAGGGTTAGGGTTATGGTTAGGTTTAGAGTTAGGATTAGGGTTTGGGTTAGGGTTAAGGTTAGGGTTAGGGTTAGGATTAGGGTAAGGGTTTGGGTTTGGGTTAGTGTTCAGTTTAGGGTTAGGGTTAGGGTTAGGGTTTGGGTTAGTGTTAGGATTAGGGTTAGGTTTAGTGTTAGGGTTTGGGTTACGGTTAGGGTTAGGTTTAGAGTTAGGGTTTGGGTGAGGTTTAGAGTTGGGATTGGGGTAGGGGTTTTGGTTATTGTTGGGGTTAGGGTTAGGGGAAAGATTAGAGTTAGGGTTAGTGTTAGGGTTAGGGTTAGGTTTAGGGTAAGGGTTTGGGTTAGGGTTAGGGTTAGTGTTTGGTTTAGGGTTAGGGTTAATGTTAGTGTTAGGGTTAGGGTTAGGTTTAGGGTAAGGGTTTGGGTTAGGGTTAGGGTTAGTGTTTGGTTTAGGGTTAGGGTTAATGTTAGGGTTAGGTTTAGTGTTAGGGTTAGGTTTAGGATTAGGTTTTGGGTTAGGGTTAGTGTTAATGTTAGGGTTTGGGTGAGGGTTAGGTTTACTGTAAGGGTTATGGTTAGGGTTAGGGTTTAGGTTAGGTTTAGGGTTTCGGTTAGGGTTAGGACTAGGTTTAGGGTTAGGGTTAGGTTTAGGGTTAGTGTGAGTGTAAAGGTTTGGGTTTGGATTAGGGGTAGAGTTAACGTTAGGGTTACTATTAGGGTTTGGGTTAGGGTTAGAGTTAGGTTTTGGGTTAGGGTTAGGGTTAGGGTTAGGGTTAGGGTTAGGGTTAGGTGTAGGGTGAGGTTTTCGCTTTGGGTTAGGGTTAGTTTTAGGTTTAGGGTTATTGTTATGGTTTGGGTTAGGCTTAGGGTTAGGATTACTGTTAGAGATAGGATTACGATTAGGGTTAGGGTTTGGGTTAGGGTTAGGGTTAGGGTTACGATTTGGGTTAGGGTTAGCGTTAGGATAAGGTTTTTTTAGGGTTCGGGTTAGGGTTAGGATCAGGGTTTTTGTTTGTGTTAGGGTTAGTGTTAGGGTTAGGGTTAGGGTTTGGGTTTTGGTTAGGGTTAGGGTTAGGTTTAGAGTTAGGATTAGGGTTTGGGTTAGGGTTAGGGTTAGGTTTAGGGTCTGGGTTTGGGTTTGGGTTAGGGTTAGTGTTTGCGTTAGGGTTGGGGTTAGGGTTAGGGTTAGGGTTAGGTTTAGGGTTTGGGTTAGGGTTAGGTTTAGGGTTAGGGTTTGGGTTAGGGTTAGGGTTAAGGTTCAGTTTAGGGTTTGGGTAAAGTTTAGGGTTAGGATTAGGTTTACTGTCTGTATGTGGGTTAGGGTTACGGTTTGGATTAGTGTTAGGGTTAGCGTTAGGGTTAGGTTAGGTTTAGGGTTAGGGTTTGGGTTAGGTTTAGGGTTAGGGTTAAGGTTAGTGTTAGGGTTAAGTTTAGGGTTTGAGTAAGGTTTAGGGTTAGGATTAGGTTTAATATATGGGTTTGGTTTAGGGTTAGGGTTAGGGTTAGGTTTGGGTTAGGGTTAGGATTAGGATTAGGGTTATGGTTATGGTTATGGTTTGCATTAGGGTTAAGGTTAAGTGTTAGGGTTACTGTTAGGGTTAGGGTTAGGGTTAGGGTTAGGTTTAGGTTGAGGTTTTGGGTTTTGGTTAGTGTTAAGTTTCGAGTTAGAGTTAGGGTTAGGGTATGGGTTAGGTTTAGGGTCAGCGTTAAGTTTAGGGTTAGGCTTTGGGTTAGGTTTAGGGTTAGGGTTAAGGTTAGTGTTAGGGTTAAGTTTAGAGTTTGAGTAAGGTTTAGGGTTAGGATTAGGTTTAATGTATGGGTTTGGTTTACGGTTAGGGTTGGGGTTAGGTTTGGGTTAGGGTTACGATTAGGGTTAGGTTTTGGTTTCGGTTAGGGTTAGTGTTAGGGTTAGGGTTAGGGTTCGGGTTTGGGTTAGGGTTAGGGTTAGGGTTAGGTTTACGCTTAGGGTTAGAGTTAGGGTTTGGGTTAGGATGAGGGTTAGGTTTAGGGTTAGGGTTTGGGTTTGTGTTAGGGTTAGGGTTAGGATTAGTGTTAGGGTTACGGTTAGGGTTAGGGTTAGGTTTAGTGTTAGGGTTAGGTTTGGGGTTTCGGTTAGGGTTAGCGTTAAGTTTAGGGCTAGGGTTTGGGTTAGGGTTACGGTTAGGGTTAGTGTTAAGGTTAGGGTTAGGGTTTGAGTTCGGGTTATTGTTAGGGTAGGGTTTAGTTTTAGCTTTGGATTAGGGTTTGGGTTTGGGTTTGGTTTACGGTTAGGGTTAGGGTTAGGGTTAGGGTTAGGTTTAGGGTTAGGGTTAGGGTTAGGGATAGGATTACGATTAGGGTTAGGATTTTGGTTAGGGTTAGGGTTACGGTTTGGGTTAGGGTTACGGTTAGGGTAAGGTTTTTTTAGGGTTAGGGTTAGGCTTAGGTTCAGGGTTAGGGTTTGTGTTAGGGTTAGGCTTAGGGTTTGGGTTTGGGTTATGTTTAGGGTTTGGGTTAGGTTAGGGTTAAGATTAGAGTTAGGGTTCCTGTTAGGTTTTGGGTTAGCATTAGGGGTAGGTTCAGGGTAATGGTTTGGGTTTGGGTTAGTGTTAAGTTTAGGGTTAGGGTTAGGCTTAGGGTTTGGTTTAGTGTTAGGATTAGGGTTAGGTTTAGTGTTAGGGTTTGGGTTAGGGTTAGGGTTAGGGTTAGGGTTAAGTTTAGGTTTTGGGTAATTTTAGGGTTAGGATTAGGTTTACTGTCTGGGTGTGGGTTAGGGGTAGGGTTTGGATTAGTGTTAGGGTTAGGGTTAGGGTTAGGTTTAGGTTTTGGGTTAGGGTTAGGGTTAGGGTTAGGGTGAGTATTAGGGTTTGTGTTAGGGTTAGGGTTAGGTTTAGGGAGAGGTTTAGAGTTAGGGTTTGGGTTAGGGTTAGGATTAGGGTTAGGGTTAGGGTTAGGGTTTGCGTTAGGGTTAGGGTTAAGTTTAGGGTTAGGGTTACTGTTAGGTTAGGGTTAGGTTTAGGTTTTGGGTTAAAGTTAGGGTTAGGGTTAGGGTTAGTATTAGGGTTTGTGTTAGGGTTAGGGTTAGGTTTAGGGATAGGTTTAGAGTTAGGGTTTGGGTTAGGGTTAGGATTAGGGTTAGGGTTAGGGTTAGAGTTTGCGTTAGGGTTAGGGTTAAGTTTAGGGTTAGGGTTACTGTTAGGGTTAGGGTTAGGGTTATGTTTAGGGTGATGGTTTGGCTTTGGGTTAGTGTTAAGTTTAGAGTTAGGGATAGGTTTAGTGTTTGTGTTAGGGTTAGAGTTAGGGTTAGGTTTAGTGTTAGGGTTAGGGTTAGGGTTAGCTTTGGGTTAGGGTGTGAGTTTGGTTTAGGATTAGGTTTAGGGTTAGGGTTTGGGTTAAGATGAGGGTTAGGTTTAGGGTTAGGGTTTGGGTTTGGGTTAGGGTTAGTGTTTGTGTTAGGGTTAGGGTTAGGGTTAGGGTTAGGGTTAGCTTTAGGGTTTGGGTTAGGGTTAGGTTAGGGTTAGGGTTAGGGTTAGGGTTAGGGTTAGGGTTAGGGTTAGGGTTAGCGTTAGGGTTAGGTTAGGTTTAGGGTTAAGGTTTGGGTTAGGTTTAGGGTTAGGGTTAAGGTTAGTGTTAGGGTTAAGTTTAGGGTTTGAGTAAGGTTTAGGGTTAGGATTAGGTTTAATATATGGGTTTGGTTTACGGTTAGGGTTAGGGTTAGGTTTGGGTTAGGGTTAGGATTAGGATTAGGGTTATGGTTATGGTTATGGTTTGCATTAGGGTTAAGGTTAAGATTAGAGTTAGGGTTACTGTTAGGTTTAGGGTTAGGGTTAGGGTTAGGTTTAGGGTGAGGTTTTGGGTTTTGGTTAGTGTTAAGTTTCGAGTTAGAGTTAGGGTTAGGGTATGGGTTAGGTTTAGGGTCAGCGTTAAGTTTAGGGTTAGGCTTTGGGTTAGGTTTAGGGTTAGGGTTAAGGTTAGTGTTAGGGTTAAGTTTAGAGTTTGAGTAAGGTTTAGGGTTAGGATTAAGTTTAATGTATGGGTTTGATTTAGGGTTAGGGTTGGGGTTAGGTTTGGGTTAGGGTTACGATTAGGGTTAGGTTTTGGTTCCGGTTAGGGTTAGTGTTAGGGTTAGGGTTAGGGTTC
The DNA here is from genome assembly GCA_035773235.1 of Eospalax fontanierii. Taxonomy (NCBI): domain Eukaryota; kingdom Metazoa; phylum Chordata; class Mammalia; order Rodentia; family Spalacidae; genus Eospalax; species Eospalax fontanierii. The sequence goes on from CM069527.1 coordinate 119,805,722, forward strand.
GGGTTTGGGTTAGGGTTAGGGTTAGGGTTAGGTTTACGCTTAGGGTTAGGGTTAAGGTTTGGGTTAGGATGAGGGTTAGGTTTAGTGTTAGGGTTTGGGTTTGTGTTAGGGTTAGGGTTTGTGTTAGGGTTAGGGTTAGGGTTAGGATTAGTGTTAGGGTTACGGTCAGCGTTAGGGTTAGTTTTAGTGTTAGGGTCTGGGTCGGGGTTTCAATTGGGGTAAGCGTTAAGTTTAGCGCTAGGGTTTGTGTTAGGGTTATGGTTAGGGTTAGTGTTAAGGTTAGGGTTAGGGTTTGAGTTCGGGTTATTGTTAGGGTTAGGTTTAGTTTTAGCTTTGGGTTAGGGTTTGGGTTTGGTTTAGGGTTAGGGTTAGGGTTAGGGATAGGATTACGATTAGGGTTAGGGTTTTGGTTAGGGTTAGGGTTACGGTTTGGGTTAGGGTTACGGTTAGGGTAAGGTTTTTTTAGGGTTAGGGTTAGGCTTAGGTTCAGGGTTAGGGTTTGTGTTAGGGTTAGGCTTAGGGTTTGGGTTTGGGTTATGTTTAGGGTTTGGGTTAGGGTTAGGGTTAAGATTAGAGTTAGGGTTGTTGTTAGGGTTTGGGTTAGGGTTAGGGGTAGGTTCAGGGTAATGGTTTGGGTTTGGGTTAGTGTTAAGTTTAGGGTTAGGGTTAGGCTTAGGGTTCTGTTTAGTGTTAGGATTAGGGTTAGGTTTAGTGTTAGGGTTTGGGTTAGGGTTAGGGTTAGGGTTAGATTTAAGTTTAGGGTTTGGGTAATTTTAGGGTTAGGATTAGGTTTACTGTCTGGGTGTGGGTTAGGGTTAGGGTTTGGATTAGTGTTAGGGTTAGGGTTAGGGTTAGGTTTAGGTTTTGGGTTAGGGTTAGGGTTAGGGTTAGGGTTAGTATTAGGGTTTGTGTTAGGGTTAGGGTTAGGTTTAGGGATAGGTTTAGAGTTAGGGTTTGGGTTAGGGTTAGGATTAGGGTTAGGGTTAGGGTTAGAGTTTGCGTTAGGTTTAGGGTTAAGTTTAGGGTTAGGGTTACTGTTAGGCTTAGGGTTAGGGTTAGGGTTATGTTTAGGGTGATGGTTTGGCTTTGGGTTAGTGTTAAGTTTAGAGCTAGGGTTAGGGTTAGGGTTTGGTTTAGGGTTAGGTTTTGTGTTATCTTTAGGGATAGGCTTAGGGTTAGTGTTAGGGGTAAGTTTAGGGTTTGGGTGAGGTTAAGGGTTAGGATTAGGTTTAATTTCTGGTTTTGGGTTAAGGTTAGGGTTAGGGTTAGGGTTAGGGTTAGGTTTCGGGTTAATATTAGGGTTAGGTTTTGGTTTCGGTTAGGGTTAGTGTTAGGGTTAGGGTTAGTGTTAGGGTTAGGGTTAGGGTTTGGATTAGGTTTAGGCTGAGGGTTAGAGTTAGGGTTTGGGTTAGGATGAGGGTTAGGATTAGGGGTAGGGTTTGGGTTTGGGTTAGGGTTAGGTTTTGTGTTAGGATTAGGGTTAGGGTTATTATTAGGGTTAGGCTTAGGTTTATGGTGAGGGTTTGGGTTGGGTTATTGTTAAGTTTAGAGTTAGGTTTAGGGTTAGAGTTTGGGTTAGGGTTAGAGTTAGGTTTAGGTTTAGGGTTAGGGATTGGGATAGGTTTAGGGTTAGGGTTAGGGTTAGGGTTGGGGTTTCCGTTAGGGTTAGGGTTAGGTTTAGGGTTAGGATTTGGGTTAGGGTTACGGTTAGGGTTAGTGTTGGGGTCAGGGTTAGGGTTTGTGTTCGGGTTAGTGTTAGGGTTAGGATTAGTGTTAGGGTTAGGTTTAGGGTTAGCTTTGGGTTACGGTTTGGGTTTGGTTTAGGGTTAGGTTTAGGGTTAGGGTTTGGGTTAGGATGAGGGTTAGGTTTAGGGTTAGGATTTGGGTTTGGGTTAGGGTTAGTGTTTGTGTTAGGGTTAGGGTTAGGGTTAGGGTTAGTGTTAGGGTTAGGGTTAGGGTTAGGGTTAGGATTAGGGTTAGCCTTAGGGTTAGGTTCAGTGTTAGGGTTAGGGTTGGGGTTTTGGTTAGGGTTAGGGTTAGGTTTAGATTTAGGATTTGGGTTAGGTTTACGGTTAGGTTTAGCGTTAGGTTTAGGGTTAGGGTTAGGGTTAGGGTTAGGGTTAGGGTTAGGGTTAGGGTTAGGGTTAGGGATAGGATTACGATTAGGGTTAGGGTTTGGGTTAGGGTTAGGGTTAGAGTTAGGGTTACGGTTTGGGTTAGGTTTAGGGTTAGGGATAGGATTACGATTAGGGTTAGGTTTCGGTTAGGGTTAGGGTTAGGGTAAGGCTTTTTTAGGGTTAGGGTTAGGGTTAGGTTCAGGGTTAGGGTTTGTGTTACGGTTAGTGTTAGGGTTAGCGTTAGGGTTTGGGTTTGGGTTAGGGCTAGGTTTAGGTTTAGAGTTAGGATTAGGGTTAGGGTTTGGGGTAGGGTTAGGGTTAGGGTGAGAGTTAGGGTTATGGTTTGGGTTAGGGTTAGGGTTAGGGTTAGGTTTAGGGTTACGTTTAGGGTTAGGGATAGGATTACGATTAGGGTTAGGGTTTGGGTTAGGGTTAGGGTTAGGGTAAGGTTTATTTAGGGTTAGGGTTAGCGTTAGGGTCATGGTTAGGGATTGTGTTAGGGTTAGGGTTAGGGTTAGGGTTTTGGTTAGGGTTAGGGTTAGGTTTAGAGTTAGGATTAGGGTTTGGGTTAGGGTTAGTGTTAGGTTTACGGTTTGGGTAAGGTTTAGTGTTAGGATTAGGTTTACGTTTAGGGTTTGGGTTTGGGTTAGTGTTAGGGTTTGGTTTGGGTTAGGGTTAGGTTTAGGGTTAGATTTAGGTTTAGGGTTAGGGTTAGTTTTAGGGTTAAGGTTTGGCTTAGGGTTAGGGTTAGGGTTAGGGTTTGTGTTAGGGTTAGGTTTAGGGTTTGGGGTAGGTTTAGGATTAGGGTTAGGGTTTGGGTTTGGGTTAGGGTAAGGTTTAGGGTTAGGGTTAGGGTTACTCTTTGTGTTAGGGTTAGTGTTAGGTTTATGGTTAGGGTTAGTGTTAGGGTTAGAGTTTGGATTAGTGTAAGGGTTAGGGTTAGGGTTAGGTTTAGGGCTTGTGTTAGGGTTACGGCTTGGGTTAGGGTTAGGATTACGGTTTGGGTTAGGGATAGGGTTAAGTTTAGGTTTAGGGTAAGGGTTTGGGTTTGGGTTAGTGTTAAGTTTAGGGTTAGGGTTATGGTTATGTTTAGAATTAGGATTAGGGTTTGGGTTAGGGTTAGTGTTAGGTTTAGGTTTTGGGTAAGGTTTAGTGTTAGGATTAGGTTTAGGGTTAGGGTTTGCGTTTGGGTTAGTGTTAGGGTTTGGTTTGGGTTAGGGTTAGGGTTAGGGTTAGGGTTAGAGTTAGGGATAGGGTTAGGGTTAGTGTTAGGGTTAAGGTTAGGCTTAGGGTTAGGGTTAGGGTTAGCATTTGGGTTAGGGTTAGGGCTAGGGTTTCGGGTAGGGTTAGGGTTAGGGTTACGATTTCGGTTAGGGTTAGGGTTAGGGTTAGGGTTAGGGTTAGGGTTAAGTTTAAGGTTTGGTTTAGGTTTAGGGTTAGGATTCTGGGTTAGGGGTTAGGGGTTATGGTTAGGGTTAGGATTAGGTTTTGGGTTCGGGTTATTGTTAATGTTAGAGTTTGGGTGAGGGTTAGGGTTAGGGTTAGGGTTAATGTTTCTGTTAGATTTAGGGTTAGGGTGAGGGGTTAGGTTAGGTTTAATGTTTTTGTTAGGGTTAGGACTAGGGTTAGGGTTAGGGTTAGTTTTAGGGTTAGTGTGAGTGTAAGGTTTTGTGTTTGGATTAGGGGTAGAGTTAAGGTTAGGGTTAGTGTTAGGGTTTGGGTTAGGTTAAGAATTAGGTTTTGGCTTAGGGTTACGTTTAGGGTTAGGGTTAGGGTTAGGTTAGGGTTACGGTTTGGGTAAGGCTTATGGTTAGGGTAAGGTTTGGTTTAGGGTTAGGGTAAGGGTTAGGTTTAGGGTGAAGCTTTGGCTTTGTGTTAGGGTTAGGTTTAGGGTTAGGGTTAAGTTTATGGTTTGGGTTAGGGTTCGGGTAAGGGTTAGTGTTAGGGTTAGGGTTAGGGTTTGGATTAGGGTTAGGGTTAGGGTTAGGTTTATGGTTAGGGTTAGGGTTAGGGTTAGGGTTAGGATTAGTGTTAGGGTTAGGGTTAGAGTTAGGGTTATAGTTAGGATTAGTGTTAGGGTTAGGGTTAGGGTTAGTGTTAGCGTTTGTGTTAGGGTTTGGGTTAGGGTTAGTGTTAGGGTTAGGGTTAGGGTTAGGGTTAGGGTTAGGGTTAGGTTTAGGGTTAGGATTAGTGTTAGGGTTGGGGTTGGGGTTAGTGTTAGGGTTTGTGTTAGGGTTAGTGTTAGGGTTAGGGTTAGGGTTAGTGTTAGGGTTAGGGTTAGGGTTAGGGTTAGGGTTAAGATTAGTGTTAGGGTTAGGGTTAGGGTTAGTGTTAGGGTTTGTGTTAGGGTTAGTGTTAGGGTTAGGGTTAGGGTTTGGGGTTGGGTTAGGGTTAGGGTTAGGTTTAGAGTTCGGATTAGGGTTTCGGTTAGGGTTAGGTTTAGGATTAGTGTTAGGGTTAGGATTAGGGTTAGCTTTGGGTTAGGGATTGGGTTTGGTTTAGGATTAGGTTTAGGGTTAGGGTTTGGGTTAGGATGAGCGTTAGGTTTAGGGTTAGGGTTTGGGTTTGGGTTAGGGTTAGTGTTTGTGTTAGGGTCAGGGTTAGGGTTAGGTTCAGGGTTTGGGTTTGGTTTAGGGTTAGGGTTAGGGTTTATATTTAGGGTTAGGGTTTGGGTTAGGGTTAGGTTTAGGGTTAAGTTTAGGGTTTGGTAAAGTTTAGGGTTAGGATTAGGTTTACTGTCTGTGTGTGGGTTAGGGTTACGGTTTGGATTAGTGTTAGGGTTAGGGTTAGGGTTAGGTTAGGTTTAGGGTTAGGGATTGGGTTAGGGTTAGGGTTAGGGTTAGTATTAGGGTTTGGGTTAGGGTTATGGTTAGGTTTAGGGTTAGGGTTAGGGTTAGGGTTTGGGTTAGGGTTAGGATTAGGATTAGGGTTATGGTTATGGTTAGGGTTTGCATTAGGGTTAAGTTTAAGATTAGAGTTAGGGTTACTGTTAGGGTTAGGGTTAGGGTTAGGGTTAGGTTTAGGGTGAGGTTTTGGGTTTTGGTTAGTGTTAAATTTCGAGTTAGAGTTAGGGTTAGGGTATGGGTTAGGTTTAGGGTTAGCGTTAAGTTTAGGGTTAGGGTTTGGGTTAGGTTTAGGGTTAGGGTTAAGGCTAGTGTTAGGGTTAAGCTTAGGGTTAGGGTTAGGGTTTCCGTTAGGTTTAGGGTTAGGATTTGGGTTAGGGTTACGGTTATGGTTAGGGTTAGGTTTGTGTTCGGGTTAGTGTTAGGGTTAGGATTAGTGTTAGGGTTAGATTTAGGGTTAGCTTTGGGTTAGGGTTTGGGTTTGGTTTAGGGTTAGGGTTAGGGTTAGGGTTTGGGTTAGGATGAGGGTTAGGTTTAGGGTTAGGTTTTGTGTTTGGGTTAGGGTTAGTGTTTGTGTTAGGGTTACGGTTATTGTTAGGGTTAGGGTTAGGATTAGGGTTAGGGTTAGGGTTAGGGTTAGAGTTAGGGTTAGGTTCAGTGTTAGGGTTAGGGTTGGGGTTTCGGTTATGGTTAGGGTTAGGTTTAGGGTTAGGGTTTGGGTTCGGGTTAGTGTTAGGGTTAGGATTAGTGTTAGGGTTAGGTTTAGGGATAGCTTTTCGGTAGGGTTTGGGTTTCGTTTAGGGTTAGGGTTAGGGTTAGGGTTGGGGTTAGGTTTAGGGTTAGGGTTAGGGTTAGGGATAGGATTACGATTAGGGTTAGGGTTTGGGTTAGGGTTAGGTTTAGGGTTAGGTTTAGTGTTAGCGTTACGGTTTGTGTTAGGTTTAGGGTTAGGGATAGGATTACGATTAGGGTTAGGTTTGGGTTAGGGTTAGGGTTAGGGTTAGGGTTAGGCTTAGGGTTACGGTTTGGGTTAGGGTTATGGTTAGGGTAAGGCTTTTATAGGGTTAGGGTTAGGGTTAGGTTCAGGGTTAGGGTTTGTGTTACGGTTAGTGTTAGGATTAGGGTTAGGGTTTGATTTTGTGTTAGGGTTAGGGTTAGGTTTAGACTTAGGATTAGGTTTGGGTTAGGGTTAGGGTTTGGGGTAGGGTTAGGGTTAGTGTTAGGGTTAGGGTACGATGAGGGTTAGGTTTAGGGTTAGGGTTTGGGTTTGGGTTAGGGTTAGTGTTTGGGTTAGGTTTAGGGTTAGGGTTAGGGTTAGGGTTAGGGTTAGGGTTAGGTTTAGTGTTAGGGTTAGTGTTGGGGTTTCGGTTAGGGTTAGGGTTAGGGTTAGGTTTAGGTTTAGGGTTAGGATTCTGGGTTAGGGGTTAGGGGTTATGGTTAGGGTTAGGATTAGGTTTTGGGTTCGGGTTATTGTTAATGATAGAGTTTGGGTGAGGGTTAGGGTTAGGGTTAAGTTTAGGGTTTGGGTAAGGTTTAGGGTGAGGATTAGGTTTACTGTCTGTGTGTGGGTTAGGGTTACGGTTTGGATTAGTGTTAGGGTTAGGGTTAGGGTTAGGTTAGGTTTAGGGTTAGGGATTGGGTTAGGGTTAGGGTTAGGGTTAGTATTAGGGTTTGGTTTAGGGTTATGGTTAGGTTTAGGGTTAGGGTTAGGGTTAGGGTTTGGGTTAGGGTTAGGATTAGGATTAGGGTTATGGTTATGGTTAGGGTTTGCATTAGGGTTAAGTTTAAGATTAGAGTTAGGGTTACTGTTAGGGTTAGGGTTAGGGTTAGGGTTAGGTTTAGGGTGAGGTTTTGGGTTTTGGTTAGTGTTAAATTTCCAGTTAGAGTTAGGGTTAGGGTATGGGTTAGGTTTAGGGTTAGCGTTAAGTTTAGGGTTAGGGTTTGGGTTAGGTTTAGGGTTAGGGTTAAGGCTAGTGTTAGGGTTAAGTTTAGGGTTAGGGTTAGGGTTTCCGTTAGGTTTAGGGTTAGGATTTGGGTTAGGGTTACGTTTAGGGTTAGTGTTATGGTTAGGGTTAGGGTTTGTGTTCGGGTTAGTGTTAGGGTTAGGATTAGTGTTAGGGTTAGGTTTAGGGTTAGCTTTGGGTTAGGGTTTGGGTTTGGTTTAGGGTTAGGGTTAGGGTTAGGGTTTGGGTTAGGATGAGGGTTAGGTTTAGGGTTAGGTTTTGTGTTTGGGTTAGGGTTAGTGTTTGTGTTAGGGTTACGGTTATTGTTAGGGTTAGGGTTAGGATTAGGGTTAGGGTTAGGGTTAGGGTTAGAGTTAGGGTTACGTTCAGTGTTAGGGTTAGGGTTGGGGTTTCGGTTATGGTTAGGGTTAGGTTTAGGGTTAGGGTTTGGGTTCGGGTTAGTGTTAGGGTTAGGATTACTGTTAGGGTTAGGTTTAGGGATAGCTTTTCGGTAGGGTTTGGGTTTCGTTTAGGGTTAGGGTTAGGGTTAGGGTTGGGGTTAGGTTTAGGGTTAGGGTTAGGGTTAGGGATAGGATTACGATTAGGGTTAGGGTTTGGGTTAGGGTTAGGTTTAGGGTTAGGTTTAGTGTTAGCGTTACGGTTTGTGTTAGGTTTAGGGTTAGGGATAGGATTACGATTAGGGTTAGGTTTGGGTTAGGGTTAGGGTTAGGGTTAGGGTTAGGGTTAGGCTTAGGGTTACGGTTTGGGTTAGGGTTATGGTTAGGGTAAGGCTTTTATAGGGTTAGGGTTAGGGTTAGGTTCAGGGTTAGGGTTTGTGTTACGGTTAGTGTTAGGATTAGGGTTAGGGTTTGATTTTGTGTTAGGGTTAGGGTTAGGTTTAGACTTAGGATTAGGTTTGGGTTAGGGTTAGGGTTTGGGGAAGGGTTAGGGTTAGGGTTAGGGTTAGGGTTAGGGTACGATGAGGGTTAGGTTTAGGGTTAGGGTTTGGGTTTGGGTTAGGGTTAGTGTTTGGGTTAGGTTTAGGGTTAGGGTTAGGGTTAGGGTTAGGGTTAGGGTTAGGTTTAGTGTTAGGCTTAGTGTTGGGGTTTCGGTTAGGGTTAGGGTTAGGGTTAGGTTTAGGTTTAGGGTTAGGGGTTAGGGGTTATGGTTAGGGTTAGGATTAGGTTTTGGGTTCGGGTTATTGTTAATGATAGAGTTTGGGTGAGGGTTAGGGTTAGTGTTAGGGTTTCTGTTAGATTTAGGGTTAGGGTTAGGGGTTAGGTTAGGTTTAATGTTTTTGTTAGGGTTAGGACTAGGGTTAGGGTTAGGGTTAGTTTTAGGGTTAGTGTGAGTGTAAGGGTTTGTGTTTGGATTAGGGGTAGAGTTAAGGTTAGGGTTAGTGTTAGGGTTTGGGTTAGGTTAAGAATTAGGTTTTGGCTTAGGGTTACGTTTAGGGTTAGGGTTAGGGTTAGGTTAGGGTTACGGTTTGGGTAAGGGTTATGGTTAGGGTAAGGTTTGGTTTAGGGTTAGGGTAAGGGTTAGGTTTAGGGTGAAGCTTTGGCTTTGTGTTAGGGTTAGGTTTAGGGTTAGGGTTAAGTTTATGGTTTGGGTTAGGGTTCGGGTAAGGGTTAGTGTTAGGGTTAGGGTTAGGGTTTGGATTAGGGTTAGGGTTAGAGTTAGGTTTATGGTTAGGGTTAGGGTTAGGGTTAGGGTTAGGGTTAGGATTAGTGTTAGGGTTAGGGTTAGAGTTAGGGTTAGAGTTAGGATTAGTGTTAGGGTTAGGGTTAGGGTTAGTGTTAGCGTTTGTGTTAGGGTTTGGGTTTGGGTTAGGGTTAGGTTTTGTGTTAGGGTTAGGGTTAGGGTTAGGGTTAGGTTTAGGGTTAGGATTAGTGTTAGGGTTAGGGTTAGGGTTAGTGTTAGGGTTTGTGTTAGGGTTAGTGTTAGGGTTAGGGTTAGGGTTAGTGTTAGGATTAGGGTTAGGGTTAGGGTTAAGATTAGTGTTACGATTAGGTTTAGGGTTAGGGTTAGTGTTAGGGTTTGTGTTAGGGTTAGTGTTAGGGTTAGGGTTAGGGTTTGGGGTTGGGTTAGGGTTAGGGTTAGGTTTAGAGTTCGGATTAGGTTTTCGGTTAGGGTTAGGTTTAGGATTAGTGTTAGGGTTAGGTTTAGGGTTAGCTTTGGGTTAGGGATTGGGTTTGGTTTAGGATTAGGTTTAGGGTTAGGGTTTGGGTTAGGATGAGCGTTAGGTTTAGGGTTAGGGTTTGGGTTTGGGTTAGGGTTAGTGTTTGTGTTAGGGTCAGGGTTAGGGTTAGGTTCAGGGTTTGGGTTTGGTTTAGGGTTAGGGTTAGGGTTTATATTTAGGGTTAGGGTTTGGGTTAGGGTTAGGTTTAGGGTTAAGTTTAGGGTTTGGGTAAGGTTTGGGTTAGGATTAGGTTTACTGTCTGTGTGTGGGTTAGGGTTACGGTTTGGATTAGTGTTAGGGTTAGGGTTAGGGTTAGGTTAGGTTTAGGGTTAGGGTTAGGGTTCGGGTTAGGGTTAGTATTAGGGTTTGGGTTAGGGTTATGGTTAGGTTTAGGGTTAGGGTTAGGGTTAGGGTTTGGGTTAGGGTTAGGATTAGGATTAGGGTTGTGGTTATGGTTAGGGTTTGCATTAGGGTTAAGTTTAAGATTAGAGTTAGGGTTACTGTTAGGGTTTGGGTTAGGGTTAGGGTTAGGTTTAGGGTGAGGTTTTGGGCTTTGGTTAGAGATAAATTTTGAGCTAGAGTTAGGGTTAGGGTCTGGGTTAGGTTTAGGGTCAGCATTAAGTTTAGGGTTAGGGGTTGGGTTAGGTTTAGGGTTAGGGTTAAGGCTAGTGTTAGGGTTAAGTTTAGGGTTAGGGTTAGGGTTTCCGTTAGGTTTAGGGTTAGGATTTGGGTTAGGGTTACGGTTAGGGTTAGTGTTATGGTTAGGGTTAGGGTTTGTGTTTGGGTTAGTGTTAGGGTTAGGATTAGTGTTAGGGTTAGGTTTAGGGTTAGCTTTGGGTTAGGGTTTGGGTTTGATTTAGGGTTAGGGTTAGGGTTAGGGTTTGGGTTAGGATGAGGGTTAGGTTTAGGGTTAGGTTTTGTGTTTGGGTTAGGGTTAGTGTTTGTGTTAGGGTTACGGTTATTGTTAGGGTTAGGGTTAGGATTAGGGTTAGGGTTAGGGTTAGGGTTAGAGTTAGGGTTAGGTTCAGTGTTAGGGTTAGGGTTGGTTTTTCGGTTATGGTTAGGGTTAGGTTTAGGGTTAGGGTTTGGGTTCGGGTTAGTGTTATGGTTAGGATTAGTGTTAGGGTTAGGTTTAGGGATAGCTTTTCGGTAGGGTTTGGGTTTCGTTTAGGGTTAGGGTTAGGGTTAGGGTTGGGGTTAGGTTTAGGGTTAGGGTTAGGGTTAGGGTTAGGGTTAGGCTTAGGGTTACGGTTTGGGTTAGGGTTATGGTTAGGGTAAGCCTTTTATAGGGTTAGGGTTAGGGTTAGGTTCAGGGTTAGGGTTTGTGTTACGGTTAGTGTTAGGATTAGGGTTAGGGTTTGATTTTGTGTTAGGGTTAGGGTTAGGTTTAGACTTAGGATTAGGTTTGGGTTAGGGTTAGGGTTTGGGGTAGGGTTAGGGTTAGGGTTAGGGTTAGGGTTAGGGTACTATGAGGGTTAGGTTTAGGGTTAGGGTTTGGGTTTGGGTTAGGGTTAGTGTTTGGGTTAGGGTTAGGGTTAGGGTTAGGGTTAGGGTTAGGTTTAGTGTTAGGGTTAGTGTTGGGGTTTCGGTTAGGGTTAGGGTTAGGGTTAGGGTTAGGTTTAGGTTTAGGGTTAGGATTCTGGGTTAGGGGTTAGGGGTTATGGTTAGGGTTAGGATTAGTTTTTGGGTTCGGGTTATTGTTAATTATAGAGTTTGGGTGAGGGTTAGGGTTGGGGTTAGCGTTAGGGTTTCTGTTAGATTTAGGGTTAGGGTTAGGGGTTAGGTTAGGTTTAATGTTTTTGTTAGGGTTAGGACTAGGGTTAGGGTTAGGGTTAGTTTTAGGGTTAGTGTGAGTGTAAGGGTTTGTGTTTGGATTAGGGGTAGAGTTAAGGTTAGGGTTAGTGTTAGGGTTTGGGTTAGGTTAAGAATTAGGTTTTGGCTTAGGGTTACGTTTAGGGTTAGTGTTAGGGTTTGGCTAGGGTTACGGTTTGGGTAAGGGTTATGGTTAGGGTAAGGTTTGGTTTAGGGTTAGGGTAAGTGTTAAGTTTAGGGTGAAGCTTTGGCTTTGTGTTAGGGTTAGGTTTAGGGTTAGGGTTAAGTTTATGGTTTGGGTTAGGGTTCGGGTAAGGGTTAGTGTTAGGGTTAGGGTTAGGGTTTGGATTAGGGTTAGGGTTAGGGTTAGGTTTATGGTTAGGGTTAGGGTTAGGGTTAGGGTTAGGATTAGTGTTAGGGTTAGGGTTAGAGTTAGGGTTAGAGTTAGGATTAGTGTTAGGGTTAGGGTTAGGGTTAGTGTTAGCGTTTGTGTTAGGGTTTGGGTTTGGGTTAGGGTTAGGTTTTGTGTTAGGGTTAGGGTTAAGGTTAGGGTTAGGTTTAGGGTTAGGATTAGTGTTAGGGTTAGGGTTAGGGTTAGTGTTAGGCTTTGTGTTAGGGTTAGTGTTAGGGTTAGGGTTAGGGTTAGTGTTAGGGTTAGGGTTAGTGTTAGGGTTAGGGTTAAGATTAATGTTAGGGTTAGGGTTAGGGTTAGTGTTAGGGTTTGTGTTAGGGTTAGTGTTAGGGTTAGGGTTAGGGTTTGGGGTTGGGTTAGGGTTAGGGTTAGGTTTAGATTTCGGATTAGGGTTTCGGTTAGGGTTAGGTTTAGGATTAGTGTTAGGGTTAGGTTTAGGGTTAGCTTTGGGTTAGGGATTGGGTTTGGTTTAG
>CM069527.1:119822500-119825000 GCA_035773235.1 Eospalax fontanierii
GGGTTAGGGTTAGGGTTAGGGTTTGGGTTAGGGTTAGGGTTTGGGTTAATTTTAGGCTGAGGGTTAGAGTTAGGGTTTGGGTTAGGATGAGGGTTAGGATTAGGGGTAGGGTTTGGGTTTGGGTTAGGGTTAGGGTTTGTGTTAGGATTAGGGTTAGGGTTAGGATTAAGGTTAGGGTTAGGTTTAGGGTGAGGGTTTGGGTTTGGGTTAGTGTTAAGTTTAGAGTTAGGTTTAGGGTTTGGGTTTGGGTTAGGGTTAGGGTTAGGGTTAGAGTTAGGTTTAGGTTTCGGGTTAGGGTTTGGGATAGGATTAGGGTTAGGGTTTGGGTTAGGATTAGGGTTAGGGTTAGAGTTAGGTTTAGGTTTCGGGTTAGGGTTTGGGATAGGTTTAGGGTTAGGGTTAGGGTTAGGGTTGGGGTTTCCATTAGGGTTAGGGTTAGAATTAGGGTTAGGATTTGGGTTAGGGTTACGGTTAGGGTTAGTGTTAGGGTCAGGGTGAGGGTTTGTGTTCGGGTTAGTGTTAGGGTTAGGATTAGTGTTAGGGTTAGCTTTGGGTTAGGGTCTGTGTTTGGTTTAGGATTAGGTTTAGGGTTAGGGTTTGGGTTAAGATGAGGGTTAGGTTTAGGGTTAGGGTTTGGGTTTGGGTTAGGGTTAGTGTTTGTGTTAGGGTTAGGGTTAGGGTTAGGGTGTGGGTTAGGGTTAGAGTTAGGGTTAGGTTTAGGGTTAGGGTTTGGGTTAGGGTTACGGTTAGGGTTAGTGTTAAGGTTAGGGTTAGGGTTTGAGTTCGGGTTAGTGTTAGGGTTAGGTTTAGTGTTAGCTTTGGGTTACGGTTTGGGTTTGGTTTAGGGTTAGGGTTAGGGTTATGGTTAGGTTTAGGGTTAGGTTTAGGGTTACGGATAGGATTCTGCTTAGTGTTAGGGCTAGGGGTAGTATTAGGGTTTGTGTTAGCGTTAGGGTTAGGTCTAGGATTAGGATTAGTGTTAGGGGTTGGGTTAGGGTTAAAATTAGCGTTAAGGTTAGGGTTAGCGTTAGGGTTTGCGTTAGGGTTAGGGTTAAGTTTAGGGTTAGGTTTACTGTTAGGGTTAGGGTTAGGGTTAAGGTTAGGTTTAGGGTGATGGTTTGGGTTTGGGTTAGTGTTAAGTTTAGAGTTAGGGTTAGGGTTAGGGTTAGGGTTAGGGTTAGGGTTATGGTTAGGATTAGTGTTAGGGTTAGTGTTATGGTTAGTGTTAGGGTTTGTGTTAGGGTTAGTGTTAGGGTTAGGGTTAGGGTTTGGGTTTGGCTTAGGGTTAGGTTTTGTGTTAGGGTTAGGGTTAGGGTTAGGGTTAGGGTTAGGATTAGTGTTAGGGTTAGGGTTAGGGTTAGGGTTAGTGTTAGGGTTAAGTTTAGGGTTTGGGTAAGGTTATGGGTTAGGATTTGGTTTAATTTCTGGTTTTGGGTTAAGGTTAGGGTTAGGGTTATGGTTAGGGTTAGGGTTAGGGTTAGGGTTAAGATTAGGGTTAGGTTTTGGTTCCGGTTAGGGTTAGTGTTAGGGTTAGGGATAGGGTTAGGGTTAGGGTTTGGGTTAGGGTTAGGGTTTGGGTTAGGTTTAGGCTGAGGGTTAGCGTTAGGGTTTGGGTTAGGATGAGGGTTACGTTAGGGGTAGGGTTTGGGTTTGGGTTAGGGTTAGGTTTTGTGTTAGGATTAGGGTTAGGGTTAGGATTAGGGTTAGGTTTAGGTTTAGGGTGAGGGTTTGTGTTAGGGTTAATGTTAAGTTTAGAGTTAGGTTTAGGGTGAGGGTTTGGGTTAGGGTTAGGGTTACGGTTAGAGTTAGGTTTAGGTTTCGGGTTAGGTTTTGGGATAGGTTTAGGGTTAGGGTTAGTGTTAGGGTTGGGGTTTCCGTTAGGGTTAGGGTTAGGTTTAGGGTTAGGATTTGGTTTAGGGTTACGGTTAGGGTTAGTGTTAGGGTCAGGGTTAGGTTTTGTGTTCGGGTTATTGTTAGGGTTAGAATTAGTGTTAGGGTTAGTTTTAGGGTTAGCTTTGGGTTAGGGTTTGGGTTTGGTTTAGGGTTAGGTTTACGGTTAGGGTTTGGGTTAGGATGAGAGTTAGTGTTTGTGTTAGGGTTAGGGTTAGGGTTAGGGTTAGGGTTTGGGTTAGGGTTAGGGTTAGGGTTAGGTTTAGGGTTAGGGTTTGGGTTAGGGTTAGGGTTAGGGTCAAGTTTAGGGTTTGGGTAAAGTTTAGGGTTAGGAATAGGTTTACTGTCTGTGTGTGGGTTAGGGTTAATTTTAGGGTTTGGGTAATGTTTAGGGTTAGGATTAGGTTTACTGTCTGGGTGTGGGTTAGGTTTAGGGTTTGGATTAGTGTTAGGGTTAGGGTTAGGGTTAGGTTTAGGGATAGGGTTAGATTTAGGGTTTGGGTTAGGGTTAGGATTAGGGTTAGGGTTAGGGTTATGGTTAGGGTTTGCGTTAGGGTTAGGGTTAAGTTTAGGGTTAGGGTTAGGGTTAGGGTTAGGATTATGTTTAGTG
>CM069527.1:119832500-119850000 GCA_035773235.1 Eospalax fontanierii
GTTTGGGTTAGGGTTAGGGTTAGGGTTAGTGTTAGGGTTAGGGTTAGGGTTAGGGTTTGGGTTAGGATTAGGGTTAGGGTTAGGGTTAGGGATAGGTTTATGATTAGGGTTAAGGTTTGGGTTAGGGTTAGGTTTAGGGTAAGGTTTTTTTAGGGTTAGGCTTAGGGTTAGGTTCAGGGTTAGGGTTTTTGTTAGGGTTAGTGTTAGGTGTAGGGTTAGGGTTTGGTTTTGGTTTAGGGTTAGGGTTAGGTTTATAGTTAGTAGTAGGGTTTGGGTTAGGGTTAGGGTTAGGGTTAGGTTTAGGGTTTGGGTAAGGTTTAGTGTTAGGTTTAAGGTTTGGCTTAGGGTTAGGGTTAGGGTTAGGGTTTGGGTTAGGGTTAGGGTTAGGGTTTGGGGTAGGGTTAGGGTTAGGGTTAGGATTTGGGTTTGAGTTAGGGTTAGGGCTAGGGTTAGGGTTAACGTTAGGCTTTGGTTTAGGTTTAGGGTTAGGGTTCGGGGTTAGGGGTTAGGGGTTATGGTTAGGGTTAGGATTAGGTTTTGGGTTAGGGTTAGTGTTAATGTTCGGGTTTGGGTGAGGGTTAGGGTTAGGGTTAGGATTAGGGTTTCTGTTAGGGTTAGTGTTAGGGTTAGGGTTTAGGTTAGGTTTAGGGTTTCGGTTAGGGTTAGGACTTGGTTAGGGTTAGGGTTAAGTTTAGGGTTAGTGTGAGTGTAAGGGTTTGGGTTTGGATTAGGGGTAGAGTTAAGTTTAGGGTTAGTGTTAGGGTTAAGGTTAGGTTAAGAGTTAGGTTTTGGGTTAGGGTTATGGTTAGGGTTAGGGTTAGTGTTAGTGTTAGGTTTAGGGTTAGGGTTTGGGTTAGGGTTAGGGTTAGGGTTTGGCTTAGGGTTAGGTTTTGTGTTATCTTTAGGGTTAGTGTTAGGGTTAAGTTTAGGGTTTGGGTAAGGTTAAGGGTTAGGATTAGGTTTAATTTCTGGTTTTGGGTTAAGGTTAGTGTTCGGGTTAGGGTTAGGTTTAGGGTTAGGGTTAAGATTAGGATTAGGTTTTGGTTTCGGTTAGGGTTAGTGTTAGGGTTAGGGTTAGGGTTAGGGTTAGGGTTTGGGTTAGGGTTAGGGTTTGGGTTAATTTTAGGCTGAGGGTTAGAGTTAGGGTTTGGGATAGGATGAGGGTTAGGATTAGGGGTAGGGTTTGGGTTTGGGTTAGGGTTAGGTTTTGTGTTAGGATTAGGGTTAGGGTTAGGATTAGGGTTAGGGTTAGGTTTAGGGTGAGGGTTTGGGTTTGGGTTAATGTTAAGTTTAGAGTTAGGTTTAGGGTTAGGGTTTGGGTTAGGGTTAGGGTTAGGGTTAGAGTTAGGTTTAGGTTTCGGGTTAGGGTTTGGGATAGGTTTAGGGTTAGGGTTAGGGTTAGGGTTGGGGTTTCCGTTAGGGTTAGGGTTAGAATTAGGGTTAGGATTTGGGTTAGGGTTACGGTTAGGGTTAGTGTTAGGGTCAGGGTTAGGGTTTGTGTTCGGGTTAGTGTTAGGGTTAGGATTAGTGTTAGGGTTAGGTTTAGGTTTAGCATTTGGTTAGGGTGTGAGTTTGGTTTAGCATTAGGTTTAGGGTTAGGGTTTGGTTTAAGATGAGGGTTAGGTTTAGGGTGAGGTTTTGGGTTTGGGTTAGGGTTAGTGTTTGTCTTTGGGTTAGGGTTAGGGTTAGGTTTAGGGTAAGGGTTTGGGTTTGGGTTAGTGTAAAGTTTAGGGTTAGGGTTATGGTTAGGTTTAGAGTTAGGATTAGGGTTTGGGTTAGGGTTAAGGTTAGGGTTAGGGTTAGGATTAGGGTAAGGGTTTGGGTTTGGGTTAGTGTTCAGTTTAGGGTTAGGGTTAGGGTTAGGGTTTGGGTTAGTGTTAGGATTAGGGTTAGGTTTAGTGTTAGGGTTTGGGTTACGGTTAGGGTTAGGTTTAGAGTTAGGGTTTGGGTTAGGTTTAGAGTTAGGATTAGGGTTAGGGTTATGGTTATTGTTTGGGTTAGGGTTAGGGGTAAGATTAGAGTTAGGGTTAGTGTTAGGGTTAGGGTTAGGTTTAGGGTAAGGGTTTGGGTTAGGGTTAGGGTTAGTGTTTGGTTTAGGGTTAGGGTTAATGTTAGTGTTAGGGTTAGGGTTAGGTTTAGGGTAAGGGTTTGGGTTAGGGTTAGGGTTAGTGTTTGGTTTAGGGTTAGGGTTAATGTTAGGGTTAGGTTTAGTGTTAGGGTTAGGTTTAGGATTAGGTTTTGGGTTAGGGTTAGTGTTAATGTTAGGGTTTGGGTGAGGGTTAGGTTTACTGTAAGGGTTATGGTTAGGGTTAGGGTTTAAGTTAGGTTTAGGGTTTCGGTTAGGGTTAGGACTAGGTTTAGGGTTAGGGTTAGGTTTAGGGTTAGTGTGAGTGTAAAGGTTTGGGTTTGGATTAGGGGTAGAGTTAACGTTAGGGTTACTATTAGGGTTTGGGTTAGGGTTAGAGTTAGGTTTTGGGTTAGGGTTAGGGTTAGGGTTAGGGTTAGGGTTAGGGTTAGGTGTAGGGTGAGGTTTTCGCTTTGGGTTAGGGTTAGTTTTAGGTTTAGGGTTATTGTTATGGTTTGGGTTAGGCTTAGGGTTAGGATTACTGTTAGAGATAGGATTACGATTAGGGTTAGGGTTTGGGTTAGGGTTAGGGTTAGGGTTACGATTTGGGTTAGGGTTAGCGTTAGGATAAGGTTTTTTTAGGGTTCGGGTTAGGGTTAGGATCAGGGTTTTTGTTTGTGTTAGGGTTAGTGTTAGGGTTAGGGTTAGGGTTTGGGTTTTGGTTAGGGTTAGGGTTAGGTTTAGAGTTAGGATTAGGGTTTGGGTTAGGGTTAGGGTTAGGTTTAGGGTCTGGGTTTGGGTTTGGGTTAGGGTTAGTGTTTGTGTTAGGGTTAGGGTTAGGGTTAGGGTTAGGGTTAGGTTTAGGGTTTGGGTTAGGGTTAGGTTTAGGGTTAGGGTTTGGGTTAGGGTTAGGGTTAAGGTTCAGTTTAGGGTTTGGGTAAAGTTTAGGGTTAGGATTAGGTTTACTGTCTGTATGTGGGTTAGGGTTACGGTTTGGATTAGTGTTAGGGTTAGCGTTAGGGTTAGGTTAGGTTTAGGGTTAGGGTTTGGGTTAGGTTTAGGGTTAGGGTTAAGGTTAGTGTTAGGGTTAAGTTTAGGGTTTGAGTAAGGTTTAGGGTTAGGATTAGGTTTAATATATGGGTTTGGTTTAGGGTTAGGGTTAGGGTTAGGTTTGGGTTAGGGTTAGGATTAGGATTAGGGTTATGGTTATGGTTATGGTTTGCATTAGGGTTAAGGTTAAGAGTTAGGGTTACTGTTAGGGTTAGGGTTAGGGTTAGGGTTAGGTTTAGGGTGAGGTTTTGGGTTTTGGTTAGTGTTAAGTTTCGAGTTAGAGTTAGGGTTAGGGTATGGGTTAGGTTTAGGGTCAGCGTTAAGTTTAGGGTTAGGCTTTGGGTTAGGTTTAGGGTTAGGGTTAAGGTTAGTGTTAGGGTTAAGTTTAGAGTTTGAGTAAGGTTTAGGGTTAGGATTAGGTTTAATGTATAGGTTTGGTTTACGGTTAGGGTTGGGGTTAGGTTTGGGTTAGGGTTACGATTAGGGTTAGGTTTTGGTTTCGGTTAGGGTTAGTGTTAGGGTTAGGGTTAGGGTTCGGGTTTGGGTTAGGGTTAGGGTTAGGGTTAGGTTTACGCTTAGGGTTAGAGTTAGGGTTTGGGTTAGGATGAGGGTTAGGTTTAGGGTTAGGGTTTGGGTTTGTGTTAGGGTTAGGGTTAGGGTTAGGGTTAGGGTTAGGGTTAGGATTAGTGTTAGGGTTACGGTTAGGGTTAGGGTTAGGTTTAGTGTTAGGGTTAGGTTTGGGGTTTCGGTTAGGGTTAGCGTTAAGTTTAGGGCTAGGGTTTGGGTTAGGGTTACGGTTAGGGTTAGTGTTAAGGTTAGGGTTAGGGTTTGAGTTCGGGTTATTGTTAGGGTAGGGTTTAGTTTTAGCTTTGGATTAGGGTTTGGGTTTGGGTTTGGTTTACGGTTAGGGTTAGGGTTAGGGTTAGGGTTAGGTTTAGGGTTAGGGTTAGGGTTAGGGATAGGATTACGATTAGGGTTAGGATTTTGGTTAGGGTTAGGGTTACGGTTTGGGTTAGGGTTACGGTTAGGGTAAGGTTTTTTTAGGGTTAGGGTTAGGCTTAGGTTCAGGGTTAGGGTTTGTGTTAGGGTTAGGCTTAGGGTTTGGGTTTGGGTTATGTTTAGGGTTTGGGTTAGGGTTAGGGTTAAGATTAGAGTTAGGGTTCCTGTTAGGTTTTGGGTTAGCATTAGGGGTAGGTTCAGGGTAATGGTTTGGGTTTGGGTTAGTGTTAAGTTTAGGGTTAGGGTTAGGCTTAGGGTTTGGTTTAGTGTTAGGATTAGGGTTAGGTTTAGTGTTAGGGTTTGGGTTAGGGTTAGGGTTAGGGTTAGGGTTAAGTTTAGGTTTTGGGTAATTTTAGGGTTAGGATTAGGTTTACTGTCTGGGTGTGGGTTAGGGGTAGGGTTTGGATTAGTGTTAGGGTTAGGGTTAGGGTTAGGTTTAGGTTTTGGGTTAGGGTTAGGGTTAGGGTTAGGGTGAGTATTAGGGTTTGTGTTAGGGTTAGGGTTAGGTTTAGGGAGAGGTTTAGAGTTAGGGTTTGGGTTAGGGTTAGGATTAGGGTTAGGGTTAGGGTTAGGGTTTGCGTTAGGGTTAGGGTTAAGTTTAGGGTTAGGGTTACTGTTAGGTTAGGGTTAGGTTTAGGTTTTGGGTTAAAGTTAGGGTTAGGGTTAGGGTTAGTATTAGGGTTTGTGTTAGGGTTAGGGTTAGGTTTAGGGATAGGTTTAGAGTTAGGGTTTGGGTTAGGGTTAGGATTAGGGTTAGGGTTAGGGTTAGAGTTTGCGTTAGGGTTAGGGTTAAGTTTAGGGTTAGGGTTACTGTTAGGGTTAGGGTTAGGGTTATGTTTAGGGTGATGGTTTGGCTTTGGGTTAGTGTTAAGTTTAGAGTTAGGGATAGGTTTAGTGTTTGTGTTAGGGTTAGAGTTAGGGTTAGGTTTAGTGTTAGGGTTAGGGTTAGGGTTAGCTTTGGGTTAGGGTGTGAGTTTGGTTTAGGATTAGGTTTAGGGTTAGGGTTTGGGTTAAGATGAGGGTTAGGTTTAGGGTTAGGGTTTGGGTTTGGGTTAGGGTTAGTGTTTGTGTTAGGGTTAGGGTTAGGGTTAGGGTTAGGGTTAGCTTTAGGGTTTGGGTTAGGGTTAGGTTAGGGTTAGGGTTAGGGTTAGGGTTAGGGTTAGGGTTAGGGTTAGGGTTAGCGTTAGGGTTAGGTTAGGTTTAGGGTTAAGGTTTGGGTTAGGTTTAGGGTTAGGGTTAAGGTTAGTGTTAGGGTTAAGTTTAGGGTTTGAGTAAGGTTTAGGGTTAGGATTAGGTTTAATATATGGGTTTGGTTTACGGTTAGGGTTAGGGTTAGGTTTGGGTTAGGGTTAGGATTAGGATTAGGGTTATGGTTATGGTTATGGTTTGCATTAGGGTTAAGGTTAAGATTAGAGTTAGGGTTACTGTTAGGGTTAGGGTTAGGGTTAGGGTTAGGTTTAGGGTGAGGTTTTGGGTTTTGGTTAGTGTTAAGTTTCGAGTTAGAGTTAGGGTTAGGGTATGGGTTAGGTTTAGGGTCAGCGTTAAGTTTAGGGTTAGGCTTTGGGTTAGGTTTAGGGTTAGGGTTAAGGTTAGTGTTAGGGTTAAGTTTAGAGTTTGAGTAAGGTTTAGGGTTAGGATTAAGTTTAATGTATGGGTTTGATTTAGGGTTAGGGTTGGGGTTAGGTTTGGGTTAGGGTTACGATTAGGGTTAGGTTTTGGTTCCGGTTAGGGTTAGTGTTAGGGTTAGGGTTAGGGTTCGGGTTTGGGTTAGGGTTAGGGTTAGGGTTAGGTTTACGCTTAGGGTTAGGGTTAAGGTTTGGGTTAGGATGAGGGTTAGGTTTAGTGTTAGGGTTTGGGTTTGTGTTAGGGTTAGGTTTTGTGTTAGGGTTAGGGTTAGGGTTAGGATTAGTGTTAGGGTTACGGTTAGGGTTAGGGTTAGTTTTAGTGTTAGGGTTAGGGTTGGGGTTTCGATTAGGGTTAGCGTTAAGTTTAGGGCTAGGGTTTGGGTTAGGGTTATGGTTAGGGTTAGTGTTAAGGTTAGGGTTAGGGTTTGAGTTCGGGTTATTGTTAGGGTTAGGTTTAGTTTTAGCTTTGGGTTAGGGTTTGGGTTTGGTTTAGGGTTAGGGTTAGGGTTAGGGATAGGATTACGATTAGGGTTAGGGTTTTGGTTAGGGTTAGGGTTACGGTTTGGGTTAGGGTTACGGTTAGGGTAAGGTTTTTTTAGGGTTAGGGTTAGGCTTAGGTTCAGGGTTAGGGTTTGTGTTAGGGTTAGGCTTAGGGTTTGGGTTTGGGTTATGTTTAGGGTTTGGGTTAGGGTTAGGGTTAAGATTAGTGTTAGGGTTTTTGTTAGGGTTTGGGTTAGGGTTAGGGGTAGGTTCAGGGTAATGGTTTGGGTTTGGGTTAGTGTTAAGTTTAGGGTTAGGGTTAGGCTTAGGGTTCTGTTTAGTGTTAGGATTAGGGTTAGGTTTAGTGTTAGGGTTTGGGTTAGGGTTAGGGTTAGGGTTAGATTTAAGTTTAGGGTTTGGGTAATTTTAGGGTTAGGATTAGGTTTACTGTCTGGGTGTGGGTTAGGGTTAGGGTTTGGATTAGTGTTAGGGTTAGGGTTAGGGTTAGGTTTAGGTTTTGGGTTAGGGTTAGGGTTAGGGTTAGGGTTAGTATTAGGGTTTGTGTTAGGGTTAGGGTTAGGTTTAGGGATAGGTTTAGAGTTAGGGTTTGGGTTAGGGTTAGGATTAGGGTTAGGGTTAGGGTTAGGGTTTGCGTTAGGGTTAGGGTTAAGTTTAGGGTTAGGGTTACTGTTAGGGTTAGGATTAGGGTTAGGGTTATGTTTAGGGTGATGGTTTGGCTTTGGGTTAGTGTTAAGTTTAGAGTTAGGGTTAGGGTTGGGGTTTGGTTTAGGGTTAGGTTTTGTGTTATCTTTAGGGATAGGGTTAGGGTTAGTGTTAGGGGTAAGTTTAGGGTTTGGGTGAGGTTAAGGGTTAGGATTAGGTTTAATTTCTGGTTTTGGGTTAAGGTTAGGGTTAGGGTTAGGGTTAGGGTTAGGTTTCGGGTTAATATTAGGGTTAGGTTTTGGTTTCGGTTAGGGTTAGTGTTAGGGTTAGGGTTAGTGTTAGGGTTAGGGTTAGGGTTTGGATTAGGTTTAGGCTGAGGGTTAGAGTTAGGGTTTGGGTTAGGATGAGGGTTAGGATTAGGGGTAGGGTTTGGGTTTGGGTTAGGGTTAGGTTTTGTGTTAGGATTAGGGTTAGGGTTATTATTAGGGTTAGGCTTAGGTTTATGGTGAGGGTTTGGGTTGGGTTATTGTTAAGTTTAGAGTTAGGTTTAGGGTTAGGGTTTGGGTTAGGGTTAGAGTTAGGTTTAGGTTTAGGGTTAGGGATTGGGATAGGTTTAGGGTTAGGGTTAGGGTTAGGGTTGGGGTTTCCGTTAGGGTTAGGGTTAGGTTTAGGGTTAGGATTTGGGTTAGGGTTACGGTTAGGGTTAGTGTTGGGGTCAGGGTTAGGGTTTGTGTTCGGGTTAGTGTTAGGGTTAGGATTAGTGTTAGGGTTAGGTTTAGGGTTAGCTTTGGGTTACGGTTTGGGTTTGGTTTAGGGTTAGGTTTAGGGTTAGGGTTTGGGTTAGGATGAGGGTTAGGTTTAGGGTTAGGATTTGGGTTTGGGTTAGGGTTAGTGTTTGTGTTAGGGTTAGTGTTAGGGTTAGGGTTAGTGTTAGGGTTAGGGTTAGGGTTAGGGTTAGGATTAGGGTTAGCCTTAGGGTTAGGTTCAGTGTTAGGGTTAGGGTTGGGGTTTTGGTTAGGGTTAGGGTTAGGTTTAGATTTAGGATTTGGGTTAGGTTTACGGTTAGGTTTAGCGTTAGGTTTAGGGTTAGGGTTAGGGTTAGGGTTAGGGTTAGGGTTAGGGTTAGGGTTAGGGTTAGGGATAGGATTACGATTAGGGTTAGGGTTTGGGTTAGGGTTAGGGTTAGAGTTAGGGTTACGGTTTGGGTTAGGTTTAGGGTTAGGGATAGGATTACGATTAGGGTTAGGTTTCGGTTAGGGTTAGGGTTAGGGTAAGGCTTTTTTAGGGTTAGGGTTAGGGTTAGGTTCAGGGTTAGGGTTTGTGTTACGGTTAGTGTTAGGGTTAGCGTTAGGGTTTGGGTTTGGGTTAGGGCTAGGTTTAGGTTTAGAGTTAGGATTAGGGTTAGGGTTTGGGTTAGGGTTAGGGTTAGGGTGAGAGTTAGGGTTATGGTTTGGGTTAGGGTTAGGGTTAGGGTTAGGTTTAGGGTTACGTTTAGGGTTAGGGATAGGATTACGATTAGGGTTAGGGTTTGGGTTAGGGTTAGGGTTAGGGTAAGGTTTTTTTAGGGTTAGGGTTAGCGTTAGGTTCAGGGTTAGGGATTGTGTTAGGGTTAGGGTTAGGGTTAGGGTTTTGTTTAGGGTTAGGGTTAGGTTTAGAGTTAGGATTAGGGTTTGGGTTAGGGTTAGTGTTAGGTTTACGGTTTGGGTAAGGTTTAGTGTTAGGATTAGGTTTAGGTTTAGGGTTTGGGTTTGGGTTAGTGTTAGGGTTTGGTTTGGGTTAGGGTTAGGTTTAGGGTTAGATTTAGGTTTAGGGTTAGGGTTAGTTTTAGGGTTAAGGTTTGGCTTAGGGTTAGGGTTAGGGTTAGGGTTTGTGTTAGGGTTAGGTTTAGGGTTTGGGGTAGGTTTAGGATTAGGGTTAGGGTTTGGGTTTGGGTTAGGGTAAGGTTTAGGGTTAGGGTTAGGGTTACTCTTTGTGTTAGGGTTAGTGTTAGGTTTAGGGTTAGGGTTAGTGTTAGGGTTAGAGTTTGGATTAGTGTAAGGGTTAGGGTTAGGGTTAGGTTTAGGGCTTGTGTTAGGGTTACGGCTTGGGTTAGGGTTAGGATTACGGTTTGGGTTAGGGATAGGGTTAAGTTTAGGTTTAGGGTAAGGGTTTGGGTTTGGGTTAGTGTTAAGTTAGGGTTAGGGTTATGGTTATGTTTAGAATTAGGATTAGGGTTTGGGTTAGGGTTAGTGTTAGGTTTAGGTTTTGGGTAAGGTTTAGTGTTAGGATTAGGTTTAGGGTTAGGGTTTGCGTTTGGGTTAGTGTTAGGGTTTGGTTTGGGTTAGGGTTAGGGTTAGGGTTAGGGTTAGAGTTAGGGATAGGGTTAGGGTTAGTGTTAGGGTTAAGGTTAGGCTTAGGGTTAGGGTTAGGGTTAGCATTTGGGTTAGGGTTAGGGCTAGGGTTTCGGGTAGGGTTAGGGTTAGGGTTAGGATTTCGGTTAGGGTTAGGGTTAGGGTTAGGGTTAAGTTTAAGGTTTGGTTTAGGTTTAGGGTTAGGATTCTGGGTTAGGGGTTAGGGGTTATGGTTAGGGTTAGGATTAGGTTTTGGGTTCGGGTTATTGTTAATGTTAGAGTTTGGGTGAGGGTTAGGGTTAGGGTTAGGGTTAATGTTTCTGTTAGATTTAGGGTTAGGGTGAGGGGTTAGGTTAGGTTTAATGTTTTTGTTAGGGTTAGGACTAGGGTTAGGGTTAGGGTTAGTTTTAGGGTTAGTGTGAGTGTAAGGTTTTGTGTTTGGATTAGGGGTAGAGTTAAGGTTAGGGTTAGTGTTAGGGTTTGGGTTAGGTTAAGAATTAGGTTTTGGCTTAGGGTTACGTTTAGGGTTAGGGTTAGGGTTAGGTTAGGGTTACGGTTTGGGTAAGGCTTATGGTTAGGGTAAGGTTTGGTTTAGGGTTAGGGTAAGGGTTAGGTTTAGGGTGAAGCTTTGGCTTTGTGTTAGGGCTAGGTTTAGGGTTAGGGTTAAGTTTATGGTTTGGGTTAGGGTTCGGGTAAGGGTTAGTGTTAGGGTTAGGGTTAGGGTTTGGATTAGGGTTAGGGTTAGGGTTAGGTTTATGGTTAGGGTTAGGGTTAGGGTTAGGGTTAGGATTAGTGTTAGGGTTAGGGTTAGAGTTAGGGTTATAGTTAGGATTAGTGTTAGGGTTAGGGTTAGGGTTAGTGTTAGCGTTTGTGTTAGGGTTTGGGTTTGGGTTAGGGTTAGGTTTTGTGTTAGGGTTAGGGTTAGGGTTAGGGTTAGGTTTAGGGTTAGGATTAGGGTTAGGGTTAGGGTTAGGGTTAGTGTTAGGGTTTGTGTTAGGGTTAGTGTTAGGGTTAGGGTTAGGGTTAGTGTTAGGGTTAGGGTTAGGGTTAGGGTTAGGGTTAAGATTAGTGTTAGGGTTAGGGTTAGGGTTAGTGTTAGGGTTTGTGTTAGGGTTAGTGTTAGGGTTAGGGTTAGGGTTTGGGGTTGGGTTAGGGTTAGGGTTAGGTTTAGAGTTCGGATTAGGGTTTTGGTTAGGGTTAGGTTTAGGATTAGTGTTAGGGTTAGGATTAGGGTTAGCTTTGGGTTAGGGATTGGGTTTGGTTTAGGATTAGGTTTAGGGTTAGGGTTTGGGTTAGGATGAGCGTTAGGTTTAGGGTTAGGGTTTGGGTTTGGGTTAGGGTTAGTGTTTGTGTTAGGGTCAGGGTTAGGGTCAGGTTCAGGGTTTGGGTTTGGTTTAGGGTTAGGGTTAGGGTTTATATTTAGGGTTAGGGTTTGGGTTAGGGTTAGGTTTAGGGTTAAGTTTAGGGTTTGGGTAAAGTTTAGGGTTAGGATTAGGTTTACTGTCTGTGTGTGGGTTAGGGTTACGGTTTGGATTAGTGTTAGGGTTAGGGTTAGGGTTAGGTTAGGTTTAGGGTTAGGGATTGGGTTAGGGTTAGGGTTAGGGTTAGTATTAGGGTTTGGGTTAGGGTTATGGTTAGGTTTAGGGTTAGGGTTAGGGTTAGGGTTTGGGTTAGGGTTAGGATTAGGATTAGGGTTATGGTTATGGTTAGGGTTTGCATTAGGGTTAAGTTTAAGATTAGAGTTAGGGTTACTGTTAGGGTTAGGGTTAGGGTTAGGGTTAGGTTTAGGGTGAGGTTTTGGGTTTTGGTTAGTGTTAAATTTCGAGTTAGAGTTAGGGTTAGGGTATGGGTTAGGTTTAGGGTTAGCGTTAAGTTTAGGGTTAGGGTTTGGGTTAGGTTTAGGGTTAGGGTTAAGGCTAGTGTTAGGGTTAAGTTTAGGGTTAGGGTTAGGGTTTCCGTTAGGTTTAGGGTTAGGATTTGGGTTAGGGTTACGGTTATGGTTAGGGTTAGGTTTGTGTTCGGGTTAGTGTTAGGGTTAGGATTAGTGTTAGGGTTAGATTTAGGGTTAGCTTTGGGTTAGGGTTTGGGTTTGGTTTAGGGTTAGGGTTAGGGTTAGGGTTTGGGTTAGGATGAGGGTTAGGTTTAGGGTTAGGTTTTGTGTTTGGGTTAGGGTTAGTGTTTGTGTTAGGGTTACGGTTATTGTTAGGGTTAGGGTTAGGATTAGGGTTAGGGTTAGGGTTAGGGTTAGAGTTAGGGTTAGGTTCAGTGTTAGGGTTAGGGTTGGGGTTTCGGTTATGGTTAGGGTTAGGTTTAGGGTTAGGGTTTGGGTTCGGGTTAGTGTTAGGGTTAGGATTAGTGTTAGGGTTAGGTTTAGGGATAGCTTTTCGGTAGGGTTTGGGTTTCGTTTAGGGTTAGGGTTAGGGTTAGGGTTGGGGTTAGGTTTAGGGTTAGGGTTAGGGTTAGGGATAGGATTACGATTAGGGTTAGGGTTTGGGTTAGGGTTAGGTTTAGGGTTAGGTTTAGTGTTAGCGTTACGGTTTGTGTTAGGTTTAGGGTTAGGGATAGGATTACGATTAGGGTTAGGTTTGGGTTAGGGTTAGGGTTAGGGTTAGGGTTAGGCTTAGGGTTACGGTTTGGGTTAGGGTTATGGTTAGGGTAAGGCTTTTATAGGGTTAGGGTTAGGGTTAGGTTCAGGGTTAGGGTTTGTGTTACGGTTAGTGTTAGGATTAGGGTTAGGGTTTGATTTTGTGTTAGGGTTAGGGTTAGGTTTAGACTTAGGATTAGGTTTGGGTTAGGGTTAGGGTTTGGGGTAGGGTTAGGGTTAGTGTTAGGGTTAGGGTACGATGAGGGTTAGGTTTAGGGTTAGGGTTTGGGTTTGGGTTAGGGTTAGTGTTTGGGTTAGGTTTAGGGTTAGGGTTAGGGTTAGGGTTAGGGTTAGGGTTAGGTTTAGTGTTAGGGTTAGTGTTGGGGTTTCGGTTAGGGTTAGGGTTAGGGTTAGGTTTAGGTTTAGGGTTAGGATTCTGGGTTAGGGGTTAGGGGTTATGGTTAGGGTTAGGATTAGGTTTTGGGTTCGGGTTATTGTTAATGATAGAGTTTGGGTGAGGGTTAGGGTTAGGGTTAAGTTTAGGGTTTGGGTAAGGTTTAGGGTTAGGATTAGGTTTACTGTCTGTGTGTGGGTTAGGGTTACGGTTTGGATTAGTGTTAGGGTTAGGGTTAGGGTTAGGTTAGGTTTAGGGTTAGGGATTGGGTTAGGGTTAGGGTTAGGGTTAGTATTAGGGTTTGGTTTAGGGTTATGGTTAGGTTTAGGGTTAGGGTTAGGGTTAGGGTTTGGGTTAGGGTTAGGATTAGGATTAGGGTTATGGTTATGGTTAGGGTTTGCATTAGGGTTAAGTTTAAGATTAGAGTTAGGGTTACTGTTAGGGTTAGGGTTAGGGTTAGGGTTAGGTTTAGGGTGAGGTTTTGGGTTTTGTTTAGTGTTAAATTTCCAGTTAGAGTTAGGGTTAGGGTATGGGTTAGGTTTAGGGTTAGCGGTAAGTTTAGGGTTAGGGTTTGGGTTAGGTTTAGGGTTAGGGTTAAGGCTAGTGTTAGGGTTAAGTTTAGGGTTAGGGTTAGGGTTTCCGTTAGGTTTAGGGTTAGGATTTGGGTTAGGGTTACGTTTAGGGTTAGTGTTATGGTTAGGGTTAGGGTTTGTGTTCGGGTTAGTGTTAGGGTTAGGATTAGTGTTAGGGTTAGGTTTAGGGTTAGCTTTGGGTTAGGGTTTGGGTTTGGTTTAGGGTTAGGGTTAGGGTTAGGGTTTGGGTTAGGATGAGGGTTAGGTTTAGGGTTAGGTTTTGTGTTTGGGTTAGGGTTAGTGTTTGTGTTAGGGTTACGGTTATTGTTAGGGTTAGGGTTAGGATTAGGGTTAGGGTTAGGGTTAGGGTTAGAGTTAGGGTTACGTTCAGTGTTAGGGTTAGGGTTGGGGTTTCGGTTATGGTTAGGGTTAGGTTTAGGGTTAGGGTTTGGGTTCGGGTTACTGTTAGGGTTAGGATTACTGTTAGGGTTAGGTTTAGGGATAGCTTTTCGGTAGGGTTTGGGTTTCGTTTAGGGTTAGGGTTAGGGTTAGGGTTGGGGTTAGGTTTAGGGTTAGGGTTAGGGTTAGGGATAGGATTACGATTAGGGTTAGGGTTTGGGTTAGGGTTAGGTTTAGGGTTAGGTTTAGTGTTAGCGTTACGGTTTGTGTTAGGTTTAGGGTTAGGGATAGGATTACGATTAAGGTTAGGTTTGGGTTAGGGTTAGGGTTAGGGTTAGGGTTAGGGTTAGGCTTAGGGTTACGGTTTGGGTTAGGGTTATGGTTAGGGTAAGGCTTTTATAGGGTTAGGGTTAGGGTTAGGTTCAGGGTTAGGGTTTGTGTTACGGTTAGTGTTAGGATTAGGGTTAGGGTTTGAATTTGTGTTAGGGTTAGGGTTAGGTTTAGACTTAGGATTAGGTTTGGGTTAGGGTTAGGGTTTGGGGTAGGGTTAGGGTTAGGGTTAGGGTTAGGGTTAGGGTACGATGAGGGTTAGGTTTAGGGTTAGGGTTTGGGTTTGGGTTAGGGTTAGTGTTTGGGTTAGGTTTAGGGTTAGGGTTAGGGTTAGGGTTAGGGTTAGGGTTAGGTTTAGTGTTAGGCTTAGTGTTGGGGTTTCGGTTAGGGTTAGGGTTAGGGTTAGGTTTAGGTTTAGGGTTAGGATTCTGGGTTAGGGGTTAGGGGTTATGGTTAGGGTTAGGATTAGGTTTTGGGTTCGGGTTATTGTTAATGATAGAGTTTGGGTGAGGGTTAGGGTTAGTGTTAGGGTTTCTGTTAGATTTAGGGTTAGGGTTAGGGGTTAGGTTAGGTTTAATGTTTTTGTTAGGGTTAGGACTAGGGTTAGGGTTAGGGTTAGTTTTAGGGTTAGTGTGAGTGTAAGGGTTTGTGTTTGGATTAGGGGTAGAGTTAAGGTTAGGGTTAGTGTTAGGGTTTGGGTTAGGTTAAGAATTAGGTTTTGGCTTAGGGTTACGTTTAGGGTTAGGGTTAGGGTTAGGTTAGGGTTACGGTTTGGGTAAGGGTTATGGTTAGGGTAAGGTTTGGTTTAGGGTTAGGGTAAGGGTTAGGTTTAGGGTGAAGCTTTGGCTTTGTGTTAGGGTTAGGTTTAGGGTTAGGGTTAAGTTTATGGTTTGGGTTAGGGTTCGGGTAAGGGTTAGTGTTAGGGTTAGGGTTAGGGTTTGGATTAGGGTTAGGGTTAGGGTTAGGTTTATGGTTAGGGTTAGGGTTAGGGTTAGGGTTAGGGTTAGGATTAGTGTTAGGGTTAGGGTTAGAGTTAGGGTTAGAGTTAGGATTAGTGTTAGGGTTAGGGTTAGGGTTAGTGTTAGCGTTTGTGTTAGGGTTTGGGTTTGGGTTAGGGTTAGGTTTTGTGTTAGGGTTAGGGTTAGGGTTAGGGTTAGGTTTAGGGTTAGGATTAGTGTTAGGGTTAGGGTTAGGGTTAGGGTTAGTGTTAGGGTTTGTGTTAGGGTTAGTGTTAGGGTTAGGGTTAGGGTTAGTGTTAGGGTTAGGGTTAGGGTTAGGGTTAAGATTAGTGTTAGGGTTAGGGTTAGGGTTAGTGTTAGGGTTTGTGTTAGGGTTAGTGTTAGGGTTAGGGTTAGGGTTTGGGGTTGGGTTAGGGTTAGGGTTAGGTTTAGAGTTCGGATTAGGTTTTCGGTTAGGGTTAGGTTTAGGATTAGTGTTAGGGTTAGGTTTAGGGTTAGCTTTGGGTTAGGGATTGGGTTTGGTTTAGGATTAGGTTTAGGGTTAGGGTTTGGGTTAGGATGAGCGTTAGGTTTAGGGTTAGGGTTTGGGTTTGGGTTAGGTTTAGTGTTTGTGTTAGGGTCAGGGTTAGGGTTAGGTTCAGGGCTTGGACTTGGTTTAGGGTTAGGGTTAGGGTTTATATTTAGGGTTAGGGTTTGGGTTAGGGTTAGGCTTAGGGTTAAGTTTAGGGTTTGGGTAAGGTTTGGGGTAGGATTAGGTTTACTGTCTGTGTGTGGGTTAGGGTTACGGTTTGGATTAGTGTTAGGGTTAGGGTTAGGGTTAGGTTAGGTTTAGGGTTAGGGTTAGGGTTAGGGTTAGGGTTAGTATTAGGGTTTGGGTTAGGGTTATGGTTAGGTTTAGGGTTAGGGTTAGGGTTAGGGTTTGGGTTAGGGTTAGGATTAGGATTAGGGTTATGGTTATGGTTAGGGTTTGCATTAGGGTTAAGTTTAAGATTAGAGTTAAGGTTACTGTTAGGGTTAGGGTTAGGGTTAGGGTTAGGTTTAGGGTGAGGTTTTGGGTTTTGGTTAGTGTTAAATTTCGAGTTAGAGTTAGGGTTAGGGTATGGGTTAGGTTTAGGGTTAGCGTTAAGTTTAGGGTTAGGGGTTGGGTTAGGTTTAGGGTTAGGGTTAAGGCTAGTGTTAGGGTTAAGTTTAGGGTTAGGGTTAGGGTTTCCGTTAGGTTTAGGGTTAGGATTTGGGTTAGGGTTACGGTTAGGGTTAGTGTTATGGTTAGGGTTAGGGTTTGTGTTCGGGTTAGTGTTAGGGTTAGGATTAGTGTTAGGGTTAGGTTTAGGGTTAGCTTTGGGTTAGGGTTTGGGTTTGATTTAGGGTTAGGGTTAGGGTTAGGGTTTGGGTTAGGATGAGGGTTAGGTTTAGGGTTAGGTTTTGTGTTTGGGTTAGGGTTAGTGTTTGTGTTAGGGTTACGGTTATTGTTAGGGTTAGGGTTAGGATTAGGGTTAGGGTTAGGGTTAGGGTTAGAGTTAGGGATACGTACAGTGTTCGGGTTAGGGTTAGTTTTCAGGTTACGGTTAGGGTTAGGGTTAGGGTTAGGATTTGGGTTCGGGTTAGTGTTATGCTTAGGACTAGAGTTAGAGTTAGGTTTAGGGACAGCTTTTCGGTAGGGTTTGGGTTTCGTTTAGGGTTAGGGTTAGGGTTAGGGTTGGGGTTAGGTTTAGGGTTAGGGTTAGGGTTAGGGTTAGGGTTAGGCTTAGGGTTACGGTTTGGGTTAGGGTTATGGTTAGGGTAAGCCTTTTATAGGGTTAGGGTTAGGGTTAGGTTCAGGGTTAGGGTTTGTGTTACGGTTAGTGTTAGGATTAGGGTTAGGGTTTGATTTTGTGTTAGGGTTAGGGTTAGGTTTAGACTTAGGATTAGGTTTGGGTTAGGGTTAGGGTTTGGGGTAGGGTTAGGGTTAGGGTTAGGGTTAGGGTTAGGGTACTATGAGGGTTAGGTTTAGGGTTAGGGTTTGGGTTTGGGTTAGGGTTAGTGTTTGGGTTAGGGTTAGGGTTAGGGTTAGGGTTAGGGTTAGGGTTAGGGTTAGGTTTAGTGTTAGGGTTAGTGTTGGGGTTTCGGTTAGGGTTAGGGTTAGGGTTAGGGTTAGGTTTAGGTTTAGGGTTAGGATTCTGGGTTAGGGGTTAGGGGTTATGGTTAGGGTTAAGATTAGTTTTTGGGTTCGGGTTATTGTTAATTATAGAGTTTGGGTGAGGGTTAGGGTTAGGGTTAGCGTTAGGGTTTCTGTTAGATTTAGGGTTAGGGTTAGGGGTTAGGTTA
This sequence comes from Eospalax fontanierii, assembly GCA_035773235.1. Taxonomy (NCBI): domain Eukaryota; kingdom Metazoa; phylum Chordata; class Mammalia; order Rodentia; family Spalacidae; genus Eospalax; species Eospalax fontanierii. The sequence goes on from CM069527.1 coordinate 119,849,255, forward strand.
GGTTTAATGTTTTTGTTAGGGTTAGGACTAGGGTTAGGGTTAGGGTTAGTTTTAGGGTTAGTGTGAGTGTAAGGGTTTGTGTTTGGATTAGGGGTAGAGTTAAGGTTAGGGTTAGTGTTAGGGTTTGGGTTAGGTTAAGAATTAGGTTTTGGCTTAGGGTTACGTTTAGGGTTAGGGTTAGGGTTAGGTTAGGGTTACGGTTTGGGTAAGGGTTATGGTTAGGGTAAGGTTTGGTTTAGGGTTAGGGTAAGTGTTAAGTTTAGGGTGAAGCTTTGGCTTTGTGTTAGGGTTAGGTTTAGGGTTAGGGTTAAGTTTATGGTTTGGGTTAGGGTTCGGGTAAGGGTTAGTGTTAGGGTTAGGGTTAGGGTTTGAATTAGGGTTAGGGTTAGGGTTAGGTTTATGGTTAGGGTTAGGGTTAGGGTTAGGGTTAGGATTAGTGTTAGGGTTAGGGTTAGAGTTAGGGTTAGAGTTAGGATTAGTGTTAGGGTTAGGGTTAGGGTTAGTGTTAGCGTTTGTGTTAGGGTTTGGGTTTGGATTAGGGTTAGGTTTTGTGTTAGGGTTAGGGTTAGGGTTAGGGTTAGGTTTAGGGTTAGGATTAGTGTTAGGGTTAGGGTTAGGGTTAGTGTTAGGCTTTGTGTTAGGGTTAGTGTTAGGGTTAGGGTTAGGGTTAGTGTTAGGGTTAGGGTTAGTGTTAGGGTTAGGGTTAAGATTAATGTTAGGGTTAGGGTTAGGGTTAGTGTTAGGGT
>CM069527.1:119855000-119860000 GCA_035773235.1 Eospalax fontanierii
TTATCTTTAGGGTTAGTGTTAGGGTTAAGTTTTAGGTTTGGGTAAGGTTAAGGGTTAGGATTAGGTTTAATTTCTGGTTTTGGGTTAAGGTTAGTGTTAGGGTTAGGGTTTGGTTTAGGGTTAGGGTTAAGATTAGGGTTAGGTTTTGGTTTCGGTTAGGGTTAGTGTTAGGGTTAGGGTTAGGGTTAGGGTTAGGGTTTGGGTTAGGGTTAGGGTTTGGGTTAATTTTAGGCTGAGGGTTAGAGTTAGGGTTTGGGTTAGGATTAGGGGTAGGGTTTGGGTTTGGGTTAGGGTTAGGGTTTGTGTTAGGATTAGGGTTAGGGTTAGGATTAAGGTTAGGGTTAGGTTTAGGGTGAGGGTTTGGGTTTGGGTTAGTGTTAAGTTTAGAGTTAGGTTTAGGGTTTGGGTTTGGGTTAGGGTTAGGGTTAGGGTTAGAGTTAGGTTTAGGTTTCGGGTTAGGGTTTGGGATAGGATTAGGGTTAGGGTTTGGGTTAGGATTAGGTTTAGGGTTAGAGTTAGGTTTAGGTTTCGGGTTAGGGTTTGGGATAGGTTTAGGGTTAGGGTTAGGGTTAGGGTTGGGGTTTCCATTAGGGTTAGGGTTAGAATTAGGGTTAGGATTTGGGTTAGGGTTACGGTTAGGGTTAGTGTTAGGGTCAGGGTGAGGGTTTGTGTTCGGGTTAGTGTTAGGGTTAGGATTAGTGTTAGGGTTAGCTTTGGGTTAGGGTCTGTGTTTGGTTTAGGATTAGGTTTAGGGTTAGGGTTTGGGTTAAGATGAGGGTTAGGTTTAGGGTTAGGGTTTGGGTTTGGGTTAGGGTTAGTGTTTGTGTTAGGGTTAGGGTTAGGGTTAGGGTGTGGGTTAGGGTTAGAGTTAGGGTTAGGTTTAGGGTTAGGGTTTGGGTTAGGGTTACGGTTAGGGTTAGTGTTAAGGTTAGGGTTAGGGTTTGATTTCGGGTTAGTGTTAGGGTTAGGTTTAGTGTTAGCTTTGGGTTACGGTTTGGGTTTGGTTTAGGGTTAGGGTTAGGGTTATGGTTAGGTTTAGGGTTAGGTTTAGGGTTAGGGATAGGATTACGATTAGGGTTAGGGTTAGGGTTAGTATTAGGGTTTGTGTTAGGGTTAGGGTTAGGTTTAGGAATAGGGTTAGAGTTAGGGTTTGGGTTAGGGTTAGAATTAGGGTTAGGGTTAGGGTTTGCGTTAGGGTTTGCGTTAGGGTTAGGGTTAAGTTTAGGGTTAGGTTTACTGTTAGGGTTAGGGTTAGGGTTAAGGTTAGGTTTAGGGTGATGGTTTGGGTTTGGGTTAGTGTTAAGTTTAGAGTTAGGGTTAGGGTTAGGGTTAGGGTTAGGGTTAGGGTTAGGGTTATGGTTAGGATTAGTGTTAGGGTTAGTGTTATGGTTAGTGTTAGGGTTTGTGTTAGGGTTAGTGTTAGGGTTAGGGTTAGGGTTTGGGTTTGGCTTAGGGTTAGGTTTTGTGTTAGGGTTAGGGTTAGGGTTAGGGTTAGGGTTAGGATTAGTGTTAGGGTTAGGGTTAGGGTTAGGGTTAGTGTTAGGGTTAAGTTTAGGGTTTGGGTAAGGTTATGGGTTAGGATTTGGTTTAATTTCTGGTTTTGGGTTAAGGTTAGGGTTAGGGTTATGGTTAGGGTTAGGGTTAGGGTTAGGGTTAAGATTAGGGTTAGGTTTTGGTTCCGGTTAGGGCTAGTGTTAGGGTTAGGGATAGGGTTAGGGTTAGGGTTTGGGTTAGGGTTAGGGTTTGGGTTAGGTTTAGGCTGAGGGTTAGCGTTAGGGTTTGGGTTAGGATGAGGGTTACGTTAGGGGTAGGGTTTGGGTTTGGGTTAGGGTTAGGTTTTGTGTTAGGATTAGGGTTAGGGTTAGGATTAGGGTTAGGTTTAGGTTTAGGGTGAGGGTTTGTGTTAGGGTTAAGGTTAAGTTTAGAGTTAGGTTTAGGGTTAGGGTTTGGGTTAGGGTTAGGGTTAGGGTTAGAGTTAGGTTTAGGTTTCGGGTTAGGTTTTGGGATAGGTTTAGGGTTAGGGTTAGTGTTCGGGTTGGGGTTTCCGTTAGGGTTAGGGTTAGGTTTAGGGTTAGGATTTGGTTTAGGGTTACGGTTAGGGTTAGTGTTAGGGTCAGGGTTAGGTTTTGTGTTCGGGTTATTGTTAGGGTTAGAATTAGTGTTAGGGTTAGTTTTAGGGTTAGCTTTGGGTTAGGGTTTGGGTTTGGTTTAGGGTTAGGTTTACGGTTAGGGTTTGGGTTAGGATGAGAGTTAGTGTTTGTGTTAGGGTTAGGGTTAGGGTTAGGGTTAGGGTTTGGGTTAGGGTTAGGGTTAGGGTTAGGTTTAGGGTTAGGGTTTGGGTTAGGGTTAGGGTTAGGGTCAAGTTTAGGGTTTGGGTAAAGTTTAGGGTTAGGAATAGGTTTACTGTCTGTGTGTGGGTTAGGGTTAATTTTAGGGTTTGGGTAATGTTTAGGGTTAGGATTAGGTTTACTGTCTGGGTGTGGGTTAGGTTTAGGGTTTGGATTAGTGTTAGGGTTAGGGTTAGGGTTAGGTTTAGGGATAGGGTTAGATTTAGGGTTTGGGTTAGGGTTAGGATTAGGGTTAGGGTTAGGGTTATGGTTAGGGTTTGCGTTAGGGTTAGGGTTAAGTTTAGGGTTAGGGTTAGGGTTAGGGTTAGGATTATGTTTAGTGTGATGGTTTGGCTTTGGGTTAGTGTTAAGTTTAGAGTTAGGGTTATGGTTAGGGTTTGGGTTAGGGTTATTGTTAGGGTTTGGTTTAGGGTTAGGTTTTGTGTTATCTTTAGGGTTAGGGTTAGGGTTAGTGTTAGGGTTAAGTTTAGGGTTTGGGTAAGGTTAGGGGTTAGGATTAGGTTTAATTTCTGGTTTTGGGTTAAGGTTAGGGTTAGGGTTAGGGTTAGGGTTAGGGTTAGGGTTAAGATTAGGGTTAGGTTTTGGTTCGGTTAGGGTTAGTGTTAGGGTTAGGGTTAGTGTTAGGGTTATGGTTTGTGTTAGGGTTAGGGTTACGGTTTGGGTAAGGGTTATGGTTAGGGTAAGGTTTGGTTTAGGGTTAGGGTAAGTGTTAGATTTAGGGTGATGCTTTGGCTTTGTGTTAGTGTTAGGTTTAGGGTTAGGGTTGGGTTATGGTTTGGGTTAGGGTTAGGGTAAGGGTTAGTGTTAGGGTTAGGGTTAGGGTTTGGATTAGGGATAGGGTTAGGGTTAGGTTTAGGGTTAGGGTTAGGATTAGTGTTAGGGTTAGGGTTAGAGTTAGGGTTAGGGTTAGGATTAGTGTTAGGGTTAGGGTTAGGGTTAGGGTTTGTGTTAGGGTTAGGGTTAGGGTTAGGGTTTGGGTTTGGGTTGGGGTTAGGTTTTGTGTTAGGGTTAGGGTTAGGGTTAGGGTTAGGTTTAGGATTAGTGTTAGGGTTAGGGTTAGGGTTAGGGTTAGGGTTTGTGTTAGGGTTAGTGTTAGGGTTAGGGTTTGGGTTTGGGTTGGGGTTAGGTTTTGTGTTAGGGTTAGGGTTAGGGTTAGGGTTAGGTTTAGGATTAGTGTTAGGGTTAGGGTTAGGGTTAGGGTTAGGGTTTGTGTTAGGGTTAGTGTTAGGGTTAGGGTTAGGGTTAGGTTTAGGGTTACGATTAGTGTTAGGGTTGGGGTTAGGGTTAGTGTTAAGGTTTGTGTTAGGGTTAGTGTTAGGGTTAGGTTTAGGGTTTGGGTTTGGGTTAGGGTTAGGGTTAGGTTTAGAGTTCGGATTAGGGTTTGGGTTAGGGTTAGGGTTAGGTTTAGGGTTTGGGTAAGGTTTAGTGTTAGGATTAGGTTTAGGGTTAGGGTTTGCGTTTGGGTTAAGGTTTGGATTAGGTTTAAGGTTAGGATTACGGTTTGGTTTACGGTTAGGGTTAGGGTTTGAGTTAGGGTTAGGTTTAGGGTTAGGCTATGGTTTTTGGTTAGCGTTAGGTTTAGGGTTAGGTTTAGGGTTACTCTTTGTGTTAGGGTTAGTGTTAGGTTTAGGGTTAGGGTTAGTGTTAGGGTTAGAGTTTGGATTACTGTTAGTGTTAGGGTTAGGGTTAGATTTAGGGCTTGGGTTAGGGTTAGGGTTTGGGTTAGGATTAGTGTTAGGGTTAGGGTTAGGGTTAGGGTTAGGATTAGTGTTAGTGTTAGTGTTAGGGTTAGTGTTAGGGTTTGTGTTAGGGTTAGTGTTAGGGTTAGGGTTAGGGTTTGGGTTTGGGTTAGGGTTAGGTTTTGTGTTAGGGTTAGGGTTAGGGTTAGGGTTAGGGTTAGGGTTAGGGTTAGGATTAGTGTTAGGGTTAGGGTTAGGGTTAGTGTTAGGGTTTGTGTTAGGGTTAATGTTAGGATTAGGTTTAGGGTTAGGGTTAGGGTTAGGATTAGTGTTAGGGTTAGGGTTAGGGTTAGTGTTAGGTTTAGAGTTCGGATTAGGGTTTGGGTTAGGGTTAGGGTTAGGTTTAGGGTATGGGTAAGGTTTAGTGTTCGGATTATGTTTAGGGTTAGGGTTTGGATTAGGGTTAGGGTTAGGGTTAGGGTTTGGGTTAGGGTTAGGCTTAGGGTTTGGGGTTGGGTTAGGGTTAGGTTTAAGGTAAGGGTTAGGGTTACTGTTTCTGTTAGGGTTAGTGTTAGGTTTAGGGTTAGGTTTAGTGTTAGGGTTAGAGTTTGGATTAGTGTTAGTGCTAGAGTTAGGGTTAGATTTATTGCTTGGGTTAGGGTTAGGGTTTGGGTTAGGATTATTGTTAGGGTTAGGGTTAGTGTTAGGGTTAGGATTAGTGTTAGGGTTAGGGTTAGGGTTAGTTTTAGGGTTTGTGTTAGGCTTAGTGTTCGGGTTAGGGTTAGGTTTTGGGTTTGGTTTAGGGTTAGGTTTTGTGTTAGGGTTAATGTTAGGGTTAGGTTTAGGGTTAGGGTTTGGGTTAGGGTTAGGGTTAGAGTTAGGGTTAGGGTTAAGTTTAGGTTTTGGGTAAGGTTTAGAGTTAGGATTAGGTTTACTGTCTGGGTGTGGGTTAGAGTTAGGGTTTGGAATTAGT
>CM069527.1:119865000-119885000 GCA_035773235.1 Eospalax fontanierii
CAGGGTTAGGGTTTTTGTTAGGGTTAGTGTTAGGTGTAGGGTTAGGGTTTAATTTTGGTTTAGGGTTAGGGTTAGGTTTATAGTTAGTAGTAGGGTTTGGGTTAGGGTTAGGGTTAGGGTTAGGTTTAGGGTTTGGGTAAGGTTTAGTGTTAGGTTTAAGGTTTGGCTTAGGGTTAGGGTTAGGGTTAGGGTTTGGGTTAGGGTTAGGGTTAGGGTTTGGGGTAGGGTTAGGGTTAGGGTTAGGATTTGGGTTTGAGTTAGGGTTAGGGCTAGGGTTAGGGTTAACGTTAGGCTTTGGTTTAGGTTTAGGTTTAGGGTTCGGGGTTAGGGGTTAGGGGTTATGGTTAGGGTTAGGATTAGGTTTTGGGTTAGGGTTAGTGTTAATGTTCGGGTTTGGGTGAGGGTTAGGGTTAGGGTTAGGATTAGGGTTTCTGTTAGGGTTAGTGTTAGGGTTAGGGTTTAGGTTAGGTTTAGGGTTTCGGTTAGGGTTAGGACTTGGTTAGGGTTAGGGTTAAGTTTAGGGTTAGTGTGAGTGTAAGGGTTTGGGTTTGGATTAGGGGTAGAGTTAAGTTTAGGGTTAGTGTTAGGGTTAAGGTTAGGTTAAGAGTTAGGTTTTGGGTTAGGGTTATGGTTAGGGTTAGGGTTAGTGTTAGTGTTAGGTTTAGGGTTAGGGTTTGGGTTAGGGTTAGGGTTAGGGTTTGGCTTAGGGTTAGGTTTTGTGTTATCTTTAGGGTTAGTGTTAGGGTTAAGTTTAGGGTTTGGGTAAGGTTAAGGGTTAGGATTAGGTTTAATTTCTGGTTTTGGGTTAAGGTTAGTGTTCGGGTTAGGGTTAGGTTTAGGGTTAGGGTTAAGATTAGGATTAGGTTTTGGTTTCGGTTAGGGTTAGTGTTAGGGTTAGGGTTAGGGTTAGGGTTAGGGTTTGGGTTAGGGTTAGGGTTTGGGTTAATTTTAGGCTGAGGGTTAGAGTTAGGGTTTGGGATAGGATGAGGGTTAGGATTAGGGGTAGGGTTTGGGTTTGGGTTAGGGTTAGGTTTTGTGTTAGGATTAGGGTTAGGGTTAGGATTAGGGTTAGGGTTAGGTTTAGGGTGAGGGTTTGGGTTTGGGTTAATGTTAAGTTTAGAGTTAGGTTTAGGGTTAGGGTTTGGGTTAGGGTTAGGGTTAGGGTTAGAGTTAGGTTTAGGTTTCGGGTTAGGGTTTGGGATAGGTTTAGGGTTAGGGTTAGGGTTAGGGTTGGGGTTTCCGTTAGGGTTAGGGTTAGAATTAGGGTTAGGATTTGGGTTAGGGTTACGGTTAGGGTTAGTGTTAGGGTCAGGGTTAGGGTTTGTGTTCGGGTTAGTGTTAGGGTTAGGATTAGTGTTAGGGTTAGGTTTAGGTTTAGCATTTGGTTAGGGTGTGAGTTTGGTTTAGCATTAGGTTTAGGGTTAGGGTTTGGTTTAAGATGAGGGTTAGGTTTAGGGTTAGGTTTTGGGTTTGGGTTAGGGTTAGTGTTTGTGTTAGGGTTAGGGTTAGGGTTAGGGTTAGGTTTAGGGTAAGGGTTTGGGTTTGGGTTAGTGTAAAGTTTAGGGTTAGGGTTATGGTTAGGTTTAGAGTTAGGATTAGGGTTTGGGTTAGGGTTAAGGTTAGGGTTAGGGTTAGGATTAGGGTAAGGGTTTGGGTTTGGGTTAGTGTTCAGTTTAGGGTTAGGGTTAGGGTTAGGGTTTGGGTTAGTGTTAGGATTAGGGTTAGGTTTAGTGTTAGGGTTTGGGTTACGGTTAGGGTTAGGTTTAGAGTTAGGGTTTGGGTTAGGTTTAGAGTTAGGATTAGGGTTAGGGTTATGGTTATTGTTTGGGTTAGGGTTAGGGGTAAGATTAGAGTTAGGGTTAGTGTTAGGGTTAGGGTTAGGTTTAGGGTAAGGGTTTGGGTTAGGGTTAGGGTTAGTGTTTGGTTTAGGGTTAGGGTTAATGTTAGTGTTAGGGTTAGGGTTAGGTTTAGGGTAAGGGTTTGGGTTAGGGTTAGGGTTAGTGTTTGGTTTAGGGTTAGGGTTAATGTTAGGGTTAGGTTTAGTGTTAGGGTTAGGTTTAGGATTAGGTTTTGGGTTAGGGTTAGTGTTAATGTTAGGGTTTGGGTGAGGGTTAGGTTTACTGTACGGGTTATGGTTAGGGTTAGGGTTTAGGTTAGGTTTAGGGTTTCGGTTAGGGTTAGGACTAGGTTTAGGGTTAGGGTTAGGTTTAGGGTTAGTGTGAGTGTAAAGATTTGGGTTTGGATTAGGGGTAGAGTTAACGTTAGGGTTACTATTAGGGTTTGGGTTAGGGTTAGAGTTAGGTTTTGGGTTAGGGTTAGGGTTAGGGTTAGGGTTAGGGTTAGGGTTAGGTGTAGGGTGAGGTTTTCGCTTTGGGTTAGGGTTAGTTTTAGGTTTAGGGTTATTGTTATGGTTTGGGTTAGGCTTAGGCTTAGGATTACTGTTAGAGATAGGATTACGATTAGGGTTAGGGTTTGGGTTAGGGTTAGGGTTAGGGTTACGATTTGGGTTAGGGTTAGCGTTAGGATAAGGTTTTTTTAGGGTTCGGGTTAGGGTTAGGATCAGGGTTTTTGTTTGTGTTAGGGTTAGTGTTAGGGTTAGGGTTAGGGTTTGGGTTTTGGTTAGGGTTAGGGTTAGGTTTAGAGTTAGGATTAGGGTTTGGGTTAGGGTTAGGGTTAGGTTTAGGGTCTGGGTTTGGGTTTGGGTTAGGGTTAGTGTTTGCGTTAGGGTTAGGGTTAGGGTTAGGGTTAGGGTTAGGTTTAGGGTTTGGGTTAGGGTTAGGTTTAGGGTTAGGGTTTGGGTTAGGGTTAGGGTTAAGGTTCAGTTTAGGGTTTGGGTAAAGTTTAGGGTTAGGATTAGGTTTACTGTCTGTATGTGGGTTAGGGTTACGGTTTGGATTAGTGTTAGGGTTAGCGTTAGGGTTAGGTTAGGTTTAGGGTTAGGGTTTGGGTTAGGTTTAGGGTTAGGGTTAAGGTTAGTGTTAGGGTTAAGTTTAGGGTTTGAGTAAGGTTTAGGGTTAGGATTAGGTTTAATATATGGGTTTGGTTTAGGGTTAGGGTTAGGGTTAGGTTTGGGTTAGGGTTAGGATTAGGATTAGGGTTATGGTTATGGTTATGGTTTGCATTAGGGTTAAGGTTAAGAGTTAGGGTTACTGTTAGGGTTAGGGTTAGGGTTAGGGTTAGGTTTAGGGTGAGGTTTTGGGTTTTGGTTAGTGTTAAGTTTCGAGTTATAGTTAGGGTTAGGGTATGGGTTAGGTTTAGGGTCAGCGTTAAGTTTAGGGTTAGGCTTTGGGTTAGGTTTAGGGTTAGGGTTAAGGTTAGTGTTAGGGTTAAGTTTAGAGTTTGAGTAAGGTTTAGGGTTAGGATTAGGTTTAATGTATGGGTTTGGTTTACGGTTAGGGTTGGGGTTAGGTTTGGGTTAGGGTTACGATTAGGGTTAGGTTTTGGTTTCGGTTAGGGTTAGTGTTAGGGTTAGGGTTAGGGTTCGGGTTTGGGTTAGGGTTAGGGTTAGGGTTAGGTTTACGCTTAGGGTTAGAGTTAGGGTTTGGGTTAGGATGAGGGTTAGGTTTAGGGTTAGGGTTTGGGTTTGTGTTAGGGTTAGGGTTAGGGTTAGGGTTAGGGTTAGGATTAGTGTTAGGGTTACGGTTAGGGTTAGGGTTAGGTTTAGTGTTAGGGTTAGGTTTGGGGTTTCGGTTAGGGTTAGCGTTAAGTTTAGGGCTAGGGTTTGGGTTAGGGTTACGGTTAGGGTTAGTGTTAAGGTTAGGGTTAGGGTTTGAGTTCGGGTTATTGTTAGGGTAGGGTTTAGTTTTAGCTTTGGATTAGGGTTTGGGTTTGGGTTTGGTTTACGGTTAGGGTTAGGGTTAGGGTTAGGGTTAGGTTTAGGGTTAGGGTTAGGGTTAGGGATAGGATTACGATTAGGGTTAGGATTTTGGTTAGGGTTAGGGTTACGGTTTGGGTTAGGGTTACGGTTAGGGTAAGGTTTTTTTAGGGTTAGGGTTAGGCTTAGGTTCAGGGTTAGGGTTTGTGTTAGGGTTAGGCTTAGGGTTTGGGTTTGGGTTATGTTTAGGGTTTGGGTTAGGGTTAGGGTTAAGATTAGAGTTAGGGTTCCTGTTAGGTTTTGGGTTAGCATTAGGGGTAGGTTCAGGGTAATGGTTTGGGTTTGGGTTAGTGTTAAGTTTAGGGTTAGGGTTAGGCTTAGGGTTTGGTTTAGTGTTAGGATTAGGGTTAGGTTAAGGTTAGGGTTTGGGTTAAGGTTAGGGTTAGGGTTAGGGTTAAGTTTAGGTTTTGGGTAATTTTAGGGTTAGGATTAGGTTTACTGTCTGGGTGTGGGTTAGGGTTAGGGTTTGGATTAGTGTTAGGGTTAGGGTTAGGGTTAGGTTTAGGTTTTGGGTTAGGGTTAGGGTTAGGGTTAGGGTGAGTATTAGGGTTTGTGTTAGGGTTAGGGTTAGGTTTAGGGAGAGGTTTAGAGTTAGGGTTTGGGTTAGGGTTAGGATTAGGGTTAGGGTTAGGGTTAGGGTTTGCGTTAGGGTTAGGGTTAAGTTTAGGGTTAGGGTTACTGTTAGGTTAGGGTTAGGTTTAGGTTTTGGGTTAAAGTTAGGGTTAGGGTTAGGGTTAGTATTAGGGTTTGTGTTAGGGTTAGGGTTAGGTTTAGGGATAGGTTTAGAGTTAGGGTTTGGGTTAGGGTTAGGATTAGGGTTAGGGTTAGGGTTAGAGTTTGCGTTAGGGTTAGGGTTAAGTTTAGGGTTAGGGTTACTGTTAGGGTTAGGGTTAGGGTTATGTTTAGGGTGATGGTTTGGCTTTGGGTTAGTGTTAAGTTTAGAGTTAGGGATAGGTTTAGTGTTTGTGTTAGGGTTAGAGTTAGGGTTAGGTTTAGTGTTAGGGTTAGGGTTAGGGTTAGCTTTGGGTTAGGGTGTGATTTTGGTTTAGGATTAGGTTTAGGGTTAGGGTTTGGGTTAAGATGAGGGTTAGGTTTAGGGTTAGGGTTTGGGTTTGGGTTAGGGTTAGTGTTTGTGTTAGGGTTAGGGTTAGGGTTAGGGTTAGGGTTAGCTTTAGGGTTTGGGTTAGGGTTAGGTTAGGGTTAGGGTTAGGGTTAGGGTTAGGGTTAGGGTTAGGGTTAGGGTTAGGGTTAGCGTTAGGGTTAGGTTAGGTTTAGGGTTAAGGTTTGGGTTAGGTTTAGGGTTAGGGTTAAGGTTAGTGTTAGGGTTAAGTTTAGGGTTTGAGTAAGGTTTAGGGTTAGGATTAGGTTTAATATATGGGTTTGGTTTACGGTTAGGGTTAGGGTTAGGTTTGGGTTAGGGTTAGGATTAGGATTAGGGTTATGGTTATGGTTATGGTTTGCATTAGGGTTAAGGTTAAGATTAGAGTTAGGGTTACTGTTAGGGTTAGGGTTAGGGTTAGGGTTAGGTTTAGGGTGAGGTTTTGGGTTTTGGTTAGTGTTAAGTTTCGAGTTAGAGTTAGGGTTAGGGTATGGGTTAGGTTTAGGGTCAGCGTTAAGTTTAGGGTTAGGCTTTGGGTTAGGTTTAGGGTTAGGGTTAAGGTTAGTGTTAGGGTTAAGTTTAGAGTTTGAGTAAGGTTTAGGGTTAGGATTAAGTTTAATGTATGGGTTTGATTTAGGGTTAGGGTTGGGGTTAGGTTTGGGTTAGGGTTACGATTAGGGTTAGGTTTTGGTTCCGGTTAGGGTTAGTGTTAGGGTTAGGGTTAGGGTTCGGGTTTGGGTTAGGGTTAGGGTTAGGGTTAGGTTTACGCTTAGGGTTAGGGTTAAGGTTTGGGTTAGGATGAGGGTTAGGTTTAGTGTTAGGGTTTGGGTTTGTGTTAGGGTTAGGGTTTGTGTTAGGGTTAGGGTTAGGGTTAGGATTAGTGTTAGGGTTACGGTTAGGGTTAGGGTTAGTTTTAGTGTTAGGGTTAGGGTTGGGGTTTCGATTAGGGTTAGCGTTAAGTTTAGGGCTAGGGTTTGGGTTAGGGTTATGGTTAGGGTTAGTGTTAAGGTTAGGGTTAGGGTTTGAGTTCGGGTTATTGTTAGGGTTAGGTTTAGTTTTAGCTTTGGGTTAGGGTTTGGGTTTGGTTTAGGGTTAGGGTTAGGGTTAGGGATAGGATTACGATTAGGGTTAGGGTTTTGGTTAGGGTTAGGGTTACGGTTTGGGTTAGGGTTACGGTTAGGGTAAGGTTTTTTTAGGGTTAGGGTTAGGCTTAGGTTCAGGGTTAGGGTTTGTGTTAGGGTTAGGCTTAGGGTTTGGGTTTGGGTTATGTTTAGGGTTTGGGTTAGGGTTAGGGTTAAGATTAGAGTTAGGGTTATTGTTAGGGTTTGGGTTAGGGTTAGGGGTAGGTTCAGGGTAATGGTTTGGGTTTGGGTTAGTGTTAAGTTTAGGGTTAGGGTTAGGCTTAGGGTTCTGTTTAGTGTTAGGATTAGGGTTAGGTTTAGTGTTAGGGTTTGGGTTAGGGTTAGGGTTAGGGTTAGATTTAAGTTTAGGGTTTGGGTAATTTTAGGGTTAGGATTAGGTTTACTGTCTGGGTGTGGGTTAGGGTTAGGGTTTGGATTAGTGTTAGGGTTAGGGTTAGGGTTAGGTTTAGGTTTTGGGTTAGGGTTAGGGTTAGGGTTAGGGTTAGTATTAGGGTTTGTGTTAGGGTTAGGGTTAGGTTTAGGGATAGGTTTAGAGTTAGGGTTTGGGTTAGGGTTAGGATTAGGGTTAGGGTTAGGGTTAGAATTTGCGATAGGGTTAGAGTTAAGTTTAGGGTTAGGGTTACTGTTAGGGTTAGGGATAGAGTTAGGGTTATGTTTAGGGTGATGGTTTGGCTTTGGGTTAGTGTTAAGTTTAGAGTTAGGGTTAGGGTTAGGGTTTGGTTTAGGGTTAGGTTTTGTGTTATCTTTAGGGATAGGGTTAGGGTTAGTGTTAGGGGTAAGTTTAGGGTTTGGGTGAGGTTAAGGGTTAGGATTAGGTTTAATTTCTGGTTTTGGGTTAAGGTTAGGGTTAGGGTTAGGGTTAGGGTTAGGTTTCGGGTTAATATTAGGGTTAGGTTTTGGTTTCGGTTAGGGTTAGTGTTAGGGTTAGGGTTAGTGTTAGGGTTAGGGTTAGGGTTTGGATTAGGTTTAGGCTGAGGGTTAGAGTTAGGGTTTGGGTTAGGATGAGGGTTAGGATTAGGGGTAGGGTTTGGGTTTGGGTTAGGGTTAGGTTTTGTGTTAGGATTAGGGTTAGGGTTATTATTAGGGTTAGGCTTAGGTTTATGGTGAGGGTTTGGGTTGGGTTATTGTTAAGTTTAGAGTTAGGTTTAGGGTTAGGGTTTGGGTTAGGGTTAGAGTTAGGTTTAGGTTTAGGGTTAGGGATTGGGATAGGTTTAGGGTTAGGGTTAGGGTTAGGGTTGGGGTTTCCGTTAGGGTTAGGGTTAGGTTTAGGGTTAGGATTTGGGTTAGGGTTACGGTTAGGGTTAGTGTTGGGGTCAGGGTTAGGGTTTGTGTTCGGGTTAGTGTTAGGGTTAGGATTAGTGTTAGGGTTAGGTTTAGGGTTAGCTTTGGGTTACGGTTTGGGTTTGGTTTAGGGTTAGGTTTAGGGTTAGGGTTTGGGTTAGGATGAGGGTTAGGTTTAGGGTTAGGATTTGGGTTTGGGTTAGGGTTAGTGTTTGTGTTAGGGTTAGGGTTAGGGTTAGGGTTAGTGTTAGGGTTAGGGTTAGGGTTAGGGTTAGGATTAGGGTTAGCCTTAGGGTTAGGTTCAGTGTTAGGGTTAGGGTTGGGGTTTTGGTTAGGGTTAGGGTTAGGTTTAGATTTAGGATTTGGGTTAGGTTTACGGTTAGGTTTAGCGTTAGGTTTAGGGTTAGGGTTAGGGTTAGGGTTAGGGTTAGGGTTAGGGTTAGGGTTAGGGATAGGATTACGATTAGGGTTAGGGTTTGGGTTAGGGTTAGGGTTAGAGTTAGGGTTACGGTTTGGGTTAGGTTTAGGGTTAGGGATAGGATTACGATTAGGGTTAGGTTTCGGTTAGGGTTAGGGTTAGGGTAAGGCTTTTTTAGGGTTAGGGTTAGGGTTAGGTTCAGGGTTAGGGTTTGTGTTACGGTTAGTGTTAGGGTTAGCGTTAGGGTTTGGGTTTGGGTTAGGGCTAGGTTTAGGTTTAGAGTTAGGATTAGGGTTAGGGTTTGGGGTAGGGTTAGGGTTAGGGTGAGAGTTAGGGTTATGGTTTGGGTTAGGGTTAGGGTTAGGGTTAGGTTTAGGGTTACGTTTAGGGTTAGGGATAGGATTACGATTAGGGTTAGGGTTTGGGTTAGGGTTAGGGTTAGGGTAAGGTTTTTTTAGGGTTAGGGTTAGCGTTAGGTTCAGGGTTAGGGATTGTGTTAGGGTTAGGGTTAGGGTTAGGGTTTTGGTTAGGGTTAGGGTTAGGTTTAGAGTTAGGATTAGGGTTTGGGTTAGGGTTAGTGTTAGGTTTACGGTTTGGGTAAGGTTTAGTGTTAGGATTAGGTTTAGGTTTAGAGTTTGGGTTTGGGTTAGTGTTAGGGTTTGGTTTGGGTTAGGGTTAGGTTTAGGGTTAGATTTAGGTTTAGGGTTAGGGTTAGTTTTAGGGTTAAGGTTTGGCTTAGGGTTAGGGTTAGGGTTAGGGTTTGTGTTAGGGTTAGGTTTAGGGTTTGGGGTAGGTTTAGGATTAGGGTTAGGGTTTGGGTTTGGGTTAGGGTAAGGTTTAGGGTTAGGGTTAGGGTTACTCTTTGTGTTAGGGTTAGTGTTAGGTTTAGGGTTAGGGTTAGTGTTAGGGTTAGAGTTTGGATTAGTGTAAGGGTTAGGGTGAGGGTTAGGTTTAGGGCTTGTGTTAGGGTTACGGCTTGGGTTAGGGTTAGGATTACGGTTTGGGTTAGGGATAGGGTTAAGTTTAGGTTTAGGGTAAGGGTTTGGGTTTGGGTTAGTGTTAAGTTTAGGGTTAGGGTTATGGTTATGTTTAGAATTAGGATTAGGGTTTGGGTTAGGGTTAGTGTTAGGTTTAGGTTTTGGGTAAGGTTTAGTGTTAGGATTAGGTTTAGGGTTAGGGTTTGCGTTTGGGTTAGTGTTAGGGTTTGGTTTCGGTTAGGGTTAGGGTTAGGGTTAGGGTTAGAGTTAGGGATAGGGTTAGGGTTAGTGTTAGGGTTAAGGTTAGGCTTAGGGTTAGGGTTAGGGTTAGCATTTGGGTTAGGGTTAGGGCTAGGGTTTCGGGTAGGGTTAGGGTTAGGGTTAGGATTTCGGTTAGGGTTAGGGTTAGGGTTAGGGTTAGGGTTAGGGTTAAGTTTAAGGTTTGGTTTAGGTTTAGGGTTAGGATTCTGGGTTAGGGGTTAGGGGTTATGGTTAGGGTTAGGATTAGGTTTTGGGTTCGGGTTATTGTTAATGTTAGAGTTTGGGTGAGGGTTAGGGTTAGGGTTAGGGTTAATGTTTCTGTTAGATTTAGGGTTAGGGTGAGGGGTTAGGTTAGGTTTAATGTTTTTGTTAGGGTTAGGACTAGGGTTAGGGTTAGGGTTAGTTTTAGGGTTAGTGTGAGTGTAAGGTTTTGTGTTTGGATTAGGGGTAGAGTTAAGGTTAGGGTTAGTGTTAGGGTTTGGGTTAGGTTAAGAATTAGGTTTTGGCTTAGGGTTACGTTTAGGGTTAGGGTTAGGGTTAGGTTAGGGTTACGGTTTGGGTAAGGCTTATGGTTAGGGTAAGGTTTGGTTTAGGGTTAGGGTAAGGGTTAGGTTTAGGGTGAAGCTTTGGCTTTGTGTTAGGGTTAGGTTTAGGGTTAGGGTTAAGTTTATGGTTTGGGTTAGGGTTCGGGTAAGGGTTAGTGTTAGGGTTAGGGTTAGGGTTTGGATTAGGGTTAGGGTTAGGGTTAGGTTTATGGTTAGGGTTAGGGTTAGGGTTAGGGTTAGGATTAGTGTTAGGGTTAGGGTTAGAGTTAGGGTTATAGTTAGGATTAGTTTTAGGGTTAGGGTTAGGGTTAGTGTTAGCGTTTGTGTTAGGGTTTGGGTTTGGGTTAGGGTTAGGTTTTGTGTTAGGGTTAGGGTTAGGGTTAGGGTTAGGTTTAGGGTTAGGATTAGTGTTAGGGTTGGGGTTGGGGTTAGTGTTAGGGTTTGTGTTAGGGTTAGTGTTAGGGTTAGGGTTAGGGTTAGTGTTAGGGTTAGGGTTAGGGTTAGGGTTAGGGTTAAGATTAGTGTTAGGGTTAGGGTTAGGGTTAGTGTTAGGGTTTGTGTTAGGGTTAGTGTTAGGGTTAGGGTTAGGGTTTGGGGTTGGGTTAGGGTTAGGGTTAGGTTTAGAGTTCGGATTAGGGTTTCGGCTAGGGTTAGGTTTAGGATTAGTGTTAGGGTTAGGATTAGGGTTAGCTTTGGGTTAGGGATTGGGTTTAGTTTAGGAGGAGGTTTAGGGTTAGGGTTTGGGTTAGGATGAGCGTTAGGTTTAGGGTTAGGGTTTGGGTTTGGGTTAGGGTTAGTGTTTGTGTTAGGGTCAGGGTTAGGGTTAGGTTCAGGGTTTGGGTTTGGTTTAGGGTTAGGGTTAGGGTTTATATTTAGGGTTAGGGTTTGGGTTAGGGTTAGGTTTAGGGTTAAGTTTAGGGTTTGGGTAAAGTTTAGGGTTAGGATTAGGTTTACTGTCTGTGTGTGGGTTAGGGTTACGGTTTGGATTAGTGTTAGGGTTAGGGTTAGGGTTAGGTTAGGTTTAGGGTTAGGGATTGGGTTAGGGTTAGGGTTAGGGTTAGTATTAGGGTTTGGGTTAGGGTTATGGTTAGGTTTAGGGTTAGGGTTAGGGTTAGGGTTTGGGTTAGGGTTAGGATTAGGATTAGGGTTATGGTTATGGTTAGGGTTTGCATTAGGGTTAAGTTTAAGATTAGAGTTAGGGTTACTGTTAGGGTTAGGGTTAGGGTTAGGGTTAGGTTTAGGGTGAGGTTTTGGGTTTTGGTTAGTGTTAAATTTCGAGTTAGAGTTAGGGTTAGGGTATGGGTTAGGTTTAGGGTTAGCGTTAAGTTTAGGGTTAGGGTTTGGGTTAGGTTTAGGGTTAGGGTTAAGGCTAGTGTTAGGGTTAAGCTTAGGGTTAGGGTTAGGGTTTCCGTTAGGTTTAGGGTTAGGATTTGGGTTAGGGTTACGGTTATGGTTAGGGTTAGGTTTGTGTTCGGGTTAGTGTTAGGGTTAGGATTAGTGTTAGGGTTAGATTTAGGGTTAGCTTTGGGTTAGGGTTTGGGTTTGGTTTAGGGTTAGGGTTAGGGTTAGGGTTTGGGTTAGGATGAGGGTTAGGTTTAGGGTTAGGTTTTGTGTTTGGGTTAGGGTTAGTGTTTGTGTTAGGGTTACGGTTATTGTTAGGGTTAGGGTTAGGATTAGGGTTAGGGTTAGGGTTAGGGTTAGAGTTAGGGTTAGGTTCAGTGTTAGGGTTAGGGTTGGGGTTTCGGTTATGGTTCGGGTTAGGTTTAGGGTTAGGGTTTGGGGTCGGGTGAGTGTAAGGGAAAGGATTAGTGTTAGGGTTAGGTTTAGGGATAGCGTTTCGGTGGGGATTGGGTTACGAATAGGGTTAGGGTTAGGGTTAGGGTTGGGGTTAGGTTTAGGGTTAGGGTTAGGGTTAGGGATAGGATTACGATTAGGGTTAGGGTTTGGGTTAGGGTTAGGTTTAGGGTTAGGTTTAGTGTTAGCGTTACGGTTTGTGTTAGGTTTAGGGTTAGGGATAGGATTACGATTAGGGTTAGGTTTGGGTTAGGGTTAGGGTTAGGGTTAGGGTTAGGCTTAGGGTTACGGTTTGGGTTAGGGTTATGGTTAGGGTAAGGCTTTTATAGGGTTAGGGTTAGGGTTAGGTTCAGGGTTAGGGTTTGTGTTACGGTTAGTGTTAGGATTAGGGTTAGGGTTTGATTTTGTGTTAGGGTTAGGGTTAGGTTTAGACTTAGGATTAGGTTTGGGTTAGGGTTAGGGTTTGGGGTAGGGTTAGGGTTAGTGTTAGGGTTAGGGTACGATGAGGGTTAGGTTTAGGGTTAGGGTTTGGGTTTGGGTTAGGGTTAGTGTTTGGGTTAGGTTTAGGGTTAGGGTTAGGGTTAGGGTTAGGGTTAGGGTTAGGTTTAGTGTTAGGTTTAGTGTTGGGGTTTCGGTTAGGGTTAGGGTTAGGGTTAGGTTTAGGTTTAGGGTTAGGATTCTGGGTTAGGGGTTAGGGGTTATGGTTAGGGTTAGGATTAGGTTTTGGGTTCGGGTTATTGTTAATGATAGAGTTTGGGTGAGGGTTAGGGTTAGGGTTAAGTTTAGGGTTTGGGTAAGGTTTAAGGTAGGAATAAGGTTTACGGTCTGTGTGGGGTTTAGGGTAACGGTATGGATAAGGGTTAGGGTTAGGGTAAGGGTTAGGTTAGGCTTAGGGTTAGGGATAGGGTTAGGGTTAGGGTTAGGGTTAGTATTAGGGTTTGGGTTAGGGTTATGGTTAGGTTTAGGGTTAGGGTTAGGGTTAGGGTTTGGGTTAGGGTTAGGATTAGGATTAGGGTTATGGTTATGGTTAGGGTTTGCATTAGGGTTAAGTTTAAGATTAGAGTTAGGGTTACTGTTAGGGTTAGGGTTAGGGTTAGGGTTAGGTTTAGGGTGAGGTTTTGGGTTTTGGTTAGTGTTAAATTTCGAGTTAGAGTTAGGGTTAGGGTATGGGTTAGGTTTAGGGTTAGGGTTAAGTTTAGGGTTAGGGTTTGGGTTAGGTTTAGGGTTAGGGTTAAGGCTAGTGTTAGGGTTAAGCTTAGGGTTAGGGTTAGGGTTTCCGTTAGGTTTAGGGTTAGGATTTGGGTTAGGGTTACGGTTATGGTTAGGGTTAGGTTTGTGTTCGGGTTAGTGTTAGGGTTAGGATTAGTGTTAGGGTTAGATTTAGGGTTAGCTTTGGGTTAGGGTTTGGGTTTGGTTTAGGGTTAGGGTTAGGGTTAGGGTTTGGGTTAGGATGAGGGTTAGGTTTAGGGTTAGGTTTTGTGTTTGGGTTAGGGTTAGTGTTTGTGTTAGGGTTACGGTTATTGTTAGGGTTAGGGTTAGGATTAGGGTTAGGGTTAGGGTTAGGGTTAGAGTTAGGGTTAGGTTCAGTGTTAGGGTTAGGGTTGGGGTTTCGGTTATGGTTAGGGTTAGGTTTAGGGTTAGGGTTTGGGTTCGGGTTAGTGTTAGGGTTAGGATTAGTGTTAGGGTTAGGTTTAGGGATAGCTTTTCGGTAGGGTTTGGGTTTCGTTTAGGGTTAGGGTTAGGGTTAGGGTTGGGGTTAGGTTTAGGGTTAGGGTTAGGGTTAGGGATAGGATTACGATTAGGGTTAGGGTTTGGGTTAGGGTTAGGTTTAGGGTTAGGTTTAGTGTTAGCGTTACGGTTTGTGTTAGGTTTAGGGTTAGGGATAGGATTACGATTAGGGTTAGGTTTGGGTTAGGGTTAGGGTTAGGGTTAGGGTTAGGCTTAGGGTTACGGTTTGGGTTAGGGTTATGGTTAGGGTAAGGCTTTTATAGGGTTAGGGTTAGGGTTAGGTTCAGGGTTAGGGTTTGTGTTACGGTTAGTGTTAGGATTAGGGTTAGGGTTTGATTTTGTGTTAGGGTTAGGGTTAGGTTTAGACTTAGGATTAGGTTTGGGTTAGGGTTAGGGTTTGGGGTAGGGTTAGGGTTAGTGTTAGGGTTAGGGTACGATGAGGGTTAGGTTTAGGGTTAGGGTTTGGGTTTGGGTTAGGGTTAGTGTTTGGGTTAGGTTTAGGGTTAGGGTTAGGGTTAGGGTTAGGGTTAGGGTTAGGTTTAGTGTTAGGTTTAGTGTTGGGGTTTCGGTTAGGGTTAGGGTTAGGGTTAGGTTTAGGTTTAGGGTTAGGATTCTGGGTTAGGGGTTAGGGGTTATGGTTAGGGTTAGGATTAGGTTTTGGGTTCGGGTTATTGTTAATGATAGAGTTTGGGTGAGGGTTAGGGTTAGGGTTAAGTTTAGGGTTTGGGTAAGGTTTAGGGTTAGGATTAGGTTTACTGTCTGTGTGTGGGTTAGGGTTACGGTTTGGATTAGTGTTAGGGTTAGGGTTAGGGTTAGGTTAGGTTTAGGGTTAGGGATTGGGTTAGGGTTAGGGTTAGGGTTAGTATTAGGGTTTGGTTTAGGGTTATGGTTAGGTTTAGGGTTAGGGTTAGGGTTAGGGTTTGGGTTAGGGTTAGGATTAGGATTAGGGTTATGGTTATGGTTAGGGTTTGCATTAGGGTTAAGTTTAAGATTAGAGTTAGGGTTACTGTTAGGGTTAGGGTTAGGGTTAGGGTTAGGTTTAGGGTGAGGTTTTGGGTTTTGGTTAGTGTTAAATTTCCAGTTAGAGTTAGGGTTAGGGTATGGGTTAGGTTTAGGGTTAGCGTTAAGTTTAGGGTTAGGGTTTGGGTTAGGTTTAGGGTTAGGGTTAAGGCTAGTGTTAGGGTTAAGTTTAGGGTTAGGGTTATGGTTTCCGTTAGGTTTAGGGTTAGGATTTGGGTTAGGGTTACGGTTAGGGTTAGTGTTATGGTTAGGGTTAGGGTTTGTGTTCGGGTTAGTGTTAGGGTTAGGATTAGTGTTAGGGTTAGGTTTAGGGTTAGCTTTGGGTTAGGGTTTGGGTTTGGTTTAGGGTTAGGGTTAGGGTTAGGGTTTGGGTTAGGATGAGGGTTAGGTTTAGGGTTAGGTTTTGTGTTTGGGTTAGGGTTAGTGTTTGTGTTAGGGTTACGGTTATTGTTAGGGTTAGGGTTAGGATTAGGGTTAGGGTTAGGGTTAGGGTTAGAGTTAGGGTTACGTTCAGTGTTAGGGTTAGGGTTGGGGTTTCGGTTATGGTTAGGGTTAGGTTTAGGGTTAGGGTTTGGGTTCGGGTTAGTGTTAGGGTTAGGATTACTGTTAGGGTTAGGTTTAGGGATAGCTTTTCGGTAGGGTTTGGGTTTCGTTTAGGGTTAGGGTTAGGGTTAGGGTTGGGGTTAGGTTTAGGGTTAGGGTTAGGGTTAGGGATAGGATTACGATTAGGGTTAGGGTTTGGGTTAGGGTTAGGTTTAGGGTTAGGTTTAGTGTTAGCGTTACGGTTTGTGTTAGTTTTAGGGTTAGGAATAGGATTACGAATAGGATTAGGATTGGGTTAGCGTTAGGGTTAGGGTTAGGGTTAGGGTTAGGCTTAGGGTTACGGTTTGGGTTAGGGTTATGGTTAGGGTAAGGCTTTTATAGGGTTAGGGTTAGGGTTAGGTTCAGGGTTAGGGTTTGTGTTACGGTTAGTGTTAGGATTAGGGTTAGGGTTTGATTTTGTGTTAGGGTTAGGGTTAGGTTTAGACTTAGGATTAGGTTTGGGTTAGGGTTAGGGTTTGGGGAAGGGTTAGGGTTAGGGTTAGGGTTAGGGTTAGGGTACGATGAGGGTTAGGTTTAGGGTTAGGGTTTGGGTTTGGGTTAGGGTTAGTGTTTGGGTTAGGTTTAGGGTTAGGGTTAGGGTTAGGGTTAGGGTTAGGGTTAGGTTTAGTGTTAGGCTTAGTGTTTGGGTTTCGGTTAGGGTTAGGGTTAGGGTTAGGTTTAGGTTTAGGGTTAGGATTCTGGGTTAGGGGTTAGGGGTTATGGTTAGGGTTAGGATTAGGTTTTGGGTTCGGGTTATTGTTAATGATAGAGTTTGGGTGAGGGTTAGGGTTAGTGTTAGGGTTTCTGTTAGATTTAGGGTTAGGGTTAGGGGTTAGGTTAGGTTTAATGTTTTTGTTAGGGTTAGGACTAGGGTTAGGGTTAGGGTTAGTTTTAGGGTTAGTGTGAGTGTAAGGGTTTGTGTTTGGATTAGGGGTAGAGTTAAGGTTAGGGTTAGTGTTAGGGTTTGGGTTAGGTTAAGAATTAGGTTTTGGCTTAGGGTTACGTTTAGGGTTAGGGTTAGGGTTAGGTTAGGGTTACGGTTTGGGTAAGGGTTATGGTTAGGGTAAGGTTTGGTTTAGGGTTAGGGTAAGGGTTAGGTTTAGGGTGAAGCTTTGGCTTTGTGTTAGGGTTAGGTTTAGGGTTAGGGTTAAGTTTATGGTTTGGGTTAGGGTTCGGGTAAGGGTTAGTGTTAGGGTTAGGGTTAGGGTTTGGATTAGGGTTAGGGTTAGGGTTAGGTTTATGGTTAGGGTTAGGGTTAGGGTTAGGGTTAGGGTTAGGATTAGTGTTAGGGTTAGGGTTAGAGTTAGGGTTAGAGTTAGGATTAGTGTTAGGGTTAGGGTTAGGGTTAGTGTTAGCGTTTGTGTTAGGGTTTGGGTTTGGGTTAGGGTTAGGTTTTGTGTTAGGGTTAGGGTTAGGGTTAGGGTTAGGTTTAGGGTTAGGATTAGTGTTAGGGTTAGGGTTAGGGTTAGTGTTAGGGTTTGTGTTAGGGTTAGTGTTAGGGTTAGGGTTAGGGTTAGTGTTAGGGTTAGGGTTAGGGTTAGGGTTAAGATTAGTGTTAGGGTTAGGGTTAGGGTTAGTGTTAGGGTTTGTGTTAGGGTTAGTGTTAGGGTTAGGGTTAGGGTTTGGGGTTGGGTTAGGGTAGGGGTTAGGTTTAGAGTTCGGATTAGGTTTTCGGTTAGGGTTAGGTTTAGGATTAGTGTTAGGGTTAGGTTTAGGGTTAGCTTTGGGTTAGGGATTGGGTTTGGTTTAGGATTAGGTTTAGGGTTAGGGTTTGGGTTAGGATGAGCGTTAGGTTTAGGGTTAGGGTTTGGGTTTGGGTTAGGGTTAGTGTTTGTGTTAGGGTCAGGGTTAGGGTTAGGTTCAGGGTTTGGGTTTGGTTTAGGGTTAGGGTTAGGGTTTATATTTAGGGTTAGGGTTTGGGTTAGGGTTAGGTTTAGGGTTAAGTTTAGGGTTTGGGTAAGGTTTGGGTTAGGATTAGGTTTACTGTCTGTGTGTGGGTTAGGGTTACGGTTTGGATTAGTGTTAGGGTTAGGGTTAGGGTTAGGTTAGGTTTAGGGTTAGGGTTAGGGTTAGGGTTAGGGTTAGGGTTAGTATTAGGGTTTGGGTTAGGGTTATGGTTAGGTTTAGGGTTAGGGTTAGGGTTAGGGTTTGGGTTAGGGTTAGGATTAGGATTAGGGTTATGGTTATGGTTAGGGTTTGCATTAGGGTTAAGTTTAAGATTAGAGTTAGGGTTACTGTTAGGGTTAGGGTTAGGGTTAGGGTTAGGTTTAGGGTGAGGTTTTGGGTTTTGGTTAGTGTTAAATTTCGAGTTAGAGTTAGGGTTAGGGTATGGGTTAGGTTTAGGGTTAGCGTTAAGTTTAGGGTTAGGGGTTGGGTTAGGTTTAGGGTTAGGGTTAGGGCTAGTGTTAGGGTTAAGTTTAGGGTTAGGGTTAGGGTTTCCGTTAGGTTTAGGGTTAGGATTTGGGTTAGGGTTACGGTTAGGGTTAGTGTTATGGTTAGGGTTAGGGTTTGTGTTCGGGTTAGTGTTAGGGTTAGGATTAGTGTTAGGGTTAGGTTTAGGGTTAGCTTTGGGTTAGGGTTTGGGTTTGATTTAGGGTTAGGGTTAGGGTTAGGGTTTGGGTTAGGATGAGGGTTAGGTTTAGGGTTAGGTTTTGTGTTTCGGTTAGGGTTAGTGTTTGTGTTAGGGTTACGGTTATTGTTAGGGTTAGGGTTAGGATTAGGGTTAGGGTTAGAGTTAGGGTTAGGTTCAGTGTTAGGGTTAGGGTTGGTTTTTCGGTTATGGTTAGGGTTAGGTTTAGGGTTAGGGTTTGGGTTCGGGTTAGTGTTATGGTTAGGATTAGTGTTAGGGTTAGGTTTAGGGATAGCTTTTCGGTAGGGTTTGGGTTTCGTTTAGGGTTAGGGTTAGGGTTAGGGTTGGGGTTAGGTTTAGGGTTAGGGTTAGGGTTAGGGTTAGGGTTAGGCTTAGGGTTACGGTTTGGGTTAGGGTTATGGTTAGGGTAAGCCTTTTATAGGGTTAGGGTTAGGGTTAGGTTCAGGGTTAGGGTTTGTGTTACGGTTAGTGTTAGGATTAGGGTTAGGGTTTGATTTTGTGTTAGGGTTAGGGTTAGGTTTAGACTTAGGATTAGGTTTGGGTTAGGGTTAGGGTTTGGGGTAGGGTTAGGGTTAGGGTTAGGGTTAGGGTTAGGGTACTATGAGGGTTAGGTTTAGGGTTAGGGTTTGGGTTTGGGTTAGGGTTAGTGTTTGGGTTAGGGTTAGGGTTAGGGTTAGGGTTAGGGTTAGGGTTAGGGTTAGGTTTAGTGTTAGGCTTAGTGTTGGGGTTTCGGTTAGGGTTAGGGTTAGGGTTAGGGTTAGGTTTAGGTTTAGGGTTAGGATTCTGGGTTAGGGGTTAGGGGTTATGGTTAGGGTTAGGATTAGTTTTTGGGTTCGGGTTATTGTTAATTATAGAGTTTGGGTGAGGGTTAGGGTTAGGGTTAGCGTTAGGGTTTCTGTTAGATTTAGGGTTAGGGTTAGGGGTTAGGTTAGGTTTAATGTTCTTGTTAGGGTTAGGACTAGGGTTAGGGTTAGGGTTAGTTTTAGGGTTAGTGTGAGTGTAAGGGTTTGTGTTTGGATTAGAGGTAGAGTTAAGGTTAAGGTTAGTGTTAGGGTTTGAGTTAGGTTAAGAATTAGGTTTTGGCTTAGGGTTACGTTTAGGGTTAGTGTTAGGGTTTGGTTAGGGTTACGGTTTGGGTAAGGGTTATGGTTAGGGTAAGGTTTGGTTTAGGGTTAGGGTAAGTGTTAAGTTTAGGGTGAAGCTTTGGCTTTGTGTTAGGGTTAGGTTTAGGGTTAGGGTTAAGTTTATGGTTTGGGTTAGGGTTCGGGTAAGGGTTAGTGTTAGGGTTAGGGTTAGGGTTTGGATTAGGGTTAGGGTTAGGGTTAGGTTTATGGTAAGGGTTAGGGTTAGGGTTAGGGTTAGGATTAGTGTTAGGGTTAGGGTTAGAGTTAGGGTTATAGTTAGGATTAGTGTTAGGGTTAGGGTTAGGGTTAGTGTTAGCGTTTGTGTTAGGGTTTGGGTTTGGGTTAGGGTTAGGTTTTGTGTTAGGGTTAGGGTTAGGGTTAGGGTTAGGTTTAGGGTTAGGATTAGTGTTAGGGTTAGGGTTAGGGTTAGTGTTAGGCTTTGTGTTAGGGTTAGTGTTAGGGTTAGGGTTAGGGTTAGTGTTAGGGTTAGGGTTAGTGTTAGGGTTAGGGTTAAGATTAATGTTAGGGTTAGGGTTAGGGTTAGTGTTAGGGTTTGTGTTAGGGTTAGTGTTAGGGTTAGGGTTAGGGTTTGGGGTTGGTTTAGGGTTAGGGTTAGGTTTAGATTTCGGATTAGGGTTTCGGTTAGGGTTAGGTTTAGGATTAGTGTTAGGGTTAGGTTTAGGGTTAGCTTTGGGTTAGGGATTGGGTTTGGTTTAGGATTAGGTTTAGGGTTAGGGTTTGGGTTAGGATGAGCGTTAGGTTTAGGGTTAGGGTTTGGGATTGGGTTAGGGTTAGTGTTTGTGTTAGGTTCAGGGTTAGGGTTAGGTTCAGGGTTTGGGTTTGGTTTAGGGTTAGGGTTAGGGTTTATATTTAGGGTTAGGGTTTGGGTTAGGGTTAGGTTTAGGGTTAAGTTTAGGGTTTGGGTAAGGTTTGGGTTAGGATTAGGTTTACTGTCTGTGTGTGGGTTAGGGTTACGGTTTGGATTAGTGTTAGGGTTAGGGTTAGGGTTAGGTTAGGTTTAGGGTTAGGGTTTGGGTTAGGGTTAGGGTTAGGGTTAGTATTAGGGTTTGGGTTAGGGTTATGGTTAGGTTTAGGGTTAGGGTTAGGGTTAGGGTTTGGGTTAGGGTTAGGATTAAATTAGGGTTATGGTTATGGTTAGGGTTTGCATTAGGGTTAAGTTTAAGATTAGAGTTAGGGTTACTGTTAGGGTTAGGGTTAGGGTTAGGGTTAGGTTTAGGGTGAGGTTTTGGATTTTGGTTAGTGTTAAATTTCGAGTTAGAGTTAGGGTTAGGGTATGGGTTAGGTTTAGGGTTAGCGTTAAGTTTAGGGTTAGAGTTTGGGTTAGGTTTAGGGTTAGGGTTAAGGCTAGTGTTAGGGTTAAGTTTAGGGTTAGGGTTAGGGTTTCCGTTAGGTTTAGGGTTAGGATTTGGGTTAGGGTTACGGTTAGGGTTAGTGTTATGGTTAGGGTTAGGGTTTGTGTTCGGGTTAGTGTTAGGGTTAGGATTAGTGTTAGGGTTAGGTTTAGGGTTAGCTTTGGGTTAGGGTTTGGGTTTGGTTTAGGGTTA
>CM069527.1:119887500-119902500 GCA_035773235.1 Eospalax fontanierii
GTTAGGGTTAGGTTTTGGGTTAGGGTTAGTTTTAGGATTAGTATTAGGTTTTGAGTTAGGGTTAGGGATAGGGTTAGGGTTAGGTTTAGGGTGAGGGTTTGGGTTTGGGTTAGTGTTAAGTTTAGAGTTAGGGTTAGGGTTATGGTTTGGGTTAGGGTTAGGGTTAGGCTTATGTTTAGGGTCAGGGTTTCGGTTAGGTTTAGCTTTAGAGTTAGTATTAGGGTTAAGTTTAGGGTTTGGGTAAGGTTTAGGGTTAGGTTTAGGTTTAATGTCTCGGTTTGGGTTAGGGTTAGGGTTAAGATTACGGTTAGGTTTTGGTTTCGGTTAGGGTTAGTGTTAGGGTTAGGGTTAGGGTTACGGTTTGGGTTAGGGTTAGGGTTAGGGTTAGGTTTAGGCTTAGGGTTAGAGTTAGGGTTTGGGTTAGGGTTACAGTTAGGGTTAGGGTTAGGGTTAGGGTTACGGTTTGGGTAAGGGTTATGGTTAGGGTAAGGTTTGGTTTAGGGTTAGGGTTAGGGTTAGGGTTAGGTTTAGGGGAGGTTTTGGCTTTGTGTTAGGGTTAGGTTTAGGGTTAGGGTTAGGGTTAGGGGTTGGGTTAGGGTTATGGTTAGGGTTAGTGTTAGGGTTAGGGTTAGGGTTAGGGTTAGGGGTAGGGTTTGGGTTAGGATTAGGGTTAGGGTTAGGGTTAGGGATAGGATTACGATTAGGGTTAGGGTTTGGGTTAGGGTTAGGTTTAGGGTAAGGTTTTTTTAGGGTTAGGCTTAGGGTTAGGTTCAGGGTTAGGGTTTGTGTTAGGGTTTGTGTTAGGGTTAGGGTTAGGGTTTGGGTTTGGTTTAGGGTTAGGGTTAGGTTTAGAGTCAGTATTAGGGTTTGGGTTAGGGTTAGGGTTAGGGTTAGGTTTAGGGTTTGGGTAAGGTTTAGTGTTAGGGTTAAGATTTGGCTTGGGGTTGGGGTTAGGGTTAGGGTTGGGGTTAGGGTTGGGGTTGGGGTTTGGGGTAGGGTTAGGGTTAACGTTAGGCTTTGGTTTAGGTTTAGGGTTAGGGTTTGGGGTTAGGTGTTAGGGGTTATGGTTACGGTTAGGATTAGGTTTTGGGTTAGGGTTAGTGTTAATGTTAGGGTTTGGGTGAGGGTCAGGGTTAGGGTTAGGATTAGGGTTTCTGTTAGGGTTAGGGTTAGGGTTAGGGTTTAGGTTAGGTTTAGGGTTTCGGTTAGGGTTAGGACTAGGATTAGGGTTAGGGTTAGGTTTAGGGTTAGTGTGAGTGTAAGGGTTTGGGTTTGGATTAGGGGTTGATTTAAGGTTAGGGTTAGTGTTAGGGTTTGGGTTAGGTTAAGAGTTAGGTTTTGGGTTATGGTTACGCTTAGGTTTAGGGTTAGTGTTAGTGTTAGGTTTAGGGTTAGGGTTTGGGTTAGGGTTAGGGTTAGGGTTTGGCTTAGGGTTAGGTTTTGTGTTATCTTTAGGGTTAGTGTTAGGGTTAAGTTTTAGGTTTGGGTAAGGTTAAGGGTTAGGATTAGGTTTAATTTCTGGTTTTGGGTTAAGGTTAGTGTTAGGGTTAGGGTTTGGTTTAGGGTTAGGGTTAAGATTAGGGTTAGGTTTTGGTTTCGGTTAGGGTTAGTGTTAGGGTTAGGGTTAGGGTTAGGGTTAGGGTTTGGGTTAGGGTTAGGGTTTGGGTTAATTTTAGGCTGAGGGTTAGAGTTAGGGTTTGGCTTAGGATGTGGGCTAGGATTAGGGGTAGGGTTTGGGTTTGGGTTAGGGTTAGGGTTTGTGTTAGGATTAGGGTTAGGGTTAGGATTAAGGTTAGGGTTAGGTTTAGGGTGAGGGTTTGGGTTTGGGTTAGTGTTAAGTTTAGAGTTAGGTTTAGGGTTTGGGTTTGGGTTAGGGTTAGGGTTAGGGTTAGAGTTAGGTTTAGGTTTCGGGTTAGGGTTTGGGATAGGATTAGGGTTAGGGTTTGGGTTAGGATTAGGGTTAGGGTTAGAGTTAGGTTTAGGTTTCGGGTTAGGGTTTGGGATAGGTTTAGGGTTAGGGTTAGGGTTAGGGTTGGGGTTTCCATTAGGGTTAGGGTTAGAATTAGGGTTAGGATTTGGGTTAGGGTTACGGTTAGGGTTAGTGTTAGGGTCAGGGTGAGGGTTTGTGTTCGGGTTAGTGTTAGGGTTAGGATTAGTGTTAGGGTTAGCTTTGGGTTAGGGTCTGTGTTTGGTTTAGGATTAGGTTTAGGGTTAGGGTTTGGGTTAAGATGAGGGTTAGGTTTAGGGTTAGGGTTTGGGTTTGGGTTAGGGTTAGTGTTTGTGTTAGGGTTAGGGTTAGGGTTAGGGTGTGGGTTAGGGTTAGAGTTAGGGTTAGGTTTAGGGTTAGGGTTTGGGTTAGGGTTACGGTTAGGGTTAGTGTTAAGGTTAGGGTTAGGGTTTGAGTTCGGGTTAGTGTTAGGGTTAGGTTTAGTGTTAGCTTTGGGTTATGGTTTGGGTTTGGTTTAGGGTTAGGGTTAGGGTTATGGTTAGGTTTAGGGTTAGGTTTAGGGTTAGGGATAGGATTACGATTAGGGTTAGGGTTTTGGTTAGGGTTAGGGTTACGGTTTGGGTTAGGGTTACGGTTAGGGTAAGGTTTTTTTAGGGTTAGGGTTAGGCTTAGGTTCAGGGTTAGGGTTTGTGTTAGGGTTAGGCTTAGGGTTTGGGTGTGGGTTATGTCTAGGGTTTGGGTTAGGGTTAGGGTTAAGATTAGAGTTAGGGTTACTGTTACGGTTTGGGTTCGGGTTAGGTGTAGGTTCAGGGTAATGGTTTGGGTTTGGGTTAGTGTTAAGTTTAGGGTTAGCGTTAGGGTTTGTGTTAGGGTTAGAGTTAGGGTTAGGTTTTGTGTTAGGGTTTGGGTTAGGATTAGGGTTAGGGTTAGGGTTAAGTTTAGGGTTTGGGTAATTTTAGGGTTAGGATTATGTTTACTGTCTTTGTGTTGGTTAGGGTTAGGGTTTGGATTAGTGTTAGGGTTAGGGTTAGTATTAGAGTTTGTGCTAGGGTTAGGGTTAGGTTTAGGGATAGGGTTAGAGTTAGGGTTTGGGTTAGGGTTAGGATTAGGGTTAGGGTTAGGGTTATGGTTAAGGTTTGCCTTACGGTTAGGGTTAAGTTTAGGGTTAGGGTTACTGTTAGGATTAGGGTTAGGGTTAGGGTTATGTTTAGGGTGATGGTTTGGCTTTGGGTTAGTGTTAAGTTTAGAGTTAGGGTTAGGGTTAGGATTTGGGTTAGGGTTAGGGTTAGGGTTTGGTTTAGGGTTAGGTTTTGTGTTATCTTTAGGGATAGGGTTAGGGTTAGTGTTATGGTTAAGTTTAGGGTTTGGGTAAGGTTAATAGTTAGGATTAGGTTTAATTTATGGTTTTGGGTTAAGGTTAGGGTTAGGGTTAGGGTTAATGTTAGGTTTCGGTTAATATTAGGGTTAGGTTTTGGTTTCGGTTAGGGTTAGTGTTAGGCTTAGGGTTAGGGTTAGGGTTTGGGTTAGGGTTAGGGTTTGGGTTAGGTTTAGGCTGAGGGTTAGAGATAGGGTTTGGGTTAGGATGAGGGTTAGGATTAGGGGTAGGGTTTGGGTTTGGGTTAGGGTTAGGTTTTGTGTTAGGATTAGGGTTAGGGTTAGGATTAGGGTTAGGCTTAGGTTTATGGTGAGGGTTTGCGTTGGGTTATTGTTAAGTTTAGAGTTAGGTTTAGGGTTAGGGTTTGGGTTAGGGTTAGGGTTAGCGTTAGAGTTAGGTTTAGGTTTAGGGTTAGAGATTGGAATAGGTTTAGGTCTAGGGTTAGGGTTAGGGTTGGGGTTTCCGTTAGGGTAAGGGTTAGGTTTAGGGTTAGGATTTGGGTTAGGGTTACGGTTAGGGTTAGTGTTAGGGTCAGGGTTAGGGTTTGTGTTCGGGTTAGTGTTAGGGTTAGGGTTAGTGTAAGGTTTAGGTTTAGGGTTTGCTTTGGCTTAGGGTTTGGGTTTGGTTTAGGGTTAGGTTTAGGGTTAGGGTTTGGGTTAGGATGAGGGTTAGGTTTAGGG
Organism: Eospalax fontanierii; assembly: GCA_035773235.1. Classification (NCBI taxonomy): domain Eukaryota; kingdom Metazoa; phylum Chordata; class Mammalia; order Rodentia; family Spalacidae; genus Eospalax; species Eospalax fontanierii. Next base: position 119,891,504 of record CM069527.1, read on the forward strand.
TTAGGGTTTGGGTTTGGGTTAGGGTTAGTGTTTGTGTTAGGGATAGGGTTAGGGTTAGGGTTAGGGTTAGTGTTAGGGTTAGGGTTAGGGTTAGGATAAGGGTTAGGGTTAGGGTTAGGTTCAGTGTTAGGGTTAGGGTTGGGGTTTCGGTTAGGGTTAGGGTTAGGTTTAGATTTAGGATTTGGGTTAGGTTTACGATTAGGTTTAGTGTTAGGTTTAGGCTTAGGGCTTAAGTTCGGGTTAATGTTAGTGTTAGGATTAGTGTTAGGGTAAGGTTTAGGGTTAGCTTTGGGGTAGGGTTTGGGTTTGGTTTAGGGTTAGTTTTAGGGATAGGGTTGGGGTTAGGTTTATGGTTAGGGTTCGGGTTAGGGATAGGATTAGGATTAGGGTTAGGGTTTGGGTTAGGGTTAGGGTTAGTGTTAGGGTTACGGTTTGGGTTAGGTTTAGGGTTAGGGATAGGATTGCGATTAGGGTTAGGGTTAGGGTTAGGTTCAGGTTTAGGGTTTGTGTTACGGTTAGTGTTAGGGTTAGGGTTAGGGTTTGGGTTTGGGTTAGGGTTAGGTTTAGGTTTAGAGTTAGGATTAGGGTTAGGGTTTGGGGTAGAGTTAGGGTTAGGGTTAGTGTTAGGGTTATGGTTTGGGTTAGGGTTAGGGTTGGGGTTAGGTTTAGGGTTAGGTTTAGGGTTAGGGATAAGATTACGATTAGGGTTAGGGTTTGGGTTAGGGTTAGGGTTAGGGTAAGGTTTTGGGTAAGGGTTAGGTTTAGGGTTAGGTTCAGGGTTAGGGATTGTGTTAGGGTTAGTGTTAGGGTTAGGGTTAGGGTTAGGGTTGTCGGTTAGCGTTAGGGTTAGGTTTAGAGTTAGGATTAGGGTTTGGGTTAAGGGTTAGGGTTAGGTTTAGGGTTTGGGTAAGGTTTAGTGTTAGGATTAGGTTTAGGGTTAGGGTTTGGGTTTGGGTTAGTGTTAGGGTTTGGTTTGGGTTAGGGTTAGGTTTAGGGTTAGGTTTAGGGTTAGGGTTAGGGTTAGTTTTAGGGTTAAGGTTTGGCTTAAGGTTACGGTTAGGGTTAGGGTTTGGGTTAGGGTTAGGTTTAGGGTTTGGGGTAGGTTTAGGATTAGGGTTAGGGTTTGGGTTTGGGTTAGGGTAAGGTTTATGGTTAGGGTTAGGGTTTGTGTTACGGTTAGTGTTAGGTTTAGGGTTAGGGTTAGTGTTAGGGTTAGAGTTTGGATTAGTGTAAGGGTTAGGGTCAGGGTGAGGTTTAGGGCTTGTGTTAGGGTTAGGGCTTGGGTTAGGGTTAGGATTACGGTTTGGGTTAGGGATAGGGTTAAGTTTAGGTTTAGGATAAGGTTTTGGGTTTGGGTTAGTGTTAAGTTTAGGGTTAGGTTTAGGGTTATGTTTAGAATTAGGATTAGGGTTTGGGTTAGGGTTAGGGTTAGGTTTAGGGTTTGGGTAATGTTTAGTGTTAGGATTAGGTTTAGGGTTAGGGTTTGGGTTTGGGTTAGTGTTAGGGTTTGGTTTGGGTTAGGGTTAGGGTTAGGGTTAGTGTTAGGGATAGGGTTAGGGTTAGTGTTAGGGTTAAGGTTAGGCTTAGGGTTAGGGTTAGGGTTAGCATTTGGGTTACGGTTAGGGCTAGGGTTTCGGGTAGGGTTACGGTTAGGGTTAGGGTTTGGGTTAGGGTTAGGTTTAGGGTTAGGGTTAGGGTTAAGGTTAGGGTTTGGTTTAGGTTTAGGGTTAGGATTCTGGATTAGGGGTTAAGGGTTATGGTTAGGGTTAGGATTAGGTTTTGGGTTATGGTTAGTGTTAATGTTAGGGTTTTTTGTAAGGTTAAGGGTTAGGATTAGGTTTAATTTCTGGTTTTGGGTTAAGGTTAGGGTTAGGGTTAGGGTTAATGTTAGGTTTCTGGTTAATATTAGGGTTAGGTTTTGGTTTCGGTTAGGGTTAGTGTTAGGGTTAGGGTTAGGGTTAGGATTAGGGTTAGGGTTAGGGTTAGGTTCAGTGTTAGAGTTAGGTTTGGGGTTTCGGTTAGGGTTAGGGTTAGGTTTAGATTTAGGATTAGGGTTAGGTTTACGGTTGGGTTCAGTGTTAGGTTTAGGGTTAGGGTTTGAGTTCGGGTTAGTGTTAGGGTTAGGATTAGTGTTAGGGTTAGGTTTAGAGTTAGCTTTGGGGTAGGGTTTGGGTTTGGTTTAGGGTTACGGTTAGGGATAGGGTTGCGGTTAGGTTTATGGTTAGGTTTAGGGTTAGGGATAGGATTACGATTAGGGTTAGGGTTTGGGTTAGGGTTAGGGTTAGTGTTAGGGTTACGGTTTGGGTTAGGTTTAGGGTTAGGGATAGGATTACTATTAGGGTTAGGTTTGGGTTAGGGTTAGGGTTAGGGTAAGGCTTTTTTAGGGTTAGGGTTAGGGTTAGGTTCAGGGTTAGGGTTTGTGTTACGGTTAGTGTTAGGGTTAGGGTTAGGGTTAGGGTTAGGTTTTGGTTTTGGTTAGGGTTAGTGTTAGTTTTAGGGTTAGGGTTTGGGTTTGAGTTAGAGTTAGGGTTTGGGTTAGGATGAGGGTTAGGATTAGGGGTAGGGTTTGGGTTTGGGTTAGGGTTAGGTTTTGTGTTAGGATTAGGGTTAGGGTTAGGATTCGGGTTAGGCTTAGGTTTAGGGTGAGGGTTTGGGTTGGGTTATTGTTAAGTTTATAGTTAGGTTTAGGGTTAGGGTTTGGGTTAGGGTTAGGGTTAGGGTTAGAGTTAGGTTTAGGTTTAGGGTTAGGGATTGGGATAGGTTTAGGTTTAGGGTTAGGGTTAGGGTTGGGGTTTCCGTTAGGGTTAGGGTTAGGTTTAGGGTTAGGATTTGAGTTAGGGTTACGGTTAGGGTTAGTGTTAGGGTCAGGGTTAGGGTTAGTGTTAGGGTTAGGATTAGTGTTAGGGTTAGGTTTAGGGTTAGCTTTGGGGTAGGGTTTGGGTTTGGGTTACGGTTAGTGTTTGTGTTAGGGTTAGGGCTGGGTTAGGGTTAGGGTTAGGATTAGGGTTAGGGTTAGGTTTAGGTTCAGTTATAGGGTTAGGTTTGGGGTTTCGGTTAGGGTTAGGGTTAGGTTTAGATTTAGGGTTTGGCTTAGGTTTACGGTTAGGTTTAGTGTTAGGTTTAGGGTTAGGGTTTGAGTTCGGGTTAGTGTTAGGATTAGTGTTAGGGTTAGGTTTAGAGTTAGCTTTGGGGTAGGGTTTGGTTTTGGTTTAGGGTTAGGGTTAGGGATAGGGTTGGGGTTAGGTTTATGGTTAGGGTTAGGGTTAGGGAAAGGATTACGATTATGGTTAGGTTTTGGGTTAGGGTTAGGGTTAGTGTTAGGGTTACGGATTGGGTTAGGTTTAGGGTTAGGGATAGTATTACGATTAGGGTTAGGTTTGGGTTAGGGTTAGGGTTAGGGTAAGGCTTTTTTAGGGTTAGGGTTAGGGTTAGGTTCAGGGTTAGGGTTTGTGTTACGGTTAGTGTTAGGGTTAGGGTTAGGGTTTGGGTTTGGGTTAGGGTTAGGTTTAGGTTTAGAGTTAGGATTAGGGTTAGGGTTTCGGGTAGGGTTAGGGTTAGGGTTAGGGTTAGGGTTAGGGTTATGGTTTGGGTTAGGGTTAGGGTTAGGGTTAGGTTTAGGGTTAGGTTTAGGGTTAGGGATAGGATTACGATTAGGGTTAGGGTTTGGGTTAGGGTTATTGTTAGGGTAAGGTTTTTTTAGGGTTAGGGTTAGGGTTAGGTTCAGGGTTAGGGATTGTGTTAGGGTTAGTGTTAGGGTTAGGGTTAGGGTTAGAGTTTTGGTTAGGGTTAGGGTTTGATCTAGAGTTAGGATTACGGTTTGGGTTCGGGTTAGGGTTAGGTTTAATATTTGGGTAAGGTTTAGTGTTAGGATTAGGTTTAGGGTTAGGGTTTGGGTTTGGGTTAGTGTTAGGGTTTGGGTTGGGTTAGGGTTAGGTTTAGGGTTAGATTTAGGGTTAGGGTTAGGGTTAGTTTTAGGGTTAAGGTTTGGCTTAGGGTTAGGGTTAGGGTTAGGGTTTGGGTTAGGGTTAGGTTTAGGGTTTGGGGTAGGTTTAGGATTATGGTTAGGGTTTGGGTTTGGGTTAGGGTAAGGTTTAGGGTTAGGGTTAGGGTTTGTGTTAGGGTTAGTGTTAGGTTTAGGGTTAGGGTTTCTGTTAGATTTAGGGTTAGGGTTAGCGGTTAGGTTAGGTTTAGGGTTTTGGTTAGGGTTAGGACTAGGGTTAGGGTTAGGATTAGAGTTTGGATTAGTGTAAGGGTTAGGGTTAGGGTTAGGTTTAGGGCTTGTGTTAGGGTTATGGCTTGGGTTAGGGTTAGGATTACGGTTTGGGTTAGGGATAGGGTTAAGTTTAGCTTTAGGGTAAGGATTTGGGTTTGGGTTAATGTTAAGTTTAGGGTTAGGGTTATGGATATGTTTAGAATTAGGATTAGGGTTTGGGTTAGGGTTAGGGTTAGGTTTAGGGTTTGGGTAAGGTTTAGGGTTAGGATTAGGTTTAGGGTTAGGGTTTGTGTTTGGGTTAGTGTTAGGGTTTGGTTTGGGTTAGGGTTAGGGTTAGGGTTAGAGTTAGGGATAGGGTTAGGGTTAGTGTTAGGGTTAAGGTTAGGCTTAGGGTTAGGGTTAGGGTTAGCATTTGGGTTAGGGTTAGGGCTAGGGTTTCGGGTAGGGTTAGGGTTAGGGTTAGGGTTAGGGTTTGGGTTAGGGTTAGGGTTAGGGATAGGGTTAGGGTTAGGGTTAAGGTTAGGGTTTGGTTTAGGTTTAGGGTTAGGATTCTGGGTTAGGGGTTAGGGGTTATGGTTAGGGTTAGGGTTAGGTTTAGGGTGAAGCTTTGGCTTTGTGTTAGGGTTAGGTTTAGGGTTAGGGTTAGGGTTATGGTTTGGGTTAGGGTTAGGGTAAGGGTTAGTGTTAGGGTTAGGGTTAGGGTTTGGATTAGGGTTAGGGTTAGGGTTAGGTTTATGGTTAGGGTTAGGGTTAGGGTTAGGATTAGTGTTAGGGTTAGGGTTAGAGTTAGGGTTAGAGTTAGGATTAGTGTTAGGGTTAGGGTTAGGGTTAGTGTTAAGTTTTGTGTTAGGGTTTGGGTTTGGGTTAGGGTTAGGTTTTGTGTTAGGGTTAGGGTTAGGGTTAGGGTTAGGTTTAGTGTTAGGGTTAGGGTTAGGGTTAGTGTTAGGGTTTGTGTTAGGGTTAGTGTTACGGTTAGGGTTAGGGTTAGTGTTAGGGTTAGGTTTAGGGTTAGGGTTAGGGTTAGGGTTAAGATTAGTGTTAGGGTTAGGGTTAGGGTTTGGGTTTGGGTTAGGGTTAGGTTTAGGTTTAGAGTTAGGATTAGGGTTAGGGTTTGGGGTAGGGTTAGGGTTAGGGTTAGTGTTAGGGTTATGGTTTGGGTAAGGGTTAGGGTTAGGGTTAGGTTTAGGGTTAGGTTTAGGGTTAGGGATAGGATTACGATTAGCGTTAGGGTTTGGGTTAGGGTTAGGGTTAGGGTAAGGTTTTTTTAGGGTTAGGGTTAGGGTTAGGTTCACGGTTAGGGATTGTGTTAGGGTTAGTGTTAGGGTTAGGGTTAGGGTTAGGGTTGTCGGTTAGGGTTAGGGTTAGGTTTAGAGTTAGGATTAGGGTTTGGCTTAAGGGTTAGGGTTAGGTTTAGGGTTTGGGTAAGGTTTAGTGTTAGGATTAGGTTTAGGGTTAGGGTTTGGGTTTGGGTTAGTGTTAGGGTTTGGTTTGGGTTAGGGTTAGGTTTACGGTTAGATTTAGGGTTAGGGTTAGGGTTAGTTTTAGGGTTAAGGTTTGGCTTAGGGTTACGGTTAGGATTAGGGTTTGGGTTAGGGTTAGGTTTAGGGTTTGGGGTAGGTTTAGGATTAGGGTAAGGGTTTGGGTTTGGGTTAGGGTAAGGTTTATGGTTAGTGTTAGGGTTTGTGTTAGGGTTAGTGTTAGGTTTAGGGTTAGGGTTAGTGTTAGGGTTAGAGTTTGGATTAGTGTAAGGGTTAGGGTTAGGGTTAGGTTTAGGGCTTGTGTTAGGGTTAGGGCTTGGGTTAGGGTTAGGATTACGGTTTGGTTTAGGGATAGGGTTAAGTTTAGGTTTAGGATAAGGGTTTGAGTTTGGGTTAGTGTTAAGTTTAGGGTTAGGTTTAGGGTTATGTTTCGAATTAGGATTAGGGTTTGGGTTAGGGTTAGGGTTAGGTTTAGGGTTTGGGTAAATTTTAGTGTTAGGATTAGGTTTAGGGTTAGGGTTTGGTTTTGGTTAGTGTTAGGGTTTGGTTTGGGTTAGGGTTAGGGTTAGGGTTAGAGTTAGGGATAGGGTTAGGGTTAGTGTTAGGGTTAAGGTTAGGCTTAGGGTTAGGGTTAGGGTTAGCATTTGGGATAGGGTTAGGGCTAGGGTTTCGGGTAGGGTTAGGGTTAGGGTTAGGGTTTGGGTTAGGGTTAGGGGTAGGGTTAGGGTTAGGGTGAGGGTTAGGGTTAAGGTTAAGGTTAGGGTTTGGTTTAGGTTTAGGGTTAGGATTCTGGGTTAGGTGTTAATGGTTATGGTTAGGGTTAGGATTAGGTTTTGGGTTATGGTTAGTGTTAATGTTAGGGTTTGGGTAAGGTTAAGGGTTAGGATTAGGTTTAATTTCTGATTTTGGGTTGAGGTTAGGGTTAGGGTTAGGGTTAGGGTTCGGGTTAATATTAGGGTTAGGTTTTGGTTTTGGTTAGGTTTAGTGTTATGGTTAGGGTTAGGGTTTGGGTTTGGGTTAGAGTTAGGGTTTGGGTTAGGATGAGGGTTAGGATTAGGGGTAGGGTTTGGGTTTGGGTTAGGGTTAGGTTTTGTGTTAGGATTAGGGTCAGGGTTAGGATTAGGGTTAGGCTTAGGTTTAGGGTTAGGGTTTGGGTTAGGGTTAGGGTTAGAGTTAGGTTTATGTTTAGGGTTAGGGATTGGGATAGGTTTAGGGTTAAGGTTAGGGTTAGGATTGGGGTTTCCGTTAGGGTTAGGGTTAGGTTTAGGGTTAGGATTTGAGTTAGGGTTACGGTTAGGGTTAGTGTTAGGGTCAGGGTTAGGGTTTGTGTTCGGGTTAGTGTTAGGGGTAGGTATAGTATTAGGGTTAGGTTTAGGGTTAGCTTTTGGGTAGGGTTTGGGTTTGGTTTAGGGTTAGGTTTAGGGTTAGGGTTTGGGTTAGGATGAGGTTTAGGTTTAGGGTTAGGGTTTGGGTTTGGGTTAGGGTTAGTGTTTGTGTTAGGGTTAGTGTTAGGGTTAGGGTTAGGGTTAGGATTAGGGTTAGGGTTAGGGTTAGATTCAGTTATAGGGTTAGGTTTGGGGTTTCGGTTAGGATTAGGGTTAGGTTTAGATTTAGGGTTTGGGTTAGGTTTACGGTGAGCTTTAGTGTTAGGTTTAGGGTTAGGGTTTGAGTTCGGGTTAGTGTTAGGATTAGGATTAGTGTTACGGTTAGGTTTAGAGTCAGCTTTGGGGTAGGGTTTGGGTTTGGTTTATGGTTAGGGTTAGGGATAGGATTGGGGTTAGGTTTATGGTTAGGGTTAGGGTTAGGGAAAGGATTACGATTAGGGTTAGGGTTTGGGTTAGGGTTAGGGTTAGTGTTAGGGTTACGGATTGGGTTAGGTTTAGGGTTAGTGATAGTATTACGATTAGGGTTAGGTTTGGGTTAGGGTTAGGGTTAGGGTTAGGGTTAGGGTTAGGGTTAAGATTAGTGTTAGGGTTAGGGTTAGGGTTAGTGTTAGGGTTTGTGTTAGGGTTAGTGTTAGGGTTAGGGTTAGGGTTTGTGTTTGGGTTAGGGTTAGGGTTAGGTTTAGAGTTCGGATTAGGGTTTTTTTAGGGTTAGGGTTAGGATTAGTGTTAGGGTTAGGTTTAGGGTTAGCTTTGGGTTAGGGATTGGTTTAGGATTAGGGTTAGGGTTTGGCTTAGGATGAGTGTTAGGTTTAGGGTTAGGGTTTGGGTTTGGGTTAGGGTTAGCGTTTGTGTAAGGGTCAGGGTTAGGGTTAGATTTAGTGTTAGGGTTTGGTTTAGGGTTAGGGTTAGGGTTAGGTTTAGGGTTCGGGTTGGGTTAGGGTTAGGGTTAGGGTTAAGTTTAGGGTTTGAATAAGGTTTAGGGTTAGGATTAGGTTTACTGTCTGTGTGTGGGTTAGGGTTACGGTTTGGATTAGTGTTAGGGTTAGGGTTAGGGTTAGGTTAGGATTAGGGTTAGGGTTTGGGTTAGTGTTAGGGTTAGGGTTAGTGTTAGTGTTAGGGTTTGTGTTAGGGTTAGTGTTACGGTTAGGGTTAGGGTTAGTGTTAGGGTTAGGGTTAGGGTTAGGGTTAGGGTTAGTGTTAGGGTTAGGGTTAGGGTTAGGGTTAGGGTTAGGGTTAAGATTAGTGTTAGGGTTAGGGTTAGGGTTAGTGTTAGGGTTTGTGTTAGGGTTAGTGTTAGGGTTAGGGTTAGGGTTTGTGTTTGGGTTAGGGTTAGGGTTAGGTTTAGAGTTCGGATTAGGGTTTTTTTAGGGTTAGGGTTAGGATTAGTGTTAGGGTTAGGTTTAGGGTTAGCTTTGGGTTAGGGATTGGTTTAGGATTAGGTTTAGGGTTAGGGTTTGGCTTAGGATGAGTGTTAGGTTTAGGGTTAGGGTTTGGGTTTGGGTTAGGGTTAGTGTTTGTGTAAGGGTCAGGGTTAGGGTTAGATTTAGTGTTAGGGTTTGGTTTAGGGTTAGGGTTAGGGTTAGGTTTAGGGTTCGGGTTGGGTTAGGGTTAGGGTTGGGGTTAAGTTTAGGGTTTGAATAAGGTTTAGGGTTAGGATTAGGTTTACTGTCTGTGTGTGGGTTAGGGTTACGGTTTGGATTAGTGTTAGGGTTAGGGTTAGGGTTAGGTTAGGATTAGGGTTAGGGTTTTGGTTAGGGTTAGGGTTAGGGTTAGTATTAGGGTTTGGGTTAGGGTTAGGGTTAGGTTTAGGGTTAGTTTTAAGATTAGGGTTTGGGTTAGGGTTAGGATTAGGATTAGGGTTATGGTTATGGTTAGGGTTTGAATTAGGGTTAAGGTAAAGATTAGAGTTAGGGTTACTGTTAGGGTTAGGGTTAGGGTTAGGGTTAGGTTTAGGGTGAGGTTTTGGGTTTTGGTTAGTGTTAAATTTCGAGTTAGAGTTAGGGTTAGGGTATGGGTTAGGTTTAGGGTTAGCGTTAAGTTTAGGGTTAGGGTTTGGGTTAGGTTTAGGGTTAGGGTTAAGGTTAGTGTTAGGGTTAAGTTTAGGGTTAGGGTTAGGTTTTCCGTTAGGTTTAGGGTTAGGATTTGGGTTAGGTTTACGGTTAGGTTTAGTGTTAGGTTTAGGGTTAGGGTTTGAGTTCGGGTTAGTGTTAGGATTAGGATTAGTGTTAGGGTTAGGTTTAGAGTTAGCTTTGGGGTAGGGTTTGGGTTTGGTTTAGATTTAGGGTTAGGGATAGGGTTGGGGTTAGGTTTATGGTTAGGGTTAGGGTTAGGGAAAGGATTACGATTAGGGTTAGGGTTTTGGTTAGGTTTAGGGTTAGTGTTAGGGTTACGGATTTGGTTAGATTTAGGGTTAGGGATAGTATTACGATTAGGGTTAGGTTTGGGTTAGGGTTAGGGTTAGGGTAAGGCTTTTTTAGGGTTAGGGTTAGGGTTAGGTTCAGGGATAGGGTTTGTGTTACGGTTAGTGTTAGGGTTAGGGTTAGGGTTTGGGTTTGGGTTAGGGTTAGGTTTAGGTTTAGAGTTAGGATTAGGGTTAGGGTTTGGGGTAGGGTTAGGGTTAGGTTTAGGGTTAGGGTTATGGTTTGGGTTAGGGTTAGGGTTAGGGTTAGGGTTAGGTTTAGGGTTAGGTTTAGGGTTAGGGATAGGATTACGATTAGGGTTAGGGTTTGGGTTAGGGTTAGGGTTAGGGTAAGGTTTTTTTAGGATTAGGGTTAGGGTTAGGTTCAGGGTTAGGGATTGTGTTAGGGTTAGTGTTAGGGTTAGGGTTAGGGTTAGGGTTTTGGTTAGGGTTAGGGTTTGGTCTAGAGTTAGGATTAGGGTTTGGGTTCGGGTTAGGGTTAGGTTTAGGGTTTGGGTAAGGTTTAGTGTTAGGATTAGGTTTAGGGTTAGGGTTTGCGTTTGGGTTAGAGTTAGGGTTTGGTTTTGGGTTAGGGTTAGAGTTATGGATAGGGTTAGGGTTAGTGTTAGGGTTAAGGTTAGGCTTAGGGTTAGGGCTAGGGCTAGCATTTGGGTTAGGGTTAGGGCGCGGGTTTCGGGTAGGGTTAGGGTTAGGGTTAGGGTTTGGGTTAGGGTTAGGGTTAGGGTTAGGGTTAGGGTTAGGGTTAGGGTTTGGGTTAAGGTTAGGTTTTGGTTTAGGTTTAGGGTTAGGATTCTGGGTTAGGGTTTAGGGGTTATGGTTAGGGTTAGGATTAGGTTTTGGGTTAGGGTTAGTGTTAATGTTAGGGATTGGGTGAGGGTTAGCGTTAGGGTTAGGGTTAGGGTTTCTGTTAGATTTAGGGTTACGTTTAGGGGTTAGGTTAGGTTTAGGGTTTTGGTTAGGGTTAGGACTAGGGTTAGGGTTAGGGTTAGTTTTAGGGTTAGTGTGAGTGTAAGGGTTTGTGTTTGGATTAGGGGTAGAGTTAAGGTTAGGGTTAGTGTTAGGTTTTGGGTTAGGTTAAGAGAGGTTTTGGCTTAGGGTTACGTTTAGTGTTAGGGTTAGGGATAGGGTTAGGGTTACGGTTTGGGTAAGGGTTATGGTTAGGGTAAGGTTTGGTTTAGGGTTAGGGTAAGATTTAGGTTTAGGGTGAAGCTTTGGCTTTGTGTTAGGGTTAGGTTTAGGGTTAGGGTTAGGGTTATGGTTTGGGTTAGGGTTAGGGTAAGGGTTAGTGTTAGGGTTAGGGTTAGGGTTTGGATTAGAATTAGGGTTAAGATTAGGTTCCGGGTTAGGGTTAGGGATAGGGTTAGGGTTAGGGTTAGGATTAGTGTTAGGGTTAGGGTTAGAGTTAGGGTTAGAGTTAGGATTAGTGTTAGGGTTAGGGTTAGGGTTAGTGTTAGGGTTTGTGTTAGGGTTTGGGTTTGGGTTAGGGTTAGGTTTTGTGTTAG
>CM069527.1:119912500-119927500 GCA_035773235.1 Eospalax fontanierii
GGCTTAGGATTAGGTTTAGGGTTAGGGTTAGGGTTAGGGTTTGGGTAAGGTTTAGTGTTAGAATTAGGTTTAGGGTTAGGGTTTGGGTTTGGGTTAGTGTTAGTGTTTGTTTTGGGTTAGGGTTAGGGTTAGGGTTAGGGTTAGAGTTAGGGATAGGGTTAGGGTTAGTGTTATGTTTAAGGTTTGTCTTAGGGTTAGGGTTAGGTTTAGGGTTTGGGTTAGGGTTAGGGTTAGGGTTTGGGGTAGCGTTAGGGTTAGGTTTAGGGTTTGGGTTTGGGTTAGGGTTAGGGTTAGGGTTAGGGTTAGGCTTAGGGTTACGGTTTGGGTTAGGGTTAGGGCTAGGGTTAGGGTTAACGTTAGGCTTTGGTTTAGGGTTAGGGTTAGGGTTCGGGGTTAGGGGTTAGGGGTTATGGTCAGGGTTAGGATTAGGTTTTGTGTTAGGATTAGTGTTAATGTTAGGGTTTGGGTGATGGTTAGGGTTAGGGTTAGGGTTAGGGTTTCTGTTAGGTTTAGGCTGTGGGTTAGGGTTAGGGTTAGGGGTAGGGTTAGGGTGAGGGTTAGGGTTAGGGTTAGGGTTAGGCTTAGGGTTACGGTTTGGGTTAGGGTTAGGGCTAGGGTTAGGGTTAACGTTAGGCTTTGGTTTAGGTTTAGGGTTAGGGTTCGGGGTTAGGGGTTAGGGGTTATGGTTAGGGTTAGGATTAGGTTTTGTGTTAGGATTAGTGTTAATGTTAGGGTTTGGGTGAGGGTTAGGGTTAGGGTTAGGGTTAGGGTTTCTGTTAGGTTTAGGGTTTGGGTTAGGGTTTAGGTTAGGTTTAGGATTTCGGTTAGGGTTATGACTAGGGTTAGGGTTAGTGTTCGGTTTACGGTTAGTGTGAGTGTAAGGGTTTGGGTTTGGATTAGGGGTAGAGTTAAGGTTAGGGTTAGTGTTAGGGTTTGGGTTAGGTTAAGAGTTAGGTTTTGGGTTAGGGTTACGGTTAGGGTTAGGGTTAGGGTTACGGTTTGGGTAAGGGTTATGATTAGGGTAAGGTTTGATTTATGGTTAGGGTTAGGATTAGGGTTAGGGTTAGGGTTAGGGTTTGGGGTAGGTTTAGGGTTAGGGTTAGGGTTAGGTTATGGTTTGGGTTAGGGTTAGGGTTAGGGTTAGTGTTAGGGTTAGGGTTTGGGTTAGGGTTAGGTTTAGGGATAAGTTTACGATTAAGGTTAGGTTTTGGGTTAGGGTTACCGTTAGGGTAAGGTTTTTTTAGGGTTAGGTTTAGGTTCAGGGATAGGAATTGTTTTAGGGTTAGTGTTAGGGTTAGGGTTAGGGTTAGGGTTACGGTTAGGGTTAGGGTTAGGGTTAGGTTTACGGTTTGGGTAAGGGTTATGGTTAGGGTAAGGTTTGGTTTAGGGTTAGGGTTTGGGTTAGGTTTAGGGTGAGGTTTTGGCTTCGTGTTAGGGTTAGGTTTAGTGTTAGGGTTAGGATTATGGTTTGGATTAGGATTAGGGTTAGGGTTAGTGTTAGGGTTAGGGTTAGGGTTTGTGTTAGGATTAGGGTTAGGGTTAGGGTTAGGGTTAGGGATAGGATTACGATTAGGGTTAGGGTTTGGGTTAGGGTTAGGTTTATGGTAAGGTTTTTTATGGGTTAGGGTTAGGGTTACGTTCAGGGTTAGGGTTTGTGTTAGGGTTAGTGTTAGGGTAAGGGTTAGGGTTTGGGTTTGGTTTAGGGTTAGGGTGAGGTTTAGAGTTAGTATTAGGGTTTGGGTTAGGGTTAGGGTTAGGGTTAGGGTTTGGGTAAGGTTTAGTGTTAGAATTAGGTTTAGGGTTAGGGGTGGGTTTGGGTTAGTGTTAGTGTTTGTTTTGGGTTAGGGTTAGGGTTAGGGTTAGGGTTTCTGTTAGGTTTAGGGTTTGGGTTAGGGTTTAGGTTAGGTTTAGGGTTTCGGTTAGGGTTATGACTAGGGTTAGGGTTAGGGTTCGGTTTAGGGTTAGTGTGAGTGTAAGGGTTTGGGTTTGGATTAGGGGTAGAGTTAAGGTTAGGGTTAGTGTTAGGGTTTCGGTTAGGTTAAGAGTTAGGTTTTGGGTTAGGGTTACGGTTAGGGTTAGGGTTAGGGTTAGGGTTAGGGTTAGGGTTAGGGTTTGGGTTAGGGTTAGGTTTAGGTTTTGTGGTTGGGTTAGGATTAGATTTAGGGTTTGGGTTTGGGTTAAGCTTAGGGTTAGGGTTAGGGTTAGGATTTGTGTTAGGGTTAGTGTTAGGTTTAGGGTTAGGGTTAGTGTTAGGGTTAGAGTTTGGATAAGTGTTAGGTTTAGGCTTAGGGTTAGGGATAAGGTTAGGTTTTAGGGCTTTTGTTAGGGTTAGGGCTTGGTGTAGGGTTACGATTACGGTTTGGGTTAGGGATAAGGTTAGGTTTATGGTTAGGGTTAGGGTATCGGTTAGGGTTAGGGTTAAGATTAGGGTTAGGTTTATGGTTAGGGTTTGGGTTAGGGTTAGGGTTAAGATTAGAGTTAGGGTTAGTGCTAGGGTTTGGGTTAGGGTTAAGTTTAGGTTTAGGGTAAGGGTTTGGCTTTCGGTTAGTGTTAAGTTTAGGGTTAGGGTTAGGGTTTGGGTTAGGGTTAGGGTTAGGGTTAGGGTTATGGTTTGGGTTAGGGTTAGGGTTTGGGTTTGGGTTAGGTTTAGGGATAGGATTACGATTAGGGTTAGGTTTTGGGTTAGGGTTACCGTTAGGGTAAGGTTTTTTTAGGGTTAGGGTTAGGGTTAGGTTCAGGGTTAGGGTTTGGGTTATGGTTAGGGTTAGGGTTAGGTTTAGTGTTAGCGTTACTGTTTGTGTTAGGTTTAGGGTTATGGATAGGATTACGATTAGGGTTAGGTTTGGTTTAGGGTTAGGGTTAGGGTTAGGGTTAGGCTTAGGGTTACGGTTTGGGTTAGGGTTAGGGCTAGGGTTAGGGTTAATGTTAGGCTTTGGTTTAGGTTTAGGGTTACGGTTCGGGGTTAGGGGTTAGGGGTTATGGTTAGGGTTAGGATTAGGTTTTGTGTTAGGATTAGTGTTAATGTTAGGGTTTGGGTGAGGGTTAGGGTTAGGGTTAGGGTTAGGGTTAGGGTTTCTGTTAGGGTTAGGGTTTGGGTTAGGGTTTAGGTTAGGTTTAGGGTTTCAGTTAGGGTTAGGACTAGGGTTAGGGTTAGGGTTAGGTTTAAGGTTTGTGTGAGTGTAAGGGTTTGGATTTGGATTAGGGGTAGAGTTAAGGTTAGGGTTAGTGTTAGGGTTTGGGTTAGGTTAAGAGTTAAGTTTTGGGTTAGGGTTACGGTTAGGGTTAGGGTTAGGGTTAGGGTTAGGGTTAGGGTTACGGTTTGGATAAGGGTTATGATTAGGGTAAGGTTTGATTTATGGTTAGGTTTAGGATTAGGGTTAGGGTGAGGTTTTGGCTTTGTGTTCGGGTTAGGTTTAGGGTTAGGGTTAGGGTTATGGTTTGGGTTAGGGTTAGGGTTAGGGATAGGATTACGATTAGGGTTACTGTTTGGGTTAGGGTTAGTGTTAGGGTTAGGTTTAGTGTTAGCGTTACGGTTTGTGTTAGGTTTAGGGTCAGGGATAGGATTATGATTAGGGTTAGGTTTGGGTTAGGGTTAGGGTTAGGGTTAGGCTTAGGCTTACGGTTTGGGTTAGGGTTATGGTTAGGGTAAGGCTTTTTTAGGATTAGGGTTAGGGTTAGGTTCAGGGTTAGGGTTTGTGTTACGGTTAGTTTTAGGATTAGGGTTAGGGTTTGATTTTGGGTTAGGGTTAGGGTTAGGTTTAGACTTAGGATGAGGTTTGGGTTAGGGTCAGGGTTTGGATTAGGGTTAGAGTTAGGTTTAGGGGTAGGGTGAGGGTTAGGGTTAGGTTTAGGGTTAGGGTTTGGGTTTGGGTTAGGGTTAGTGTTTGCGTTAGTGTTAGGGTTAGGGTTAGGGTTAGGGTTAGGGTTAGGGTTAGGGTTAGGTTTAGGGTTAGGGTTTGGATTAGGGTTACGGTTAAGTTTAGGGTTAGGGTTAGGGTTAGGGTTAGGGTTTTTGTTAGGTTTAGGGTTTGGGTTAGGGTTAGGGTTAGGGTTAGGGTTAGGGTTAGGGTTAGGGTTAGGCTTAGGGTTACGGTTTGGGTTAGGGTTAGGGCTAGGGTTAGGGTTAACGTTAGGCTTTGGTATAGGTTTGGGGTTGGGGTGCGGGGTTAGGGGTTAGGGGTTATGGTTAGGGTTAGGATTAGGTTTTGTGTTAGGATTAGTGTTAATGTTAGGGTATGGGTGAGGGTTAGGGTTAGGGTTAGGGTTAGGGTTTCTGTTAGGTTTAGGGTTTGGGTTAGGGTTTAGGTTAGGTTTAGGGTTTCGGTTAGGGTTATGACTAGGGTTAGGGTTAGGGTTCGGTTTAGGGTTAGTGTGAGTGTAAGGGTTTGGGTTTGGATTAGGGGTAGAGTTAAGGTTAGGGTTAGTGTTAGCGTTTTGGTTAGGTTAGGGTTAGGGTTAGGGTTAGGGTTAGGGTTAGGGTTAGGGTTAGGGTTAGGGTTACGGTTTGGGTAAGTGTTTTGGTTAGGGTAAGGTTTGATTTAGGGTTAGGGTTAGGATTAGGGTTAGGGTGAGGTTTTGGCTTTGTGTTAGGGTTAGGTTTTGGGTTAGGGTTAGGGTTATGGTTTGGGTTAGGGTTAGGGTTAGGGTTAGTGTTAGGTTTAGGGTTAGTGTTTGGGTTAGGGTTAATGTTAGGGTTAGCGTTAGGGTTAGGGATAGGATTACGATTAGGGTTAGGGTTTGGGTTAGGGTTAGGGTTAGGGTAAGGTTTTTTTAGGGTTAGGGTTAGGTTCAGGGTTAGGGATAGTGTTAGGGTTAGTGTCAGGATTAGGGTTAGGGTTTGGGTTTGGATTAGGGTTAGGGTTAGGTTTAGTGTTTGGGTAAGGTTTAGTGTTAGGATTAGGTTTAGGGTTAGAGTTTGGTTTTGGGTTAGTGTTAGGGTTTGGTTTGGGTTAGGGTTAGGGTTAGGGTTAGACTTAGGGTTAGGGTTAGGGTTAGTTTTAGGGTTAAGGTTTGGCTTAGGGTTAGGGTTAGGGTTAGGGTTTGGGTTAGGGTTAGGTTTAGGTTTTGTGGTAGGGTTAGGATTAGGGTTAGGGTTTGGGTTTGGGTTAAGCTTAGGGTTAGGGTTAGGGTGAGGATTTGTGATAGGGTTAGTGTTAGGTTTAGGGTTAGGGTTAGTGTTAGGGTTAGAGTTTGGATAAGTGTTAGGTTTAGGCTTAGGGTTAGTATTATGGCTTTTGTTAGGGTTAGGGTTTGGTGTAGGGTTAGGATTACGGTTTGGTTTAGGGATAAGTTTAGGTTTATGGTTAGGGTTAGGGTTTGGGTTAGGGTTAGGGTTAAGATTAGGGTTAGGTTTATGGTTAGGGTTTGGGTTAGGGTTAGGGTTAAGATTAGAGTTAGGGTTAGTGCTAGGGTTTGGGTTAGGGTTAAGTTTAGGTTTAGGGTAAGGGTTTGGCTTTCGGTTAGTGTTAAGTTTAGGGTTAGGGTTAGGGTTTGGGTTAGGGTTAGGGTTAGGGTTAGGTTTAGGGTTAGGGTTTGGGTTAGGGTTAGGGTTAGGTTTAAGTTTAGGGATTCGGTAAGGTTTAGGGTTAGGATTAGGTTTACTGTCTTGGTGTCGGTTACGGTTAGGGTTTGGATTAGTGTTAGGGTTACGGTTAGGGTTAGGTTTAGGTTTTTGGTTAGGGTTAAGATTAGGGTTAGGGTTACTGTTAGGGTTAGGGTTAGGGTTAGGGTTTAGGGTTAGGTTTAGGGTGAGGGTTTGGGTTTGGGTTAGTGTTAAGTTTAGAGTTAGGGTTAGGGTTAGGGTTAGGGTTAGGGTTAGGGTTAGGGTTACGGTTTGGGTTAGGGTTAGGGCTAGGGTTAGGGTTAACGTTAGGCTTTGGTTTAGGTTTAGGGTTAGGGTTCGGGGTTAGGGGTTAGGGGTTATGGTTAGGGTTAGGATTAGGTTTTGTGTTAGGATTAGTGTTAATGTTAGGGTTTGGGTGAGGGTTAGGGTTAGGGTTAGGGTTAGGGTTTCTGTTAGGTTTAGGGTTTGGGTTAGGGTTTAGGTTAGGTTTAGGGTTTCGGTTAGGGTTATGACTAGGGTTAGGGTTAGGGTAAGGTTTAGGGTTAGTGTGAGTGTAAGGGTTTGGGTTTGGATTAGGGGTAGAGTTAAGGTTAGGGTTAGTGTTAGGGTTTCGGTTAGGTTAAGAGTTAGGTTTTGGGTTAGGGTTACGGTTAGGGTTAGGGTTAGGGTTAGGGTTAGTGTTAGGGTTAGGGTTACGGTTTGGGTAAGGTTTATGGTTAGGGTAAGGTTTGATTTAGGGTTAGGGTTAGGATTAGGGTTAGGGTGAGGTTTTGGCTTTGTGTTAGGGTTAGGTTTAGGGTTAGGGTTAGGGTTATGGTTTGGGTAAGGGTTAGGGTTAGGCTTAGGGTTACGGTTTGGGTTAGGGTTAGTTTTAGGGTTAAGGTTTGGCTTAGGGTTAGGGTTAGGGTTAGGGTTTGGGTTAGGGTTAGGTTTAGGTTTTGTGGTAGGGGTGGGAGTAGGGTTAGGGTTTGGGTTTGGGTTAAGCTTAGGGTTAGGGTTAGGGTTAGGATTTGTGATAGGGTTAGTGTTAGGTTTAGGGTTAGGGTTAGTGTTAGGGTTAGAGTTTGGATAAGTGTTAGGTTTAGGCTTAGGGTTAGTATTATGGCTTTTGTTAGGGTTAGGGCTTGGTGTAGGGTTAGGATTACGGTTTGGTTTAGGGATAAGTTTAGGTTTATGGTTAGGGTTAGGGTTTGGGTTAGGGTTAGGGTTAAGATTAGGGTTAGGTTTATGGTTAGGGTTTGGGTTAGGGTTAGGGTTAAGATTAGAGTTAGGGTTAGTGCTAGGGTTTGGGTTAGGGTTAAGTTTAGGTTTAGGGTAAGGGTTTGGCTTTCGGTTAGTGTTAAGTTTAGGGTTAGGGTTAGGGTTTGGGTTAGGGTTAGGGTTAGGGTTAGGTTTAGGGTTAGGGTTTGGGTTAGGGTTAGGGTTAGGTTTAAGTTTAGGGATTCGGTAAGGTTTAGGGTTAGGATTAGGTTTACTGTCTTGGTGTGGGTTACGGTTAGGGTTTGGATTAGTGTTAGGTTTACGGTTAGGGTTAGGTTTAGTTTTGGGTTAGGGTTAAGATTAGGGTTAGGGTTACTGTTAGGGTTAGGGTTAGGGTTAGGGTTTAGGGTTAGGTTTAGGGTGAGGGTTTGGGTTTGGGTTAGTGTTAAGTTTAGAGTTAGGGTTAGGGTTAGGGTTAGGGTTAGGGTTAGGGTTAGGGTTACGGTTTGGGTTAGGGTTAGGGCTAGGGTTAGGGTTAACGTTAGGCTTTGGTTTAGGTTTAGGGTTAGGGTTCGGGGTTAGGGGTTAGGGGTTATGGTTAGGGTTAGGATTAGGTTTTGTGTTAGGATTAGTGTTAATGTTAGGGTTTGGGTGAGGGTTAGGGTTAGGGTTAGGGTTAGGGTTTCTGTTAGGTTTAGGGTTTGGGTTAGGGTTTAGGTTAGGTTTAGGGTTTCGGTTAGGGTTATGACTAGGGTTAGGGTTAGGGTTCGGTTTAGGGTTAGTGTGAGTGTAAGGGTTTGGGTTTGGATTAGGGTTAGAGTTAAGGTTAGGGTTAGTGTTAGCGTTTTGGTTAGGTTAAGAGTTAGGTTTTGGGTTAGGGTTACGGTTAGGGTTAGGGTTAGGGTTAGGGTTAGGGTTAGGGTTAGGGTTACGGTTTGGGTAAGGGTTATGGTTAGGGTAAGGTTTGATTTAGGGTTAGGGTTAGGATTAGGGTTAGGGTGAGGTTTTGGCTTTGTGTTAGGGTTAGGTTTTGGGTTAGGGTTAGGGTTATGGTTTGGGTTAGGGTTAGGGTTAGGGTTAGTGTTAGGGTTAGGGTTAGTGTTTGGGTTAGGGTTAATGTTAGGGTTAGCGTTAGGGTTAGGGATAGGATTACGATTAGGATTAGGGTTTGGGTTAGGGTTAGGGTTAGGGTAAGGTTTTTTTAGGGTTAGGGTTAGGTTCAGGGTTAGGGTTAGTGTTAGGGTTAGTGTCAGGATGAGGGTTAGGGTTTGGGTTTGGATTACGGTTAGGGTTAGGTTTAGTGTTTGGGTAAGGTTTAGTGTTAGGATTAGGTTTAGGGTTAGAGTTTGGTTTTGGGTTAGTGTTAGGGTTTGGTTTGGGTTAGGGTTAGGGTTAGGGTTAGACTTAGGGTTAGGGTTAGGGTTAGTTTTAGGGTTAAGGTTTGGCTTAGGGTTAGGGTTAGGGTTAGGGTTTGGGTTAGGGTTAGGTTTAGGTTTTGTGGTAGGGTTAGGATTAGGGTTAGGGTTTGGGTTTGGGTTAAGCTTAGGGTTAGGTTTAGGGTTAGGATTTGTGATAGGGTTAGTGTTAGGTTTAGGGTTAGGGTTAGTGTTAGGGTTAGAGTTTGGATAAGTGTTAGGTTTAGGGTTAGGGTTAGTTTTAGGGCTTGTGTTAGGGTTAGGGCTTGTGTTAGGGTTAGGATTACGGTTTGGGTTAGGGATAAGGTTAGGTTTATGGTTAGGGTTAGGGTTTGGGTGAGGTTTAGGGTTAAGATTAGGGTTAGGTTTATGGTTAGGGTTTGGGTTAGGGTTAGGGTTAAGATTAGAGTTAGGGTTAGTGCTAGGGTTTGGGTTAGGGTTAAGTTTAGGTTTAGGGTAAGGGTTTGGCTTTCGGTTAGTGTTAAGTTTAGGGTTAGGGTTAGGGTTTGGGTTAGGGTTAGGGTTAGGTTTAGGGTTAGGGTTTGGGTTAGGGTTAGGGTTAGGTTTAAGTTTAGGGATTCGGTAAGGTTTAGGGTTAGGATTAGGTTTACTGTCTTGGTGTGGGTTACGGTTAGGGTTTGGATTAGTGTTAGGGTTACGGTTAGGGTTAGGTTTAGGTTTTGGGTTAGGGTTAGGTTTAGGGTTAGTATTAGGTTTTGGGTTAGGGTTAGGGTTAGGTTTAGGGTTAGGGTTAGGGATAGGGTTTGGGTTAGGGTTAGGATTAGGATTACGGTTAGGGTTATGGTTAGGCTTTGCGTTAGGGTTAGGGTTAAGATTAGGGTTAGGGTTACTGTTAGGGTTAGGGTTAGGGTTAGGGTTTAGGGTTAGGTTTAGGGTGAGGGTTTGGGTTTGGGTTAGTGTTAAGTTTAGAGTTAGGGTTTGGATTAGGGTTAGGGTTAGGCTTATGTTTAGGGTTAGGGTTTGGGTTAGGTTTAGCTTTAGAGTTAGTGTTAGGGTTAAGTTTAGGGTTTGGGTAAGGTTTAGGGTTAGGTTTAGGTTTAATGTCTGGTTTTGGGTTAGGGTTAGGGTTAGGGTTATGTTTAGGGTTAAGATTAGGGTTAGGTTTTGATTTCGGTTAGGGTTAGTGTTAGAGTTAGGGTGAGGGTTACGGTTTGGGTTAGGGTTAGGGTTTGGGTTAGGATTAGGTTTAGGGTTAGGGTTAGGGTTAGGGATAGGATTACGATTAGGGTCAGTGTTTGGGTTAGGGTTAGGTTTATGGTAAGGTTTTTTTTGGGTTAGGGTAAGGGTTATGTTCAGGGTTAGGGTTTGTGTTAGGGTTAGTGTTAGGGTTAGGGTTAGGGTTTGGGTTTGGTTTAGGGTTAGGGTTAGGTTTAGAGTTAGTATTAGGGTTTGGGTTAGGGTTAGGGTTAGGGTTAGGGTTTGGGTAAGGTTTAGTGTTAGAATTAGGTTTAGGGTTAGGGTTTGGGTTTGGGTTAGTGTTAGGGTTTGGTTTGGGTTAGGGTTAGGGTTAGGGTTAGGGTTTGGGTAAGGTTTAGTGTTAGAATTAGGTTTAGGGTTAGGGTTTGGGTTTGGGTTAATGTTAGTGTTTGTTTTGGGTTAGGGTTAGGGTTAGGGTTAGGGTTAGAGTTAGGGATAGGGTTAGGGTTAGTGTTAGGGTTAAGGTTTGTCTTAGGGTTAGGTTTAGGTTTAGGGTTTGGGTTAGGGTTAGGGTTAGGGTTTGGGGTAAGGTTAGGGTTAGGTTTAGGGTTTGGGTTTGGGTTAGGGTTAGGGTTAGGGTTAGGGTTAGGCTTAGGGTTACGGTTTGGGTTAGGGTTAGGGCTAGGGTTAGGGTTAACGTTAGGCTTTGGTTTAGGTTTAGGGTTAGGGTTCGGGGTTAGGGGTTAGGGGTTATGGTTAGGGTTAGGATTAGGTTTTGTGTTAGGATTAGTGTTAATGTTAGGGTTTGGGTGAGGGTTAGGGTTAGGGTTAGGGTTAGGGTTTCTGTTAGGTTTAGGGTTTGGGTTAGGGTTTAGGTTAGGTTTAGGGTTTCGGTTAGGGTTATGACTAGGGTTAGGGTTAGGGTAAGGTTTAGGGTTAGTGTGAGTGTAAGGGTTTGGGTTTGGATTAGGGGTAGAGTTAAGGTTAGGGTTAGTGTTAGGGTTTCGGTTAGGTTAAGAGTTAGGTTTTGGGTTAGGGTTACGGTTAGGGTTAGGGTTAGGGTTAGGGTTAGGGTTAGGGTTAGGGTTACGGTTTGGGTAAGGGTTATGGTTAGGGTAAGGTTTGATTTAGGGTTAGGGTTAGGATTAGGGTTAGGGTGAGATTTTGGCTTTGTGTTAGGGTTAGGTTTAGGGTTAGGGTTAGGGTTATGGTTTGGGTTAGGGTTAGGGTTAGGCTTAGGGTTACGGTTTGGGTTAGGGTTAGGGCTAGGGTTAGGGTTAACGTTAGGCTTTGGTTTAGGTTTAGGGCTAGGGTTCGGGGTTAGGGGTTAGGGGTTATGGTTAGGGTTAGGATTAGGTTTTGTGTTAGGATTAGTGTTAATGTTAGGGTTTGGGTGAGGGTTAGGGTTAGGGTTAGGGTTTCTGTTAGGTTTAGGGTTTGGGTTAGGGTTTAGGTTAGGTTTAGGGTTTCGGTTAGGGTTATGACTAGGGTTAGGGTTAGGGTTCGGTTTAGGGTTAGTGTGAGTGTAAGGGTTTGGGTTTGGATTAGGGTTAGAGTTAAGGTTAGGGTTAGTGTTAGCGTTTTGGTTAGGTTAAGAGTTAGGTTTTGGGTTAGGGTTACGGTTAGGGTTAGGGTTAGGGTTAGGGTTAGGGTTAGGGTTACGGTTTGGGTAAGGGTTATGGTTAGGTTAAGGTTTGTTTTAGGGTTAGGGTTAGGATTAGGGTTAGGGTGAGGTGTTGGCTTTGTGTTAGGGTTAGATTTTGTGTTAGGGTTAGGGTTATGGTTTGGGTTAGGGTTAGGGTTAGGGTTAATGTTAGGGTTAGGGTTAGTGTTTGGGTTAGGGTTAATGTTAGGGTTAGCGTTAGGGTTAGGGATAGGATTACGATTAGGGTTAGGCTTTGGGTTAGGGTTAGGGTTAGGGTAAGGTTTTTTTAGGGTTAGGGTTAGGTTCAGGGTTAGGGTTAGTGTTAGGGTTAGTGTCAGGATTAGGGTTAGGGTTAGGTTTAGTGTTTGGGTAAGGTTTAGTGTTAGGATTAGGTTTAGGGTTAGAGTTTGGTTTTGGGTTAGTGTTAGGGTTTGGTTTGGGTTAGGGTTAGGGTTAGGGTTAGACTTAGGGTTAGGGTTAGGGTTAGTTTTAGGGTTAAGGTTTGGCTTAGGGTTAGGGTTAGGGTTAGGGTTTGGGTTAGGGTTAGGTTTAGGTTTTGTGGTAGGGTTAGGATTAGGGTTAGGGTTTGGGTTTGGGTTAAGCTTAGCGTTAGGTTTAGGGTTAGAATTTGTGATAGGGTTAGTGTTAGGTTTAGGGTTAAGGTTAGTGTTAGGGTTAGAGTTTGGATAAGTTTTAGGTTTAGGGTTGGGGTTAGTTTTGGGGCTTGTGTTAGGGTTGGGGCTTGGGTTAGGGTTAGGATTACGGTTTGGGTTAGGGATAAGGTTAGGTTTATGGTTAGGGTTAGGGTTTGGGTGAGGGTTAGGGTTAAGATTAGGGTTAGGTTTATGGTTAGGGTTTGGGGTAGGGTTAGGGTTAAGATTAGAGTTAGGGTTAGTGCTAGGGTTTGGGTTAGGGTTAAGTTTAGGTTTAGGGTAAGGGTTTGGCTTTCGGTTAGTGTTAAGTTTAGGGTTAGGGTTAGGGTTTGGGTTAGGGTTAGGGTTAGGGTTAGGTTTAGGGTTAGGGTTTGGGTTAGGGTTAGGGTTAGGTTTAAGTTTAGGGATTCGGTAAGGTTTAGGGTTAGGATTAGGTTTACTGTCTTGGTGTGGGTTACGGTTAGGGTTTGGATTAGTGTTAGGTTTACGGTTAGGGTTAGGTTTAGGTTTTGGCCTAGGCTTAGGTTTAGGGTTAGTATTAGGTTTTGGGTTAGGGTTAGGGTTAGGTTTAGGGTTAGGGTTAGGGATAGGGTTTGGGTTAGGGTTAGGGTTAGGATTAGGATTACGGTTAGGGTTATGGTTAGGCTTTGCGTTAGGGTTAGGGTTAAGATTAGGGTTAGGGTTACTGTTAGGGTTAGGGTTAGGGTTAGGGTTTAGGGTTAGGTTTAGGGTGAGGGTTTGGGTTTGGGTTAGTGTTAAGTTTAGAGTTAGGGTTTGGGTTAGGGTTAGGGTTAGGCTTATGTTTAGGGTTAGGGTTTGGGTTAGGTTTAGCTTTAGAGTTAGTGTTAAGGTTAAGTTTAGGGTTTGGGTAAGGTTTAGGGTTAGGTTTAGGTTTAATGTCTGGTTTTGGGTTAGGGTTAGGGTTAGGGTTATGTTTAGGGTTAAGATTAGGGTTAGGTTTTGATTTCGGTTAGGGTTAGTGTTAGAGTTAGGGTGAGGGTTACGGTTTGGGTTAGGGTTAGGGTTTGGGTTAGGATTAGGGTTAGGGTTAGGGTTAGGGTTAGGGATAGGATTACGATTAGGGTTAGCGTTTGGGTTCGGGTTAGGTTTATGGTAAGGTTTTTTTTGGGTTAGGGTTAGGGTTATGTTCAGGGTTAGGGTTTGTGTTAGGGTTAGTGTTAGGGTTAGGGTTAGGGTTAGGGTTTGGGTAAGGTTTAGTGTTAGAATTAGGTTTAGGGTTAGGGTTTGGGTTTGGGTTAGTGTTAGGGTTTGGTTTGGGTTAGGGTTAGGGTTAGGGTTAGGGTTTGGGTAAGGTTTAGTGTTAGAATTAGGTTTAGGGTTAGGGTTTGGGTTTGGGTTAGTGTTAGTGTTTGTTTTGGGTTAGGGTTAGGGTTAGGGTTAGGGTTAGAGTTAGGGATAGGGTTAGGGTTAGTGTTAGGGTTAAGGTTTGTCTTAGGGTTAGGTTTAGGTTTAGGGTTTGGGTTAGGGTTAGGGTTAGGGTTTGGGGTAAGGTTAGGGTTAGGTTTACGGTTTGGGTTTGGGTTAGGGTTAGGGTTAGGGTTAGGGTTAGGCTTAGGGTTACGGTTTGGGTTAGGGTTAGGGCTAGGGTTAGGGTTAACGTTAGGCTTTGGTTTAGGTTTAGGGTTAGGGTTCGGGGTTAGGGGTTAGGGGTTATGGTTAGGGTTAGGATTAGGTTTTGTGTTAGGATTAGTGTTAATGTTAGGGTTTGGGTGAGGGTTAGGGTTAGGGTTAGGGATAGGGTTTCTTTTAGGTTTAGGGTTTGGGTTAGGGTTTAGGTTAGGTTTAGGGTTTCGGTTAGGGTTATGACTAGGGTTAGGGTTAGGGTAAGGTTTAGGGTTAGTGTGAGTGTAAGGGTTTGGATTTGGATTAGGGGTAGAGTTAAGGTTAGGGTTAGTGTTAGGGTTTCGGGTAGGTTAAGAGTTAGGTTTTGGGTTAGGGTTACGGTTAGGGTTAGGGTTAGGGTTAGGGTTAGGGTTAGGGTTAGGGTTAGGGTTAGGGTTACGGTTTGGGTAAGGGTTATGGTTAGGGTAAGGTGTGATTTAGGGTTAGGGTTAGGATTAGGGTTAGGGTGAGGTTTTGGCTTTGTGTTAGGGTTAGGTTTAGGGTTAGGGTTAGGGTTATGGTTAGGTTTAAGATTAGGGTTAGGTTTTGATTTCGGTTAGGGTTAGTGTTAGAGTTATGGTGAGGGTTACGGTTTGGGTTAGGGTTAGGATTAGGTTTAGGGTTAGGTTTAGGCTTAGGGTTAGAGTTAGGGTTTGGGTTAGGGTGAGTGTGAGGTTTAGGGTTAGGGTTTGGGTTTGGTTTAGGGTTAGGGTTAGTGTTAGGGTTAGGTTTAGGGTTTGGGTTAGGGTTAATGTTAGGGTTAGGGTTAGGGTTAGGGTTAGGGTTAGGGTTAGGTTTAGGTTAGGGTTAGGGTTTGGGTTAGGGGTAGGGTTAGGATGAGGGTTTGGGTTAGGTTTGCAGTTAGGATGAGGGTTTGGGTTAGGGTTAGGGTTAGGGTTAAGTTTAGGTTAGGGTTAGGGTTTGGGTTAGGGTTAGGGTTAGGGTTAGGGTTAGGGTTAGGGTTAGGGTTTGGTGTAGGGTTAGGGTTAGGGTAAGGGTTTGGGTTTGGGTTAGGGTTAGGGTTAGAGTTAGGGTTAGGGTTAGGGTTTGTGTTAGGATTAGTATTAGGTTTAGGGTTAGGGTTAGTGTTAGGGTTAGAGTTTGGATTAGTGTTAGGGTTAGGGTTAGGTTTCGGTTTAGGGTTAGGGTTAGGGTTAGGGTTTGGGTTAGGGTTAGAGTTAGGATTAGGGTTAGGGTTATGGTTAGGGTTTGGGTTAGGGTTAGGGTAAAGATTAGAGTTAGGATTAGTGTTAGGGTTTGGGTTAGTGTTAGGGTTAGGTTTAGGTAAGGGTTTGGGTTTGGGTTTGTGTTAAGTTTATGGTTAGGGTTAGGGTTAGGGTTTGTTTTAGGGTTAGGGTTAGGGTTAGGTTTAGGGTAAGGGGTTGGGTTAGGGTTTGGGTTAAGGTTAGGGTTAGGGTTATTGTTAGGGTTATGGTTAGGGTTAAGATTAGGGTTAGGTTTTGGTTTCGGTTAGGGTTAGGGTTAGGGTGAGGGTTACGATTTGGGTTAGGGTTAGGGTTAGGGTTAGGGTTAGGTTTAGGTTTAGGGTTAGAGTTAGGGTTTGGGTTAGGGTGAGGGTGAGGTTTAGGGTTAGGGTTTGGGTTTGGGTTAGGGTTAGGGTTTGTGTAAGGGTTAGAGTTAGGGTTAGGGTTAGGGTTATGTTTAGGGTTAGGATTAGTGTTAGGGTTAGGGTTAGGGTTAGTGTTAGGTTTTGTGTTAGGGTTAGCGTTAGGGTTAGGGTTA
>CM069527.1:119932500-119955000 GCA_035773235.1 Eospalax fontanierii
GGGTTAAGTTTATTGTTTGGGTAAGGTTTAGGGTTAGGTTTAGGTTTAATGTCTGGTTTTGGGTTAGGGTTAGGGTTAGGGTTATGGTTAGGGTTAAGATTAGGGTTAGGTTTTGATTTCGGTTAGGGTTAGTGTTAGAGTTAGGGTGAGGGTTATGGTTTGGGTCAGGGTTAGGGGTAGGCTGAGGGTTAGGTTTAGGCTTATGGTTAGAGTTAGGGTTTGGGTTAGGGTGAGTGTGAGGTTAAGGCTCGGGGTTTGGGTTTGGTTTAGGGTTCGGCTCAGGGTTAGTGTTAGGGTTAGGGTTAGGGTTTGGGTTAGGGTTAATGTTAGGGTTAGGGTTAGGGTTAGGGTTAGGGTTAGGTTTAGGTTAGGGTTAGGGTTTGGGTTAGGTTTAGGGTTAGGATGAGGGTTTGGGTTAGGTTTGCAGTTAGGATGAGGGTTTGGGTTATGGTTAGGGTTAGGGTTAGGTTTAGGTTAGGGTTAGGGCTGGGGTTGGGGTTAGGGTTAGGGTTAGGGTTGGGGTTAGGGT
This sequence comes from Eospalax fontanierii, assembly GCA_035773235.1. Lineage (NCBI taxonomy): Eukaryota > Metazoa > Chordata > Mammalia > Rodentia > Spalacidae > Eospalax > Eospalax fontanierii. The sequence goes on from CM069527.1 coordinate 119,933,030, forward strand.
TGGGGTTAGGGTTAGGGTTAGGGTTAGAGTTAGGGTTAAGGTTAGGGTTTGTGTTAGGATTAGTGTTAGGTTTAGGGTTAGGGTTAGGGTTAGGTTTAGGATTAGCTTTGGGTTAGGGTTTGCGTTTGGTTTATGTTTAGGGTTAGGCTTAGGATTAGGGTTAGGTTTAGGGTTAGGGTTAGGGTTAGGGATAGGATTACGATTAGGGTTTGGGTTTGGGTTAGGTTTAGGGTTAGGGTTAGTGTTAGGGTTACGGTTTGGGTTAGGGTTAGAATTAGGAATAGCATTACGATTTCGGTTAGGTTTGGGTTAGGGTTAGGTTTAGGGTTAGGCTTAGGGTTACGGTATGGATTAGGGTTAGGGTAAGGCTTTCTTAGGGTTAAGGTTAGGGTTAGGTTCAGGGTTAGGGTTTGTGTTACGGATAGTGTTAGGGTTAGGGTTAGGGTTAGGGTTTGGTTTAGAGTTAGGATTAGGGTTTGGATTAGGGTTAGTGTTTGGGGTAGGGTTAGGGTTAGGGTTAGGGTTAGGGTTATGGTTTGGGTTAGGGTTAGGGTTAGGGTTAGGTTTATGGTTAGGGTTAGTGTTAGGGTTAGGATTAGTGTTAGGGTTAGGTTTAGGGATAGCTTTGCGGTAGGGTTTGGGTTTCGTTTAGGGTTAGGGTTTGGGTTAGGGTTGGGGTTAGGTTTAGGGTTTGGGTTAGGGTTAGGAATAGGATTACGATAAGGGTTAGGGTTTGGGGTAGGGTTAGGGTTAGGGTTAGGTTTAGTCTTAGCGTTACGGTTTGTGTTAGGTTTAGGGTTAGGGATAGGATTACGATTAGGGTTAGGTTTGGGTTAGGGTTAGGGTTAGGGTTAGGGTTAGGGTTAGGCTTAGGGTTACGGTTTGGGTTAGGGTTATGGTTAGGGTAAGGTTTTTTTAGGGTTAGGGTTAGGGTTAGGTTCAGGGTTAGGGTTTGTGTTACGGTTAGTGTTAGGATTAGGGTTAGGGTATGATTTTGGGTTAGGGTTAGTGTTAGGTTTAGACTTAGTATTAGGTTTGGGTTACGGTTAGGGTTTGGGGTAGGGTTAGGGTTAGGGTTAGGGTTAGGGTTAGGGTTAGGATGAGGGTTAGGTTTAGGGTTAGGGTTTGGGTTTGGGTTAGGGTTAGTGTTTGTGTTAGGGTTAGGGTTAGGGTTAGGGTTAGGGTTAGGCTTAGGCTTAGGGTTACGGTTTCGGTTAGGGTTAGGGCTAGGGTTAGGGTTAATGTTAGGCTTTGGTTTAGGTTTAGGGTTAGGGTTCGGGGTTAGGGGTTAGGGGTTAGGGTTAGGGTTAGGGTTAGGGTTTCTGTTAGGATTAGGGTTTGGGTTAGGGTTTAGGTGAGGTTTAGGGTTTCGGTTAGGGTTAGGACTAGGGTTAGGGTTAGGGTTAGGTTTAGGTTTTGTGTGAGTGTAAGGGTTTGGATTTGGATTAGGGGTAGAGTTAAGGTTAGGGTTAGTGTTAGGGTTTGGGTTAGGTTAAGAGTTAGGTTTTGGGTAAGGGTTACGGTTAGGGTTATGGTTAGGGTTAGGGTTAGGGTTAGGGTTACGGTTTGGGTAAGGGTTAGGGTTAGGGATAGGATTACGATTAGGGTTCGGGTTAGGGTTAGGGTTAGGGTTAGGGTTAGGTTTAGTGTTAGCGTTACGGTTTGTGATAGGTTTAGGGTTAGGGATAGGATTACGATTAGGGTTAGGTTTGGGTTAGGGTTAGGGTTAGGGTTAGGGTTAGGCTTAGGGTTACGGTTTGGGTTAGGGTTATGGTTAGGGTAAGGCTTTTATAGGGTTAGGGTTAGGGTTAGGTTCAGGGTTAGGGTTTGTGTTACGGTTAGTGTTAGGATTAGGGTTAGGATTTGATTTTGGGTTAGGGTTAGGGTTAGGTTTAGACTTAGGATTAGGGTTTGGGGTAGGGTTAGGGTTAGGGTTAGGGTTAGAATGAGGGTTAGGTTTAGGGTTAGGGTTTGGGTTTGGGTTAGGGTTAGTGTTTGTGTTAGGGTTAGGGTTAGGGTTAGGGTTCGGTTTAGTGTTAGGGTTAGGGTTGGGGTTTCGGTTAGGGTTAGGATTAGGTTTAGGGTTAGGGTTTGGATTAGGGTTACGGTTAAGTTTAGTGTTAGGTTTAGGGTTAGGGTTTGAGTTCGGGTTAGTGTTAGGGTTAGGATTAGTGTTAGGGTTAGGTTTAGGGTTAGCTTTGGGTTAGGGTTTGCGTTTGGTTTAGGTTCAGGTTTAGGCTTAGGATTAGTGTTAGGTTTAGGGTTAGGGTTAGGGTTAGGGTTTGGGTTAGGGTTAGGGTTATGGTTTGGGTTAGGGTTAGGGTTAGGGTTCGCGTTAGAGTTAGTGTTTGGGTTAGGGTTAGGGTTAGGGTTAGGTTTAGGGTAAGGGTTAGGGTTAGGAATAGGATTACGATTAGGGTTAGGGTTTGGGTTAGGGTTACCGTTAGGGTAAGCTTTTTTTAGGGTTAGATTTAGGTTCAGGGTTAGGGATTGTGTTAGGGTTAGTGTTAGGGTTAGGGTTAGGGTTAGGGTTACGGTTAGGGTTAGGGTAAGGGTTAGGTTTACGGTTTGGGTAAGGGTTATGGTTAGGTTAAGGTTTGGTTTAGGTTTAGGGTTTGGGTTAGGTTTAGGGTGAGGTTTTGGCTTTGTGTTAGGGTTAGGTTTAGTGTTAGGGTTAGGGTTATGGTTTGGATTAGGGTTAGGTTTAGGTTTAGTGTTAGGGTTGGGGTTAGAGTTTGGGTTAGGATTAGGGTTAGGGTTAGGGTTAGGGTTAGGGATAGGATTACGATTAGGGTTAGGGTTTGGGTTAGGGTTAGGTTTATGGTAAGGTTTTTTTAGGGTTAGGGTTAGGGTTAGGTTCAGGGTTAGGGTTTGTGTTAGGGTTAGTGTTAGGGTTAGGGTTAGGGTTTGGGTTTGGTTTAGGGTTTGGGTTAGGTGTAGAGTTAGTATTAGGGTTTGACTTAGGGTTAGGGTTAGGGTTAGGGTTTGGGTAAGGTTTAGTGTTAGAATTAGGTTTAGGGTTAGGGTTTGGGTTTGGGTTAGTGTTAGTGTTTGTTTTGGGCTAGGGTTAGGGTTAGGGTTAGGGATAGGATTACGATAAGTGTTAGGGTTTGGGTTAGGGTTAGGGTTAGGGTTAGGTTTAGTCTTAGCGTTACGGTTTGTGTTAGGTTTAGGGTTAGGGATAGGATTACGATTAGGTTTAGGTTTTGGTTAGGGTTAGGGTTAGGGTTAGGGTTAGGGTTAGGGTTAGGCTTAGGGTTCCGGTTTGGGTTAGGGTTATGGTTAGGGTAAGGCTTTTTTAGGGTTAGGGTTAGGGTTAGGTTCAGGGTTAGGGTTTGTGTTACGGTTAGTGTTAGGATTAGGGTTAGGGTTTGATTTTGGGTTAGGGTTAGCGTTAGGTTTAGACTTAGGATTAGGTTTGGGTTAGGGTTAGGGTTTGAGGTAGGGTTAGGGTTAGGGTTAGGGGTAGGGTTAGGGTTAGGGTTAGGATGAGGGTTAGGTTTAGGGTTAGGGTTTGGGTTTGGGTTAGGGTTAGTGTTTGTGTTAGGGTTAGGGTTAGGGTTAGGGTTAGGGTTAGGCTTAGGGTTACGGTTTGGGTTAGGGTTTGGGCTAGGGTTAGGGTTAATGTTAGGCTTTGGTTTAGGTTTAGGGTTAGGGTTCGGGGTTAGGGGTTAGGGGTTATGGTTAGGGTTAGGATTAGGTTTTGTGTTAGGATTAGTGTTAATGTTAGGGTTTGGCTAAGGGTTAGGGTTAGGGTTAGTTTTAGGGTTTCTGTTAGGGTTAGGGTTTGGATTAGGGTTTAGGTTAGGTCTAGGGTTTCTGTAAGGATTAGGACTAGAGTTAGGGTTAGGGTTAGAATTCGGGTTCGTGTGCGTGTACCGCTTTGTATTTGGATTAAGAGTAGAATTAAGGTTAGGGTCAGTGTTAGGGTTTGGGTTAGGTTAAGAGTTAGGTTTTGCGTTAGGGTTACGTTTAGAGTTAGGGATAGGGTTAGGGTTAGGGTTAGGGTTACGGTTTGGGTAAGGGTTATGGTTAGGGTAAGGTTTGATTTATGGTTAGGGTTAGGATTAGGGTTAGGGTTAGGGTTAGGGTTTGGGGTAGGTTTAGGGTTAGGGTTAGGGTTAGGGTTATGGTTTGGGTTAGGGTTAGGGTTAGGGTTAGTGTTAGGGTTAGGGTTTGGGTTAGGGTTAGGTTTAGGGATAAGATTACGATTAAGGTTAGGTTTTGGGTTAGGGTTACCGTTAGGGTAAGGTTTTTTTAGGGTTAGGTTTAGGTTCAGGGTTAGGAATTGTTTTAGGGTTAGTGTTAGGGTTAGGGTTAGGGTTACGGTTAGGGTTAGGGTTAGGGTTAGGTTTACGGTTTGGGTAAGGGTTATGGTTAGGGTAAAGTTTGGTTTAGGGTTAGGGTTTGGGTTAGGTTTACGTTGAGGTTTTGGCTTTGTGTTTGGGTTAGGTTTAGTGTTAGGGTTAGGGTTAGGGTTAGGGTTTGGGTTTGGGTTAGGGTTAGGTTTAGGTTTAGAGTTAGGATTAGGGTTTGGGTTAGTGTTAGGGTTTGGCTTAGGATGAGGGTTAGGTTTAGGGTTAGGGTTTGGGTTTGGTTTAGGGTTAGTGTTTGTGTTAGGGTTAGTGTTAGGGTTAGGTTTAGGGTTAGGTTCAGGTTTAGGGTTTGTGTTACGGTTAGTGTTAGGGTTAGGGTTAGGGTTAGGGTTTGGTTTAGAGTTAGGATTAGGGTTTGGATTAGGGTTAGGGTTTGGGGTAGGGTTAGGGTTAGGGTTAGGGTTATGGTTTGGGTTAGGGTTAGGGTTAGCGTTAGGGTTAGGGTTTGGGTTAGGGTTTGGTTTAGGGTTAGGGTTAGGTTCAGGGTTAGGGTTAGGGTTAGGGATAGGATTACGTTTAGGTTTAGGGTTTGGGTTAGCGTTACGGTTAGGGTAAGGTTTTTTTAGGGTTAGGGTTAGGTTCAGGGATAGGGTTAGGGTTAGGATTAGGGTTAGGGTTAGGGTTAGGGTTAGGGTTAGGGTTAGGGTTACGGTTTGAGTTAGGGTTAGGGTTAAGATTAGAGTTAGGGTTAGTGTTAGTGTTTGGGTTAGTGTTAGGGTTAGGTTTAGGGTAAGGGTTTGGGTTAGGTTTAGGGTTAGGGTTAGGGTTAGGGTTAGGGTTAGTATTTGGGTTTGGGTTAGGGTTAGGGTTAGGTTTAGGGTTAGGGTTAGGGTTTGAGTTAGGGTTAGGGTTAGGGTTTGGATTAGTGTTAGGGTTAGGGTTAGGGTTAGGTTTAGGGTTAGGATTAGGGTTTGGGTTAGGGTTATGTTTTGGGGTAGGGTTAGGGTTAGGGTTAGGGTTTGCGTTAGGATTAGGGTTAAGATTAGGGTAAGGGATACTGTTAGAGTTAGGGTTAGGGTTATGGTTAGGGTTAGGTTTAGGATGAGGGTTTGGGTTTGGGTTAGTGTTAAGTTTAGAGTTAGGGTTTGGGTTAGGGTTACGGTTAGGCTTATGTTTAGGGTTAGGGTTTGGGTTAGCTTTAGCTTTAGAGTTAGTGTTAGGGTTAAGTTTAGGGTTTGGGTAAGGTTTAGGGTTAGGTTTAGGTTTAATGTCTGGTTTTGGGTTAGGGTTAGGGTTAGGGTTATGGTTAGCGTTAAGTTTAGGGTTAGGTTTTGATTTCGGTTAGGGTTAGTGTTAGAGTTAGGGTGAGCGTTACGGTTTGGGTTAGGGTTAGGGCTAGGTTTAGGGTTAGGTTTAGGCTTAGGGTTAGAGTTACGGTTTGGGTTAGGGTGAGTGTGAGGTTTAGGGTTAGGGTTTGGGTTTGGTTTAGGGTTAGGGTTAGTGTTAGGGTTAGGGTTAGGGTTTGGGTTAGGATTAATGTTAGGGTTAGGGTTAGGGTTAGGGTTAGGGTTAGAGTTAGGGTTAGGTTTAGGTTAGGGTTAATGTTAGGGTTAGGGTTAGGGTTACGGTATGGATTAGGGTTAGGGTAAGGCTTTCTTAGGGTTAGTGTTAGGGTTAGGTTCAGGGTTAGGGTTTGTGTTACGGTTAGTGTTAGGGTTAGGGTTAGGGTTAGGGTTTGGTTTAGAGTTAGGATTAGGGTTTGGATTAGGGTTAGGGTTTGGGGTAGGGTTAGGGTTAGGGTTAGGGTTAGGGTTAGGGTTTGGGTTAGGGTTAGGGTTAGCGTTAGGGTTAGGGTTTGGGTTAGGGTTAGGGTTAGGGTTAGGTTTAGGGTTAGGGTTTGGGTTAGGGATAGGATTACGATTAGGTGTAGGGTTTGGGTTAGGGTTACGGTTAGGGTAAGGTTTTTTTAGGGTTAGGGTTAGGTTCAGGGTTAGGGTTAGGGTTAGGATTAGGGTTAGGCTTAGGGTTAGGGTTAGGGTTAGGGTTAGGGTTATGGTTATGGTTACGGTTTGGATTAGGATTAGGGTTAAGACTAGAGTTAGGGTTAGTGTTAGGTTTTGGGTTAGGGTTAGGGTTAGGTTTAGGGTAAGGGTTTGGCTTAGGGTTAGGGTTAGGGTTAGGGTTAGGTTTAGGGTTAGTATTTGGGTTTGGGTTAGGGTTAGGGTTAGGTTTAGGGTTAGGGTTAGGGTTTGAGTTAGGGTTAGGGTTAGGGTTTGGATTAGTGTTAGGGTTAGGGTTAGGGTTAGGATTAGGGTTTGGGTTAGGGTTAGGGTTTCGTTTAGGGTTAGGGTTAGGGTTAGGGTTTGGGGTAGGGTTAGGGTTAGGGTTAGGGTTAGGGTTAGGGTTAGGATGAGGGTTAGGTTTAGGGTTAGGGTTTGGGTTTGGGTTAGGGTTAGTGTTTGTGTTAGGGTTAGGGTTAGGGTTAGGGTTAGGGTTAGGGTTAGGCTTAGGCTTAGGGTTACGGTTTCGGTTAGGGTTAGGGCTAGGGTTAGGGTTAATGTTAGGCTTTGGTTTAGGTTTAGGGTTAGGGTTCGGGGTTAGGGGTTAGGGGTTATGGTTAGGGTTAGGATTAGGTTTTGTGTTAGGATTAGTGTTAATGTTAGGGTTTGGGTGAGGGTTAGGGTTAGGGTTAGGGTTAGGGTTTCTGTTAGGATTAGGGTTTGGGTTAGGGTTTAGGTTCGGTTTAGGGTTTCGGTTAGGGTTATGACTAGGGTTAGGGTTAGGGTTCGGTTTAGGGTTAGTGTGAGTGTAAGGGTTTGGGTTTGGATTAGGGGTAGAGTTAAGGTTAGGGTTAGTGTTAGGGTTTCGGTTAGGTTAAGAGTTAGGTTTTGGGTTAGGGTTACGGTTAGGGTTAGGGTTAGGGTTAGGGTTAGGGTTAGGTTTAGGGTTTCTGTTAGGGTTAGGGTTTGGGTTAGGGTTTAGGTTAGGTTTAGGATTTCAGTTAGGGTTAGGACTAGGGTTAGGGTTAGGGTTAGGTTTAGGGTTTGTGTGAGTGTAAGGGTTTGGATTTGGATTAGGGGTAGAGTTAAGGTTAGGGTTAGTGTTAGGGTTTGGGTTAGGTTAAGAGTTAGGTTTTGGGTAAGGGTTACGGTTAGGGTTATGGTTAGGGTTAGGGTTAGGGTTAGGGTTACGGTTTGGGTAAGGGTTAGGGTTAGGGATAGGATTACGATTAGGGTTCGGGTTTGGGTTAGGGTTAGGGTTAGGGTTAGGTTTAGTGTTAGCGTTACGGTTTGTGATAGGTTTAGGGTTAGGGATAGGATTACGATTAGGGTTAGGTTTGGGTTAGGGTTAGGGTTAGGGTTAGGGTTAGGCTTAGGGTTACGGTTTGGGCTAGGGTTATGGTTAGGGTAAGGCTTTTATAGGGTTAGGGTTAGGGTTAGGTTCAGGGTTAGGGTTTGTGTTACGGTTAGTGTTAGGATTAGGGTTAGGATTTGATTTTGGGTTAGGGTTAGGGTTAGGTTTAGTGTTAGCGTTACGGTTTGTGATAGGTTTAGTGTTAGGGATAGGATTACGATTAGGGTTAGGTTTGGGTTAGGTTTAGGGTTAGGGTTTGGGTTTGGGTTAGGGTTAGTGTTTGTGTTAGGGTTAGGGTTAGGGTTAGGGTTCGGTTTAGTGTTAGGGTTAGGGTTGGGGTTTCGGTTAGGGTTAGGATTAGGTTTAGGGTTAGGGTTTGGATTAGGGTTACGGTTAAGTTTAGTGTTAGGTTTAGGGTTAGGGTTTGAGTTCGGGTTAGTGTTAGGGTTAGGATTAGTGTTAGGGTTAGGTTTAGGGTTAGATTTGGGTTAGGGTTTGCGTTTGTTTTAGGTTTAGGTTTAGGCTTAGGATTAGTGTTAGGTTTAGGGTTAGGGTTAGGGTTAGGGTTTGGGGTAGGGTTAGGGTTTGGGTTAGGGTTAGGGTTATGGTTTGGGTTAGGGTTAGGGTTAGGGTTAGCGTTAGAGTTAGGGTTTGGGTTAGGGTTAGGGTTAGGGTTAGGTTTAGGGTAAGGGTTAGGGTTAGGAATAGGATTACGATTAGGGTTAGGGTTTGGGTTAGGGTTACCGTTAGGGTAAGGTTTTTTTAGGGTTAGGTTTAGGTTCAGGGTTAGGGATTGTGTTAGGGTTAGTGTTAGGGTTAGGGTTAGGGTTAGGGTTAGGGTTAGGGTTACGGTTAGGGTTAGGGTAAGGGTTAGGTTTACGGTTTGGGTAAGGGTTATGGTTAGGTTAAGGTTTGGTTTAGGTTTAGGTTTTGGGTTAGGTTTAGGGTGAGGTTTTGGCTTTGTGTTAGGGTTAGGTTTAGTGTTAGGGTTAGGGTTATGGTTTGGATTAGGGTTAGGTTTAGGTTTAGTGTTAGGGTTGGGGTTAGAGTTTGGGTTAGGATTAGGGTTAGGGTTAGGGTTAGGGTTAGGGATAGGATTACGATTAGGGTTAGGGTTTGGGTTAGGGTTAGGTTTATGGTAAGGTTGTTTTAGGGTTAGGGTTAGGGTTAGGTTCAGGGTTAGGGTTTGTGTTAGGGTTAGTGTTAGGGTTAGGGTTAGGGTTTGGGTTTGGTTTAGGGTTAGGGTTAGGTTTAGAGTTAGTATTAGGGTTTGAATTAGTGTTAGGGTTAGGGTTAGGGTTTGGGTAAGGTTTAGTGTTAGAATTAGGTTTAGGGTTAGGGTTTGGGTTTGGGTTAGTGGTAGTGTTTGTTTTGGGCTAGGGTTAGGGTTAGGGTTAGGGATAGGATTACGATAAGTGTTAGGGTTTGGGTTAGGGTTAGGGTTAGGGTTAGGTTTAGTCTTAGCGTTACGGTTTGTGTTAGGTTTAGGGTTAGGGATAGGATTACGATTAGGTTTAGGTTTGGGTTAGGGTTAGGGTTAGGGTTAGGGTTAGGGTTAGGGTTAGGCTTAGGGTTACGGTTTGGGTTAGGGTTATGGTTAGGGTAAGGCTTTTTTAGGGTTAGGGTTAGGGTTAGGTTCAGGGTTAGGGTTTGTGTTACGGTTAGTGTTAGGATTAGGGTTAGGGTTTGATTTTGGGTTAGGGTTAGCGTTAGGTTTAGACTTAGGATTAGGTTTGGGTTAGGGTTAGGGTTTGAGGTAGGGTTAGGGTTAGGGTTAGGGGTAGGGTTAGGGTTAGGGTTAGGATGAGGGTTAGGTTTAGGGTTAGGGTTTGGGTTTGGGTTAGGGTTAGTGTTTGTGTTAGGGTTAGGGTTAGGGTTAGGGTTAGGGTTAGGCTTAGGGTTACGGTTTGGGATAGGGTTTGGGCTAGGGTTAGGGTTAATGTTAGGCTTTGGTTTAGGTGGAGGGTTAGGGTTCGGGGTTAGGGGTTAGGGGTTATGGTTAGGGTTAGGATTATGTTTTGTGTTAGGATTAGTGTTAATGTTAGGGTTTGGCTAAGGGTTAGGGTTAGGGTTAGGGTTAGGGTTTCTGTTAGGGTTAGGGTTTGCGTTAGGGTTTAGGTTAGGTTTAGGGTTTCGGTTAGGGTTAGGACTAGGGTTAGGGTTAGGGTTAGGTTTAGGGTTTGTGTGAGCGTAAGGGTTTGTATTTGGATTAGGGGTAGAGTTAAGGTTAGGGTTAGTGTTAGGGTTTGGGTTAGGTTAAGAGTTAGGTTTTGGGTTAGGGTTACGTTTAGGGTTAGGGATAGGGTTAGGGTTATGGTTAGGGTTACGGTTTGGGTAAGGGTTATGGTTAGGGTAAGGTTTGATTTATGGTTAGGGTTAGGATTAGGGTTAGGGTTAGGGTTAGGGTTTGGGGTAGGTTTAGGGTTAGGGTTAGGGTTAGGGTTATGGTTTGGGTTAGGGTTAGGGTTAGGGTTAGTGTTAGGGTTAGGGTTTGGGTTAGGGTTAGGTTTAGGGATAAGATTACGATTAAGGTTAGGTTTTGGGGTAGGGTTACCGTTAGGGTAAGGTTTTTTTAGGGTTAGGTTTAGGTTCAGGGTTAGGAATTGTTTTAAGGTTAGTGTTAGGGTTAGGGTTAGGGTTAGGGTTACGGTTAGGGTTAGGGTTAGGGTTAGGTTTACGGTTTGGGTAAGGGTTATGGTTGGGGTAAGGTTTGGTTTAGGGTTAGGGTTTGGGTTAGGTTTACGGTGAGGTTTTGGCTTTGTGTTAGGGTTAGGTTTAGTGTTAGGGTTAGGGTTAGGGTTAGGGTTAGGGTTTGGGTTTGGGTTAGGGTTAGGTTTAGGTTTAGAGTTAGGATTAGGGTTTGGGTTAGTGTTAGGTTTTGGGTTAGGATGAGGGTTAGGTTTAGGGTTAGGGTTTGGGTTTGGTTTAGGGTTAGTGTTTGTGTTAGGGTTAGGGTTAGGGTTAGGGTTAGGGTTAAGTTCAGGTTTAGGGTTTGTGTTACGGTTAGTGTTAGGGTTAGGGTTAGGGTTTGGTTTAGATTTAGGATTAGGGTTTGGATTAGGGTTAGGGTTTGGGGTAGGGTTAGGGTTAGGGTTAGGGTTATGGTTTGGGTTAGGGTTAGGGTTAGCGTTAGGGTTAGGGTTTGGGTTAGGGTTTGGGTTAGGGTTAGGGTTAGGTTCAGGGTTAGGGTTAGGGTTAGGGATAGGATTACGTTTAGGTTTAGGGTTTGGGTTAGCGTTACGGTTAGGGTAAGGTTTTTTTAGGGTTAGGGTTAGGTTCAGGGTTAGGGTTAGGGTTAGGATTAGGGTTAGGGTTAGGGTTAGGGTTAGGGTTAGGGTTAGGGTTAGGGTTAGGGTTAAGATTAGAGTTAGGGTTAGTGTTAGTGTTTGGGTTAGTGTTAGGGTTAGGTTTAGGGTAAGGGTTTGGGTTAGGTTTAGGGTTAGGGTTAGGGTTAGGGTTAGGGTTAGGGTTAGTATTTGGGTTTGGGTTAGGGTTAGGGTTAGGTTTAGGGTTAGGGTTAGGGTTAGGGTTTGGATTAGTGTTAGGGTTAGGGTTAGGGTTAGGTTTAGGGTTAGGATTAGGGTTTGGGTTAGGGTTATGTTTTGGGGTAGGGTTAGGGTTAGGGTTAGGGTTTGCGTTAGGATTAGGGTTAAGATTAGGGTAAGGGATACTGTTAGAGTTAGGGTTAGGGTTAAGGTTAGGGTTAGGTTTAATATGAGGGTTTGGGTTTGGGTTAGTGTTAAGTTTAGAGTTAGGGTTTGGGTTAGGGTTACGGTTAGGCTTATGTTTAGGGTTAGGGTTTGGGTTAGCTTTAGCTTTAGAGTTAGTGTTAGGGTTAAGTTTAGGGTTTGGGTAAGGTTTAGGGTTAGGTTTAGGTTTAATGTCTGGTTTTGGGTTAGGGTTAGGGTTTGGGTTAGGGTTAGGGTTAGGGTTAGGTTTAGGGTTAGGGTTTGGGTTAGGGATAGGATTACGATTAGGTGTAGGGTTTGGGTTAGGGTTACGGTTAGGGTAAGGTTTTTTTAGGGTTAGGGTTAGGTTCAGGGTTAGGGTTAGGGTTAGGATTAGGGTTAGGCTTAGGGTTAGGGTTAGGGTTAGGCTTAGGGTTATGGTTATGGTTACGGTTTGGATTAGGATTAGGCTTAAGACTAGAGTTAGGGTTAGTGTTAGGTTTTGGGTTAGGGTTAGGGTTAGGTTTAGGGTAAGGGTTTGGCTTAGGGTTAGGGTTAGGGTTAGGGTTAGGTTTAGGGTTAGTATTTGGGTTTGGGTTAGGGTTAGGGTTAGGTTTAGGGTTAGGGTTAGGGTTTGAGTTAGGGTTAGGGTTAGGGTTTGGATTAGTGTTAGGGTTAGGGTTAGGGTTAGGATTAGGGTTTGGGTTAGGGTTAGGGTTTCGTTTAGGGTTAGGGTTAGGGTTAGGGTTTGGGGTAGGGTTAGGGTTAGGGTTAGGGTTAGGGTTAGGGTTAGGATGAGGGTTAGGTTTAGGGTTAGGGTTTGGGTTTGGGTTAGGGTTAGTGTTTGTGTTAGGGTTAGGGTTAGGGTTAGGGTTAGGGTTAGGGTTAGGCTTAGGCTTAGGGTTACGGTTTCGGTTAGGGTTAGGGCTAGGGTTAGGGTTAATGTTAGGCTTTGGTTTAGGTTTAGGGTTAGGGTTCGGGGTTAGGGGTTAGGGGTTATGGTTAGGGTTAGGATTAGGTTTTGTGTTAGGATTAGTGTTAATGTTAGGGTTTGGGTGAGGGTTAGGGTTAGGGTTAGGGTTAGGGTTTCTGTTAGGATTAGGGTTTGGGTTAGGGTTTAGGTTCGGTTTAGGGTTTCGGTTAGGGTTATGACTAGGGTTAGGGTTAGGGTTCGGTTTAGGGTTAGTGTGAGTGTAAGGGTTTGGGTTTGGATTAGGGGTAGAGTTAAGGTTAGGGTTAGTGTTAGGGTTTCGGTTAGGTTAAGAGTTAGGTTTTGGGTTAGGGTTACGGTTAGGGTTAGGGTTAGGGTTAGGGTTAGGGTTAGGTTTAGGGTTTCTGTTAGGGTTAGGGTTTGGGTTAGGGTTTAGGTTAGGTTTAGGATTTCAGTTAGGGTTAGGACTAGGGTTAGGGTTAGGGTTAGGTTTAGGGTTTGTGTGAGTGTAAGGGTTTGGATTTGGATTAGGGGTAGAGTTAAGGTTAGGGTTAGTGTTAGGGTTTGGGTTAGGTTAAGAGTTAGGTTTTGGGTAAGGGTTACGGTTAGGGTTATGGTTAGGGTTAGGGTTAGGGTTAGGGTTACGGTTTGGGTAAGGGTTAGGGTTAGGGATAGGATTACGATTAGGGTTCGGGTTTGGGTTAGGGTTAGGGTTAGGGTTAGGTTTAGTGTTAGCGTTACGGTTTGTGATAGGTTTAGGGTTAGGGATAGGATTACGATTAGGGTTAGGTTTGGGTTAGGGTTAGGGTTAGGGTTAGGGTTAGGCTTAGGGTTACGGTTTGGGTTAGGGTTATGGTTAGGGTAAGGCTTTTATAGGGTTAGGGTTAGGGTTAGGTTCAGGGTTAGGGTTTGTGTTACGGTTAGTGTTAGGATTAGGGTTAGGATTTGATTTTGGGTTAGGGTTAGGGTTAGGTTTAGTGTTAGCGTTACGGTTTGTGATAGGTTTAGTGTTAGGGATAGGATTACGATTAGGGTTAGGTTTGGGTTAGGTTTAGGGTTAGGGTTTGGGTTTGGGTTAGGGTTAGTGTTTGTGTTAGGGTTAGGGTTAGGGTTAGGGTTCGGTTTAGTGTTAGGGTTAGGGTTGGGGTTTCGGTTAGGGTTAGGATTAGGTTTAGGGTTAGGGTTTGGATTAGGGTTACGGTTAAGTTTAGTGTTAGGTTTAGGGTTAGGGTTTGAGTTCGGGTTAGTGTTAGGGTTAGGATTAGTGTTAGGGTTAGGTTTAGGGTTAGATTTGGGTTAGGGTTTGCGTTTGTTTTAGGTTTAGGTTTAGGCTTAGGATTAGTGTTAGGTTTAGGGTTAGGGTTAGGGTTAGGGTTTGGGGTAGGGTTAGGGTTTGGGTTAGGGTTAGGGTTATGGTTTGGGTTAGGGTTAGGGTTAGGGTTAGCGTTAGAGTTAGGGTTTGGGTTAGGGTTAGGGTTAGGGTTAGGTTTAGGGTAAGGGTTAGGGTTAGGAATAGGATTACGATTAGGGTTAGGGTTTGGGTTAGGGTTACCGTTAGGGTAAGGTTTTTTTAGGGTTAGGTTTAGGTTCAGGGTTAGGGATTGTGTTAGGGTTAGTGTTAGGGTTAGGGTTAGGGTTAGGGTTAGGGTTAGGGTTACGGTTAGGGTTAGGGTAAGGGTTAGGTTTACGGTTTGGGTAAGGGTTATGGTTAGGTTAAGGTTTGGTTTAGGTTTAGGTTTTGGGTTAGGTTTAGGGTGAGGTTTTGGCTTTGTGTTAGGGTTAGGTTTAGTGTTAGGGTTAGGGTTATGGTTTGGATTAGGGTTAGGTTTAGGTTTAGTGTTAGGGTTGGGGTTAGAGTTTGGGTTAGGATTAGGGTTAGGGTTAGGGTTAGGGTTAGGGATAGGATTACGATTAGGGTTAGGGTTTGGGTTAGGGTTAGGTTTATGGTAAGGTTGTTTTAGGGTTAGGGTTAGGGTTAGGTTCAGGGTTAGGGTTTGTGTTAGGGTTAGTGTTAGGGTTAGGGTTAGGGTTTGGGTTTGGTTTAGGGTTAGGGTTAGGTTTAGAGTTAGTATTAGGGTTTGAATTAGTGTTAGGGTTAGGGTTAGGGTTTGGGTAAGGTTTAGTGTTAGAATTAGGTTTAGGGTTAGGGTTTGGGTTTGGGTTAGTGGTAGTGTTTGTTTTGGGCTAGGGTTAGGGTTAGGGTTAGGGATAGGATTACGATAAGTGTTAGGGTTTGGGTTAGGGTTAGGGTTAGGGTTAGGTTTAGTCTTAGCGTTACGGTTTGTGTTAGGTTTAGGGTTAGGGATAGGATTACGATTAGGTTTAGGTTTGGGTTAGGGTTAGGGTTAGGGTTAGGGTTAGGGTTAGGGTTAGGCTTAGGGTTACGGTTTGGGTTAGGGTTATGGTTAGGGTAAGGCTTTTTTAGGGTTAGGGTTAGGGTTAGGTTCAGGGTTAGGGTTTGTGTTACGGTTAGTGTTAGGATTAGGGTTAGGGTTTGATTTTGGGTTAGGGTTAGCGTTAGGTTTAGACTTAGGATTAGGTTTGGGTTAGGGTTAGGGTTTGAGGTAGGGTTAGGGTTAGGGTTAGGGGTAGGGTTAGGGTTAGGGTTAGGATGAGGGTTAGGTTTAGGGTTAGGGTTTGGGTTTGGGTTAGGGTTAGTGTTTGTGTTAGGGTTAGGGTTAGGGTTAGGGTTAGGGTTAGGCTTAGGGTTACGGTTTGGGATAGGGTTTGGGCTAGGGTTAGGGTTAATGTTAGGCTTCGGTTTAGGTTTAGGGTTAGGGTTCGGGGTTAGGGGCTAGGGGGTACGGTTAGGGTTAGGTTTATGTTTTGTGTTAGGATTAGTGTAAATGTTAGGGTTTGGCTAAGGGTTAGGGTTAGGGTTAGGGTTAGGGTTTCTGTTAGGGTTAGGGTTTGGGTTAGGGTTTAGGTTAGGTTTAGGGTTTCGGTTAGGGTTAGGACTAGGGTTAGGGTTAGGGTTAGGTTTAGGGTTTGTGTGAGCGTAAGGGTTTGTATTTGGATTAGGGGTAGAGTTAAGGTTAGGGTTAGTGTTAGGGTTTGGGTTAGGTTAAGAGTTAGGTTTTGGGTTAGGGTTACGTTTAGGGTTAGGGATAGGGTTAGGGTTATGGTTAGGGTTACGGTTTGGGTAAGGGTTATGGTTAGGGTAAGGTTTGATTTATGGTTAGGGTTAGGATTAGGGTTAGGGTTAGGGTTAGGGTTTGGGGTAGGTTTAGGGTTAGGGTTAGGGTTAGGGTTATGGTTTGGGTTAGGGTTAGGGTTAGGGTTAGTGTTAGGGTTAGGGTTTGGGTTAGGGTTAGGTTTAGGGATAAGATTACGATTAAGGTTAGGTTTTGGGTTAGGGTTACCGTTAGGGTAAGGTTTTTTTAGGGTTAGGTTTAGGTTCAGGGTTAGGAATTGTTTTAGGGTTAGTGTTAGGGTTAGGGTTAGGGTTAGGGTTACGGTTAGGGTTAGGGTTAGGGTTAGGTTTACGGTTTGGGTAAGGGTTATGGTTGGGGTAAGGTTTGGTTTAGGGTTAGGGTTTGGGTTAGGTTTACGGTGAGGTTTTGGCTTTGTGTTAGGGTTAGGTTTAGTGTTAGGGTTAGGGTTAGGGTTAGGGTTAGGGTTTGGGTTTGGGTTAGGGTTAGGTTTAGGTTTAGAGTTAGGATTAGGGTTTGGGTTAGTGTTAGGTTTTGGGTTAGGATGAGGGTTAGGTTTAGGGTTAGGGTTTGGGTTTGGTTTAGGGTTAGTGTTTGTGTTAGGGTTAGGGTTAGGGTTAGGGTTAGGGTTAGGTTCAGGTTTAGGGTTTGTGTTACGGTTAGTGTTAGGGTTAGGGTTAGGGTTTGTTTTAGATTTAGGTTTAGGGTTTGGATTAGGGTTAGGGTTTGGGGTAGGGTTAGGGTTAGGGTTAGGGTTATGGTTTGGGTTAGGGTTAGGGTTAGCGTTAGGGTTAGGGTTTGGGTTAGGGTTTGGGTTAGGGTTAGGGTTAGGTTCAGGGTTAGGGTTAGGGTTAGGGATAGGATTACGTTTAGGTTTAGGGTTTGGGTTAGCGTTACGGTTAGGGTAAGGTTTTTTTAGGGTTAGGGTTAGGTTCAGGGTTAGGGTTAGGGTTAGGATTAGGGTTAGGGTTAGGGTTAGGGTTAGGGTTAGGGTTAGGGTTAGGGTTAGGGTTAAGATTAGAGTTAGGGTTAGTGTTAGTGTTTGGGTTAGTGTTAGGGTTAGGTTTAGGGTAAGGGTTTGGGTTAGGTTTAGGGTTAGGGTTAGGGTTAGGGTTAGGGTTAGGGTTAGTATTTGGGTTTGGGTTAGGGTTAGGGTTAGGTTTAGGGTTAGGGTTAGGGTTAGGGTTTGGATTAGTGTTAGGGTTAGGGTTAGGGTTAGGTTTAGGGTTAGGATTAGGGTTTGGGTTAGGGTTATGTTTTGGGGTAGGGTTAGGGTTAGGGTTAGGGTTTGCGTTAGGATTAGGGTTAAGATTAGGGTAAGGGATACTGTTAGAGTTAGGGTTAGGGTTAAGGTTAGGGTTAGGTTTAGGATGAGGGTTTGGGTTTGGGTTAGTGTTAAGTTTAGAGTTAGGGTTTGGGTTAGGGTTACGGTTAGGCTTATGTTTAGGGTTAGGGTTTGGGTTAGCTTTAGCTTTAGAGTTAGTGTTAGGGTTAAGTTTAGGGTTTGGGTAAGGTTTAGGGTTAGGTTTAGGTTTAATGTCTGGTTTTGGGTTAGGGTTAGGGTTAGGGTTATGGTTAGCGTTAAGTTTAGGGTTAGGTTTTGATTTCGGTTAGGGTTAGTGTTAGAGTTAGGGTGAGCGTTACGGTTTGGGTTAGGGTTAGGGCTAGGTTTAGGGTTAGGTTTAGGCTTAGGGTTAGAGTTACGGTTTGGGTTAGGGTGAGTGTGAGGTTTAGGTTTAGGGTTTGGGTTTGGTTTAGGGTTAGGGTTAGTGTTAGGGTTAGGGTTAGGATTTGGGTTAGGATTAATGTTAGGGTTAGGGTTAGGGTTAGGGTTAGGGTTAGGTTTAGGTTAGGGTTAGGGTTTGGGTTAGGGTTAGGGTTACGGTTTGGGTTAGGGTTATGGTTAGGGTAAGGCTTTTATAGGGTTAGGGTTAGGGTTAGGTTCAGGGTTAGGGTTTGTGTTACGGTTAGTGTTAGGATTAGGGTTAGGATTTGATTTTTGGTTAGGGTTAGGGTTAGGTTTAGTGTTAGCGTTACGGTTTGTGATAGGTTTAGGGTTAGGGATAGGATTACGATTAGGGTTAGGTTTGGATTAGGTTTAGGTTTAGGGTTTGGGTTTGGGTTAGGGTTAGTGTTTGTGTTAGGGTTAGGGTTAGGGTTAGGGTTCGGTTTAGTGTTAGGGTTAGGGTTGGGGTTTCGGTTAGGGTTAGGATTAGGTTTAGGGTTAGGGTTTGGATTAGGGTTACGGTTAAGTTTAGTGTTAGGTTTAGGGTTAGGGTTTGAGTTCGGGTTAGTGTTAGGGTTAGGATTAGTGTTAGGGTTAGGTTTAGGGTTAGCTTTGGGTTAGGGTTTGCGTTTGGTTTAGGTTTAGGTTTAGGCTTAGGATTAGTGTTAGGTTTAGGGTTAGGGTTAGGGTTAGGGTTTCGGGTAGGGTTAGGGTTTGGGTTAGGGTTAGGGTTATGGTTTGGGTTAGGGTTAGGGTTAGGGTTAGCGTTAGAGTTAGGGTTTGGGTTAGGGTTAGGGTTAGGGTTAGGTTTAGGGTAAGGGTTAGGGTTAGGAATAGGATTACGATTAGGGTTAGGGTTTGGGTTAGGGTTACCGTTAGGGTAAGGTTTTTTTAGGGTTAGGTTTAGGTTCAGGGTTAGGGATTGTGTTAGGGTTAGTGTTAGGGTTAGGGTTAGGGTTAGGGTTACGGTTAGGGTTAGGGTAAGGGTTAGGTTTACGGTTTGGGTAAGGGTTATGGTTAGGTTAAGGTTTGGTTTAGGTTTAGGGTTTGGGTTAGGTTTAGGGTGAGGTTTTGGCTTTGTGTTAGGGTTAGGTTTAGTGTTAGGGTTAGGGTAATGGTTTGGATTAGGGTTAGGTTTAGGTTTAGTGTTAGGTTTGGGGTTAGAGTTTGGGTTAGGATTAGGGTTAGGGTTACGGTTAGGGTTAGGGATAGGATTACGATTAGGGTTAGGGTTTGGGTTAGGGTTAGGTTTATGGTAAGGTTGTTTTAGGGTTAGGGTTAGGGTTAGGTTCAGGGTTAGGGTTTGTGTTAGGGTTAGTGTTAGGGTTAGGGTTAGGTTTTGGGTTTGGTTTAGGGTTAGGGTTAGGTTTAGAGTTAGTATTAGGGTTTGAATTAGGGTTAGGGTTAGGGTTAGGGTTTGGGTAAGGTTTAGTGTTAGAATTAGGTTTAGGGTTAGGGTTTGGGTTTGGGTTAGTGTTAGTGTTTGTTTTGGGCTAGGGTTAGGGTTAGGGTTAGGGATAGGATTACGATAAGTGTTAGGGTTTGGGTTAGGGTTAGGGTTAGGGTTAGGTTTAGTCTTAGCGTTACGGTTTGTGTTAGGTTTAGGGTTAGGGATAGGATTACGATTAGGTTTAGGTTTGGGTTAGGGTTAGGGTTAGGGTTAGGGTTAGGATTAGGGTTAGGCTTAGGGTTCCGGTTTGGGTTAGGGTAATGGTTAGGGTAAGGCTTTTTTAGGGTTAGGGTTAGGGTTAGGTTCAGGGTTAGGGTTTGTGTTACGGTTAGTGTTAGGATTAGGGTTAGGTTTTGATTTTGGGTTAGGGTTAGCGTTAGGTTTAGACTTAGGATTAGGTTTGGGTTAGGGTTAGGGTTTGAGGTAGGGTTAGGGTTAGGGTTAGGGGTAGGGTTAGGGTTAGGGTTAGGATGAGGGTTAGGTTTAGGGTTGGGGTTTGGGTTTGGGTTAGGGTTAGTGTTTGTGTTAGGGTTAGGGTTAGGGTTAGGGTTAGGGTTAGGCTTAGGGTTACGGTTTGGGTTAGGGTTTGGGCTAGGGTTAGGGTTAATGTTAGGCTTTGGTTTAGGTTTAGGGTTAGGGTTCGGGGTTAGGGGTTAGGGGTTATGGTTAGGGTTAGGATTAGGTTTTGTGTTAGGATTAGTGTTAATGTTAGGGTCTGGCTAAGGGTTAGGGTTAGGGTTAGTTTTAGGGTTTCTGTTAGGGTTAGGGTTTGGGTTAGGATTTAGGTTAGGTTTAGGCTTTCGGTTAGGGTTAGGACTAGGGTTAGGGTTAGGGTTAGGTTTAGGGTTTGTGTGAGTGTAAGGGTTTGTATTTGGATTAGGGGTAGAGTTAAGGTTAGGGTTAGTGTTAGGGTTTGGGTTAGGTTAAGAGTTAGGTTTTGGGTTAGGGTTACGTTTAGGGTTAGGGATAGGGTTAGGGTTAGGGTTAGGGTTACGGTTTGGGTAAGGGTTATGGTTAGGGTAAGGTTTGATTTATGGTTAGGGTAAGGATTAGGGTTAGGGTTAGGGTTAGGGTTTGGGGTAGGTTTAGGGTTAGGGTTAGGGTTAGGGTTATGGTTTGGGTTAGGGTTAGGGTTAGGGTTAGTGTTAGGGTTAGGGTTTGGGTTAGGGTTAGGTTTAGGGATAAGATTACGATTAAGGTTAGGTTTTGGGTTAGGGTTACCGTTAGGGTAAGGTTTTTTTAGGGTTAGGTTTAGGTTCAGGGTTAGGAATTGTTTTAGGGTTAGTGTTAGGGTTAGGGTTAGGGTTAGGGTTACGGTTAGGGTTAGGGTTAGGGTTAGGTTTACGGTTTGGGTAAGGGTTATGGTTAGGGTAAAGTTTGGTTTAGGGTTAGGGTTTGGGTTAGGTTTACGGTGAGGTTTTGGCTTTGTGTTAGGGTTAGGTTTGGTGTTAGGGTTAGGGTTAGGGTTAGGGTTTGGGTTTGGGTTAGGGTTAGGTTTAGGTTTAGAGTTAGGATTAGGGTTTGGGTTAGTGTTAGGGTTTGGGTTAGGATGAGGGTTAGGTTTAGGGTTAGGGTTTGGGTTTGGTTTAGGGTTAGTGTTTGTGTTAGGGTTAGGGTTAGGGTTAGGGTTAGGGTTAGGTTCAGGTTTAGGGTTTGTGTTACGGTTAGTGTTAGGGTTAGGGTTAGGTTTAGGGTTTGGTTTAGAGTTAGGATTAGGGTTTGGATTAGGGTTAGGGTTTGGGGTAGGGTTAGGGTTAGGGTTAGGGTTATGGTTTGGGTTAGGGTTAGGGTTAGCGTTAGGGTTAGGGTTTGGGTTAGGGTTTGGTTTAGGGTTAGGGTTAGGTTCAGGGTTAGGGTTAGGGTTAGGGATAGGATTACGTTTAGGTTTAGGGTTTGGGTTAGCGTTACGGTTAGGGTAAGGTTTTTTTAGGGTTAGGGTTAGGTTCAGGGATAGGGTTAGGGTTAGGATTAGGGTTAGGGGTTGGGTTAGGGTTAGGGTTAGGGTTAGGGTTACGGTTTGAGTTAGGGTTAGGGTTAAGATTAGAGTTAGGGTTAGTGTTAGTGTTTGGGTTAGGGTTAGTGTTAGGTTTAGGGTAAAGGTTTGGGTTACGGTTAGCGCTAGTGTTAGGGTTAGGGTTAGGGTTAGGGTTAGGGTTAGTATTTGGGTTTGGGTTAGGGTTAGGGTTAGGTTTAGGGTTAGTGTTAGGGTTTGAGTTAGGGTTAGGGTTAGGGTTTGGATTAGTTTTAGGGTTAGGGTTAGGGTTAGGTTTAGGGTTAGGATTAGGGTTTGGGTTAGGGTTATGTTTTGGGGTAGGGTTAGGGTTAGGGTTAGGGTTTGCGTTAGGATTAGGGTTAAGATTAGGGTAAGGGATACTGTTAGAGTTAGGGTTAGGGTTAGGGTTAGGGTTAGGTTTAGGATGAGGGTTTGAGTTTGGGTTAGTGTTAAGTTTAGAGTTAGGGTTTGGGTTAGGGTTACGGTTAGGCTTATGTTTAGGGTTAGGGTTTGGGTTAGCTTTAGCTTTAGAGTTAGTGTTAGGGTTAAGTTTAGGGTTTGGGTAAGGTTTAGGGTTAGGTTTAGGTTTAATGTCTGGTTTTGGGTTAGGGTTAGGGTTAGGGTTATGGTTAGCGTTAAGTTTAGGGTTAGGTTTTGATTTCGGTTAGGGTTAGTGTTAGAGTTAGGGTGAGCGTTACGGTTTGGGTTAGGGTTAGGGCTAGGTTTAGGGTTAGGTTTAGGCTTAGGGTTAGAGTTACGGTTTGGGTTAGGGTGAGTGTGAGGTTTAGGGTTAGGGTTTGGGTTTGGTTTAGGGTTAGGGTTAGTGTTAGGGTTAGGGTTAGGGTTTGGGTTAGGATTAATGTTAGGGTTAGGGTTAGGGTTAGGGTTAGGGTTAGGGTTAGGTTTAGGTTAGGGTTAGGGTTTGGGTTAGGGTTAGGGTTACGGTATGGATTAGGGTTAGTGTAAGGCTTTCTTAGTGTTAGTGTTAGGGTTAGGTTCAGGGTTAGGGTTTGTGTTACGGTTAGTGTTAGGGTTAGGGTTAGGGTTAGGGTTTGGTTTAGAGTTAGGATTAGGGTTTGGATTAGGGTTGGGGTTTGGGGTAGGGTTAGGGTTAGGGTTAGGGTTTGGGTTAGGGTTAGGGTTAGCGTTAGGGTTAGGGTTTGGGTTAGGGTTAGGGTTAGGGTTAGGTTTAGGGTTAGGGTTTGGGTTAGGGATAGGATTACGATTAGGTGTAGGGTTTGGGTTAGGGTTACGGTTAGGGTAAGGTTTTTTTAGGGTTAGGGTTAGGTTCAGGGTTAGGGTTAGGGTTAGGATTAGGGTTAGGCTTAGGGTTAGGGTTAGGGTTAGGGTTAGGGTTAGGGTTATGGTTACGGTTTGGATT
>CM069527.1:119967500-119987500 GCA_035773235.1 Eospalax fontanierii
GGGTTAGTGTTTGTGTTAGGGTTAGGGTTAGGGTTAGGGTTAGGGTTAGGCTTAGGCTTAGGGTTACGGTTTCGGTTAGGGTTAGGGCTAGGGTTAGGGTTAATGTTAGGCTTTGGTTTAGGTTTAGGGTTAGGGTTCAGGGTTAGGGGTTAGGGGTTATGGTTAGGGTTAGGATTAGGTTTTGTGTTAGGATTAGTGTTAATGTTAGGGTTTGGGTGAGGGTTAGGGTTAGGGTTAGTGTTAGGGTTTCTGTTAGGATTAGGGTTTGGGTTAGGGTTTAGGTTAGGTTTAGGGATTCGGTTAGGGTTATGACTAGGGGTAGGGTTAGGGTTCGGTTTAGGGTTAGTGTGAGTGTAAGGGTTTGGGTTTGGATTAGGGGTAGAGTTAAGGTTAGGGTTAGTGTTAGGGTTTCGGTTAGGTTAAGAGTTAGGTTTTGGGTTAGAGTTAGGGTTAGGGTTAGGGTTTGGGTTAGGGTTAGGGTTAGGGTTAGGGTTTCTGTTAGGGTTAGGGTTTGGGTTAGGGTTTAGGTTAGGTTTAGGGTTTCAGTTAGGGTTAGGACTAGGGTTAGGGTTAGGGTTAGGTTTAGGGTTTGTGTGAGTGTAAGGGTTTGGATTTGGATTAGGGGTAGAGTTAAGGTTAGGGTTAGTGTTAGGGTTTGGGTTAGGTAAAGAGTTAGGTTTTGGGTAAGGGTTACGGGTAGGGTTATGGTTAGGGTTAGGGTTAGGGTTAGGGTTAGGGTTACGGTTTGGGTAAGGGTTAGGGTTAGGGATAGGATTACGATTAGGGTTCGGGTTTGGGTTAGGGTTAGGGTTAGGGTTAGGTTTAGTGTTAGCGTTACGGTTTGTGATAGGTTTAGGGTTAGGGATAGGATTACGATTAGGGTTAGGTTTGGGTTAGGGTTAGGGTTAGGGTTAGGGTTAGGCTTAGGGTTACGGTTTGGGTTAGGGTTATGGTTAGGGTAAGGCTTTTATAGGGTTAGGGTTAGGGTTGGGTTCGGGGTTGGGGTTTGTGTTGGGGTTAGTGTTAGGATTAGGGTTAGGATTTGATTTTGGGTTAGGGTTAAGGTTAGGTTTAGACTTAGGATTAGGTTTGGGTTAGGGTTAGGGTTTGGGGTAGGGTTAGGGTTAGGGTTAGGGTTAGAATGAGGGTTAGGTTTAGGGTTAGGGTTTGGGTTTGGGTTAGGGTTAGTGTTTTTGTTAGGGTTAGGGTTAGGTTTAGGGTTCGGTTTAGTGTTAGGGTTAGGGTTGGGGTTTCGGTTAGGGTTAGGATTAGGTTTAGGGTTAGGGTTTGGATTAGGTTTACGGTTAAGTTTAGTGTTAGGTTTAGGGTTAGGGTTTGAGTTCGGGTTAGTGTTAGGGTTAGGATTAGTGATAGGGTTAGGTTTAGGGTTAGCTTTGGGTTAGGGTTTGCGTTTGGTTTAGGTTTAGGATTAGGCTTAGGATTAGTGTTAGGTTTAGGGTTAGGGTTAGGGTTAGGGTTTCGGGTAGGGTTAGGGTTTGGGTTAGGGTTAGGGTTATGGTTTGGGTTAGGGTTAGGGTTAGGGTCAGCGTTAGAGTTAGGGTTTGGGTTGGGGTTAGGGTTAGGGTTAGGTTTAGGGTAAGGGTTAGGGTTAGGAATAGGATTACGATTAGGGTTAGGGTTTGGGTTAGGGTTACCGTTAGGGTAAGGTTTTTTTAGGGTTAGGTTTAGGTTCAGGGTTAGGGATTGTGTTAGGGTTAGTGTTAGGGTTAGGGTTAGGGTTAGGGTTACGGTTAGGGTTAGGGTAAGGGTTAGGTTTACGGTTTGGGTAAGGGTTATGGTTAGGTTAAGGTTTGGTTTAGGTTTAGGGTTTGGGTTAGGTTTAGGGTGAGGTTTTGGCTTTGTGTTAGGGTTAGGTTTAGTGTTAGGGTTAGGGTTATGGTTTGGATTAGGGTTAGGTTTAGGTTTAGTGTTAGGGTTGGGGTTAGAGTTTGGGTTAGGATTAGGGTTAGGGTTAGGGTTAGGGTTAGGGATAGGATTACGATTAGGGTTAGGGTTTGGGTTAGGGTTAGGTTTATGGTAAGGTTTTTTTAGGATTAGGGTTAGGGTTAGGTTCAGGGTTAGGGTTTGTGTTAGGGTTAGTGTTAGGGTTAGGGTTAGGGTTTGGGTTTGGTTTAGGGTTAGGTTTAGGTTTAGAGTTAGTATTAGGGTTTGAATTAGGGTTAGGGTTAGGGTTAGGGTTTGGGTAAGGTTTAGTGTTAGAATTAGGTTTAGGGTTAGGGTTTGGGTTTGGGTTAGTGTTAGTGTTTGTTTTGGGCTAGGGTTAGGGTTAGGGTTAGGGATAGGATTACGATAAGTGTTAGGGTTTGGGTTAGGGTTAGGGTTAGGGTTAGGTTTAGTCTTAGCGTTACGGTTTGTGTTAGGTTTAGGGTTAGGGATAGGATTACGATTAGGTTTAGGTTTGGGTTAGGGTTAGGGTTAGGGTTAGGTTTAGGGTTAGGGTTAGGCTTAGGGTTACGGTTTGGGTTAGGGTTATGGTTAGGGTAAGGCTTTTTTAGGGTTAGGGTTAGGGTTAGGTTCAGGGTTAGGGTTTGTGTTACGGTTAGTGTTAGGAATAGGGTTAGGGTTTGATTTTGGGTTAGGATTAGCGTTAGGTTTAGACTTAGGATTAGGTTTGGGTTAGGGTTAGGGTTTGGGGTAGGGTTAGGGTTAGGGTTAGGGGTAGGGTTAGGGTTAGGGTTAGGATGAGGGTTAGGTTTAGGGTTAGGGTTTGGGTTTGGGTTAGGGTTAGTGTTTGTGTTAGGGTTAGGGTTAGGGTTAGGGTTAGGGTTAGGCTTAGGGTTACGGTTTGGGTTAGGGTTTGGGCTAGGGTTAGGGTTAATGTTAGGCTTTGGTTTAGGTTTAGGGTTAGGGTTCGGGGTTAGGGGTTAGGGGTTATGGTAAGGGTTAGGATTAGGTTTTGTGTTAGGATTAGTGTTAATGTTAGGGTTTGGCTAGGGGTTAGGGTTAGGGTTAGGGTTAGGGTTTCTGTTAGGGTTAGGGTTTGGGTTAGGGTTTAGGTTAGGTTTAGGGTTTCGGTTAGGGTTAAGACTAGGGTTAGGGTTAGGGTTAGGTTTAGGGTTTGTGTGAGTGTAAGGGTTTGTATTTGGATTACGGGTAGAGTTAAGGTTAGGGTTAGTGTTAGGGTTTGGGTTAGGTTAAGAGTTAGGTTTTGGGTTAGGGTTACGTTTAGGGTTAGGGATAGGGTTAGGGTTAGGGTTAGGGTTACGGTTTGGGTAAGGGTTATGGTTAGGGTAAGGTTTGATTTATGGTTAGTGTTAGGATTAGAGTTAGGGTGAGGTTTTGGCTTTGTGTTAGGGTTAGGTTTAGGGTTAGGGTTAGGGTTATGGTTTGGGTTAGGGTTAGGGTTAGGGATAGGATTACGATTAGGGTTAGGGTTTGGGTTAGGGTTAGGGTTAGGGTTAGGTTTAGTGTTAGCGTTACGGTTTGTGTTAGGTTTACGGTTAGGGATAGGATTACGATTAGGGTTAGGTTTGGGTTAGGGTTAGGGTTAGGGTTAGGCTTAGGGTTACGGTTTGGGTTAGGGTTATGGTTAGGGTAAGCCTTTTTTAGGATTAGGGTTAGGGTTAGGTTCAGGGTCAGCGTTTGTGTTAGGGTTAGGGTTAGGGTTAGGGTTAGGGTTAGGGTTAGGGTTAGGTTCAGGGTTAGGGTTTGTGTTACGGTTAGTGTTGGGATTAGGATTAGGATTTGATTTTGGGTTAGGGTTAGGGTTAGGTTTAGACTTAGGATTAGGTTTGGGTTAGGGTTAGGGTTTGGGGTAGGGTTAGGGTTAGGGTTAGGGTTAGAATGAGGGTTAGGTTTAGGGTTAGGGTTTGGGTTTGGGTTAGGGTTAGTGTTTGTGTTAGGGTTAGGGTTAGGGTTAGGGTTCGGTTTAGTGTTAGGGTTAGGGTTGGGTTTCGGTTAGGGTTAGGATTAGGTTTAGGGTTAGGGTTTGGATTAGGGTTACGGTTAAGTTTAGTGTTAGGTTTAGGGTTAGGGTTTGAGTTCGGGTTAGTTTTAGGGTTAGGATTAGTGTTAGGGTTAGGTTTAGGGTTAGCTTTGGGTTAGGGTTTGCGTTTGGTTTAGGTTTAGGTTTAGGCTTAGGATTAGTGTTAGGTTTAGGGTTAGTGTTAGGTTTAGGGTTTGGTGTAGGGTTAGGAGTTGGGGTAGGGTTAGGGTTATGGTTTGGGTTAGGGTTAGGGTTAGGGTTAGCGTAAGAGTTAGGGTTTGGTTATGGTAAGAGTGAGGGTTAGAATTAGGGTAAGAGTTAGGGTTAGGGATACGATAACGATTAGGGTTAGGGTTTGGGTTAGGGTTACCGTTAGGGTAAGGTTTTTTTAGGGTTAGGTTTAGGTTCAGGGTTAGGGATTGTGTTAGGGTTAGTGTTAGGGTTAGGGTTAGGGTTAGGGTTACGGTTAGGGTTAGGGTAAGGGTTAGGTTTACGGTTTGGGTAAGGGTTATGGTTAGGTTAAGGTTTGGTTTAGGTTTAGGGTTTGGGTTAGGTTTAGGGTGAGGTTTTGGCTTTGTGTTAGGGTTAGGTTTAGTGTTAGGGTTAGGGTTATGGTTTGGATTAGGGTTAGGTTTAGGTTTAGTGTTAGGTTTGGGGTTAGAGTTTGGGTTAGGATTAGGGTTAGGGTTAGGGTTAGGGTTAGGGATAGGATTACGATTAGGGTTAGGGTTTGGGTTAGGGTTAGGTTTATGGTAAGGTTTTTTTAGGGTTAGGGTTAGGGTTAGGTTCAGGGTTAGGGTTTGTGTTAGGGTTAGTGTTAGGGTTAGGGTTAGGGTTTGGGTTTGGTTTAGGGTTAGGGTTAGGTTTAGAGTTAGTATTAGGGTTTGAATTAGGGTTAGGGTTAGGGTTAGGGTTTGGGTAAGGTTTAGTGTTAGAATTAGGTTTAGGGTTAGGGTTTGGGTTTGGGTTAGTGTTAGTGTTTGTTTTGGGCTAGGGTTAGGGTTAGGGTTAGGGATAGGATTACGATAAGTGTTAGGGTTTGGGTTAGGGTTAGGGTTAGGGTTAGGTTTAGTCTTAGCGTTACGGTTTGTGTTAGGTTTAGGGTTAGGGATAGGATTACGATTAGGTTTAGGTTTGGGTTAGGGTTAGGGTTAGGGTTAGGGTTAGGGTTAGGCTTAGGGTTACGGTTTGGGTTAGGGTTATGGTTAGGGTATGGCTTTTTTAGGGTTAGGGTTAGGGTTAGGTTCAGGGTTAGGGTTTGTGTTACGGTTAGTGTTAGGATTAGGGTTAGGGTTTGATTTTGGGTTAGGGTTAGCGTTAGGTTTAGACTTAGGATTAGGTTTGGGTTAGGGTTAGGGTTTGGGGTAGGGTTAGGGTTAGGGTTAGGGGTAGGGTTAGGGTTAGGGTTAGCATGAGGGTTAGGTTTAGGGTTGGGGTTTGGGTTTGGGTTAGGGTTAGTGTTTGTGTTAGGGTTAGGGTTAGGGTTAGGGTTAGGGTTAGGCTTAGGGTTACGGTTTGGGTTAGGGTTTGGGCTAGGGTTAGGGTTAATGTTAGGCTTTGGTTTAGGTTTAGGGTTAGGGTTCGGGGTTAGGGGTTAGGGGTTATGGTTAGGGTTAGGATTAGGTTTTGTGTTAGGATTAGTGTTAATGTTAGGGTTTGGCTAAGGGTTAGGGTTAGGGTTAGGGTTAGGGTTTCTGTTAGGGTTAGGGTTTGGGTTAGGGTTTAGGTTAGGTTTAGGGTTTCGGTTAGGGTTAGGACTAGGGTTAGGGTTAGGGTTAGGTTTAGGGTTTGTGTGAGTGTAAGGGTTTGTATTTGGATTAGGAGTAGAGTTAAGGTTAGGGTTAGTGTTAGGGTTTGGGTAAGGTTAAGAGTTAGGTTTTGGGTTAGGGTTACGTTTAGGGTTAGGGATAGGGTTAGGGTTAGGGTTAGGGTTACGGTTTGGGTAAGGGTTATGGTTAGGGTAAGGTTTGATTTATGGTTAGGGTTAGGATTAGGGTTAGGATTAGGGTTAGGGTTTGGGGTAGGTTTAGGGTTAGGGTTAGGGTTAGGGTTATGGTTTGGGTTAGGGTTAGGGTTAGGGTTAGTGTTAGGGTTAGGGTTTGTGTTAGGGTTAGGTTTAGGGATAAGATTACGATTAAGGTTAGGTTTTGGGTTAGGGTTACCGTTAGGGTAAGGTTTTTTTAGGGTTAGGTTTAGGTTCAGGGTTAGGAATTGTTTTAGGGTTAGTGTTAGGGTTAGGGTTAGGGTTAGGGTTACGGTTAGGGTTAGGGTTAGGGTTAGGTTTACGGTTTGGGTAAGGGTTATGGTTAGGGTAAGGTTTGGTTTAGGGTTAGGGTTTGGGTTAGGTTTACGGTGAGGTTTTGGCTTTGTGTTAGGTTTAGGTTTAGTGTTAGGGTTAGGGTTAGGGTTAGGGTTAGGGTTTGGGTTTCGGTTAGGGTTAGGTTTAGGTTTAGAGTTAGGATTAGGGTTTGGGTTAGTGTTAGGGTTTGGATTAGGATGAGGGTTAGGTTTAGGGTTAGGGTTTGGGTTTGGTTTAGGGTTAGTGTTTGTGATAGGGTTAGGGTTAGGGTTAGGGTTAGGGTTAGGTTCAGGTTTAGGGTTTGTGTTACGGTTAGTGTTAGGGTTAGGGTTAGGGTTAGGGTTTGGTTTAGAGTTAGGATTAGGGTTTGGATTAGGGTTAGGGTTTGGGGTAGGGTTAGGGTTAGGGTTAGGGTTAGGGTTATGGTTTGGGTTAGGGTTAGGGTTAGCGTTAGGGTTAGGGTTTGGGTTAGGGTTTGGGTTAGGGTTAGGGTTAGGTTCAGGGTTAGGGTTAGGGTTAGGGATAGGATTACGTTTAGGTTTAGGGTTTGGGTTAGCGTTACGTTTAGGGTAAGGTTTTTTTAGGGTTAGGGTTAGGTTCAGGGTTAGGGTTAGGGTTAGGATTAGGGTTAGGGTTAGGGTTAGGGTTAGGGTTAGGGTAAGGGTTACGGTTTGAGTTAGGGTTAGGGTTAAGATTAGAGTTAGGGTTAGTGTTAGTGTTTGGGTTAGTGTTAGGGTTAGGTTTAGGGTAAGGGTTTGGGTTAGGTTTAGGGTTAGGGTTAGGGTTAGGGTTAGGGTTAGGGTTAGTATTTGGGTTTGGGTTAGGGTTAGGGTTAGGTTTAGGGTTAGGGTTAAGGTTTGAGTTAGGGTTAGGGTTAGGGTTTGGATTAGTGTTAGGGTTAGGGTTAGGGTTAGGGTTAGGGTTAGGGTTAGGGTTAGGATTAGGGTTTGGGTTAGGGTTATGTTTTGGGGTAGGGTTAGTGTTAGGGTTAGGGTTTGCGTTAGGATTAGGGTTAAGATTAGGGTAAGGGATACTGTTAGAGTTAGGGTTAGGGTTAGGGTTAGGGTTAGGTTTAGGATGAGGGTTTGGGTTAGGGTGAGGGTTTGGGGTAGGGTTAGGGTTAGGGTTAGGGTTAGAATGAGGGTTAGGTTTAGGGTTAGGGTTTGGGTTTGGGTTAGGGTTAGTGTTTGTGTTAGGGTTAGGGTTAGGGTTAGGGTTCGGTTTAGTGTTAGGGTTAGGGTTGGGTTTCGGTTAGGGTTAGGATTAGGTTTAGGGTTAGGGTTTGGATTAGGGTTACGGTTAAGTTTAGTGTTAGGTTTAGGGTTAGGGTTTGAGTTCGGGTTAGTGTTAGGGTTAGGATTAGTGTTAGGGTTAGGTTTAGGGTTAGCTTTGGGTTAGGGTTTGCGTTTGGTTTAGGCTTAGGATTAGTGTTAGGTTTAGGGTTAGGGTTTGGGTTAGGGTTTGGGGTAGGTTTAGGGTTTGGGTTAGGGTTAGGGTTATGGTTTGGGTTAGGGTTAGGGTTAGGGTTAGCGTTAGAGTTAGGGTTTGGGTTATGGTTAGGGTTAGGGTTAGGTTTAGGGTAAGGGTTAGGGTTAGGAATAGGATTACGATTAGGGTTAGGGTTTGGGTTAGGGTTACCGTTAGGGTAAGGTTTTTTTTAGGGTTAGGTTTAGGTTCAGGGTTAGGGATTGTGTTAGGGTTAGTGTTAGGGTTAGGGTTAGGGTTAGGGTTACGGTTAGGGTTAGGGTAAGGGTTAGGTTTACGGTTTGGGTAAGGGTTATGGTTAGGTTAAGGTTTGGTTTAGGTTTAGGGTTTGGGTTAGGTTTAGGGTGAGGTTTTGGCTTTGTGTTAGGGTTAGGTTTAGTGTTAGGGTTAGGGTTATGGTTTGGATTAGGGTTAGGTTTAGGTTTAGTGTTAGGGTTGGGGTTAGAGTTTGGGTTAGGATTAGGGTTAGGGTTAGGGTTAGGGTTAGGGATAGGATTACGATTAGGGTTAGGGTTTGGGTTAGGGTTAGGTTTATGGTAAGGTTGTTTTAGGGTTAGGGTTAGGGTTAGGTTCATGGTTAGGGTTTGTGTTAGGGTTAGTGTTAGGGTTAGGGTTAGGGTTTGGGTTTGGTTTAGGGTTAGGTTTAGGTTTAGAGTTAGTATTAGGGTTTGAATTAGGGTTAGGGTTAGGGTTAGGGTTTGGGTAAGGTTTAGTGTTAGAATTAGGTTTAGGGTTAGGGTTTGGGTTTGGGTTAGTGTTAGTGTTTGTTTTGGGCTAGGGTTAGGGTTAGGGTTAGGGATAGGATTACGATAAGTGTTAGGGTTTGGGTTAGGGTTAGGGTTAGGGTTAGGTTTAGTCTTAGCGTTACGGTTTGTGTTAGGTTTAGGGTTAGGGATAGGATTACGATTAGGTTTAGGTTTGGGTTAGGGTTAGGGTTAGGGTTAGGGTTAGGGTTAGGCTTAGGGTTACGGTTTGGGTTAGGGTTATGGTTAGGGTAAGGCTTTTTTAGGGTTAGGGTTAGGGTTAGGTTCAGGGTTAGGGTTTGTGTTACGGTTAGTGTTAGGATTAGGGTTAGGGTTTGATTTTGGGTTAGGGTTAGCGTTAGGTTTAGACTTAGGATTAGGTTTGGGTTAGGGTTAGGGTTTGGGGTAGGGTTAGGGTTAGGGGTAGGGGTAGGGTTAGGGTTAGGGTTAGCATGAGGGTTAGGGTTTGGGTTTGGGTTAGGGTTAGTGTTTGTGTTAGGGTTAGGGTTAGGGTTAGGCTTAGGGTTACGGTTTGGGTTAGGGTTTGGGCTAGGGTTAGGGTTAATGTTAGGCTTTGGTTTAGGTTTAGGGTTAGGGTTCGGGGTTAGGGGTTAGGGGTTATGGTTAGGGTTAGGATTAGGTTTTGTGTTAGGATTAGTGTTAATGTTAGGGTTTGGCTAAGGGTTAGGGTTAGGGTTAGGGTTAGGGTTTCTGTTAGGGTTAGGGTTTGGGTTAGGGTTTAGGTTAGGTTTAGGGTTTCGGTTAGGGTTAGGACTAGGGTTAGGGTTAGGGTTAGGTTTAGGGTTTGTGTGAGTGTAAGGGTTTGTATTTGGATTAGGGGTAGAGTTAAGGTTAGGGTTAGTGTTAGGGTTTGGGTTAGGTTAAGAGTTAGGTTTTGGGTTAGGGTTACGTTTAGGGTTAGGGATAGGGTTAGGGTTAGGGTTAGGGTTACGGTTTGGGTAAGGGTTATGGTTAGGGTAAGGTTTGATTTAGGGTTAGGGTTAGGATTAGGGTTAGGGTTAGGGTTAGGGTTTGGGGTAGGTTTAGGGTTAGGGTTAGGGTTAGGGTTATGGTTTGGGTTAGGGTTAGGGTTAGGGTTAGTGTTAGGGTTAGGGTTTGTGTTAGGGTTAGGTTTAGGGATAAGATTACGATTAAGGTTAGGTTTTGGGTTAGGGTTACCGCTAGGGTAAGGTTTTTTTAGGGTTAGGTTTAGGTTCAGGGTTAGGAATTGTTTTAGGGTTAGTGTTAGGGTTAGGGTTAGGTTTAGTGTTAGGGTTAGGGTTAGGGTTAGGGTTAGGGTTTGGGTTTGGGTTAGGGTTAGGTTTAGGTTTAGAGTTAGGATTAGGGTTTGGGTTAGTGTTAGGGTTTGGGTTAGGATGAGGGTTAGGTTTAGGGTTAGGGTTTGGGTTTGGTTTAGGGTTAGTGTTTGTGTTAGGGTTAGGGTTAGGGTTAGGGTTAGGGTTAGGTTCAGGTTTAGGGTTTGTGTTACGGTTAGTGTAGGGCTAGGGATAGGGTAAGGGTTTGGTTTAGAGTTAGGATTAGGGTTTGGATTAGGGTTAGGGTTTGGGGTAGGGTTAGGGTTAGGGTTAGGGTTAGGGTTATGGTTTGGGTTAGGGTTAGGGTTAGCGTTAGGGTTAGGGTTTGGGTTAGGGTTTGGGTTAGGGTTAGGGTTAGGTTCAGGGTTAGGGTTAGGGTTAGGGATAGGATTACGTTTAGGTTTAGGGTTTGGGTTAGCGTTACGGTTAGGGTAAGGTTTTTTTAGGGTTAGGGTTAGGTTCAGGGTTAGGGTTAGGGTTAGGATTAGGGTTAGGGTTAGGGTTAGGGTTAGGGTTAGGGTTACGGTTTGAGTTAGGGTTAGGGTTAAGATTAGAGTTAGGGTTAGTGTTAGTGTTTGGGTTAGTGTTAGGGTTAGGTTTAGGGTAAGGGTTTGGGTTAGGTTTAGGGTTAGGGTTAGGGTTAGGGTTAGGGTTAGGGTTAGTATTTGGGTTTGGGTTAGGGTTAGGGTTAGGTTTAGGGTTAGGGTTAGGGTTTGAGTTAGGGTTAGGGTTAGGGTTTGGATTAGTGTTAGGGTTAGGGTTAGGGTTATTTTTAGGGTTAGGATTAGGGTTTGGGTTAGGGTTATGTTTTGGGTTAGGGTTAGGGTTAGGGTTAGGGTTTGCGTTAGGATTAGGGTTAAGATTAGGGTAAGGGATACTGTTAGAGTTAGGGTTAGGGTTAGGGTTAGGGTTAGATTTAGGATGAGGGTTTGGGTTTGGGTTAGTGTTAAGTTTAGAGTTAGGGTTTGGGTTAGGGTTACGGTTAGGCTTATGTTTAGGGTTAGGGTTTGGGTTAGCTTGAGCTTTAGTGTTAGTGTTAGGGTTAAGTTTAGGGTTTGGGTAAGGTTTAGGGTTAGGTTTAGGTTTAATGTCTGGTTTTGGGTTAGGGTTAGGGTTAGGGTTATGGTTAGCGTTAAGTTTAGGGTTAGGTTTTGATTTCGGTTAGGGTTAGTGTTAGAGTTAGGGTGAGCGTTACGGTTTGGGTTAGGGTTAGGGCAAGGTTTAGGGTTAGGTTTAGGCTTAGGGTTAGAGTTACGGTTTGGGTTAGGGTGAGTGTGAGGTTTAGGGTTAGGGTTTGGGTTTGGTTTAGGGTTAGGATTAGTGTTAGGGTTAGGGTTAGGGTTTGGGTTAGGATTAATGTTAGGGTTAGGGTTAGGGTTAGGGTTAGGGTTAGGTTTAGGTTAGGGTTAGGGTTTGGGTTAGGGTTAGGGTTACGGTATGGATTAGGGTTAGGGTAAGGCTTTCTTAGGGTTAGTGTTAGGGTTAGGTTCAGGGTTAGGGTTTGTGTTACGGTTAGTGTTAGGGTTAGGGTTAGGGTTAGGGTTTGGTTTAGAGTTAGGATTAGGGTTTGGATTAGGGTTAGGGTTTGGGTTAGGGTTAGGGTTAGGGTTAGGGTTAGGGTTAGGGTTTGGGTTAGGGTTAGGGTTAGCGTTAGGGTTAGGGTTTGGGTTAGGGTTAGGGTTAGGGTTAGGTTTAGGGTTATGGTTTGGGTTAGGGATAGGATTACGATTAGGTGTAGGGTTTGGGTTAGGGTTACGGTTAGGGTAAGGTTTTTTTAGGGTTAGGGTTAGGTTCAGGGTTAGGGGTAGGGTTAGGATTAGGGTTAGGCTTAGGGTTAGGGTTAGGGTTAGGGTTAGGGTTATGGTTATGGTTACGGTTTGGATTAGGATTAGGGTTAAGACTAGAGTTAGGGTTAGTGTTAGGTTTTGGGTTAGTGTTAGGGTTAGGTTTAGGGTAAGGGTTTGGCTTAGGGTTAGGGTTATGGTTAGGGTTAGTTTTAGGGTTAGTATTTGGGTTTGGGTTAGGGTTAGGGTTAGGTTTAGGGTTAGGGTTAGGGTTTGAGTTAGGGTTAGGGTTGGGGTTTGGATTAGTGTTAGGGTTGGGGTTAGGGTTAGGATTAGGGTTTGGGTTAGGGTTAGGGTTTTGGGTAGGGTTAGGGTTAGGGTTAGGGTTTGCGTTAGGATTAGGGTTAAAATTAGGGTAAGGGTTACTGTTAGGGTTAGGGTTAGGGTTAGGGTTAGGTTTAGGATGCGGGTTTGGGTTTGGGTTAGTGTTAAGTTTAGAGTTAGGGTTTGGGTTAGGGTTAGGGTTAGGCTTATGTTTAGGGTTAGGGTTTGGGTTAGGTTTAGCTTTAGAGTTAGTGTTAGGGTTAAGTTTATTGTTTGGGTAAGGTTTAGGGTTAGGTTTAGGTTTAATGTCTGGTTTTGGGTTAGGGTTAGGGTTAGGGTTATGGTTAGGGTTAAGATTAGGGTTAGGTTTTGATTTCGGTTAGGGTTAGTGTTAGAGTTAGGGTGAGGGTTATGGTTTGGGTTAGGGTTAGGGTTATGGTTAGGGTTAAGATTAGGGTTAGGTTTTGATTTCGGTTAGGGTTAGTGTTAGAGTTAGGGTGAGGGTTATGGTTTGGGTTAGGGTTAGGGTTAGGTTTAGGGTTAGGTTTAGGCTTACGGTTAGAGTTAGGGTTTGGGTTAGGGTGAGTGTGAGGTTTAGGGTTAGGGTTTGGGTTTGGTTTAGGGTTAGGCTTAGGGTTAGTGTTAGGGTTAGGGTTAGGATTTGGATTAGGGTTAATGTTAGGGTTAGGGTTAGGGTTAGGGTTAGGGTTAGGTTTAGGTTAGGGTTAGGGTTTGGGTTAGGTTTAGGGTTAGAATGAGGGTTTGGGTTAGGTTTGCAGTTAGGATGAGGGTTTGGGTTATGGTTAGGGTTAGGGTTAGGTTTAGGTTAGGGTTAGGGTTTGGGTTAGGGTTAGGGTTAGGGTTAGGTTTAGGGTTAGGGTTAGAGTTAGGGTTAGGGTTAGGGTTTGTGTTAGGATTAGTGTTAGGTTTAGGGTTAGGGTTAGGGTTAGGTTTAGGATTAGCTTTGGGTTAGGGTTTGCGTTTGGTTTAGGTTTAGGGTTAGGTTTAGGATTAGGGTTAGGTTTGGGTTAGGGTTAGGGTTAGAGTTAGGGTTAGGGTTAGGGTTAGGCTTAGGGTTACGGTTTGGGTTAGGGTTATGGTTAGGGTAAGGTTTTTTTAGGGTTAGGGTTAGGGTTAGGTTCAGGGTTAGGGTTTGTGTTACGGATAGTGTTAGGATTAAGCTTAGGGTATGATTTTGGGTTAGGGTTAGGGTTAGGTTTAGACTTAGGATTAGGTTTGGGTTAGGGTGAGGGTTTGGGGTAGGGTTAGGGTTAGGGTTACGGGTAGGGTTTGGGTTAGGATGAGGGTTAGGTTTAGGGTTAGGGTTTGGGTTTGGGTTAGGGTTAGTGTTTGTGTTAGGGTTAGGGTTAGGGTTAGGGTTAGGGTTAGGCTTAGGCTTAGGGTTACGGTTTCGGTTAGGGTTAGGGCTAGGGTTAGGGTTAATGTTAGGCTTTGGTTTAGGTTTAGGGTTAGGGTTCGGGGTTAGGGGTTAGGGGTTATGGTTAGGGTTAGGATTAGGTTTTGTGTTAGGATTAGTGTTAATGTTAGGGTTTGGGTGAGGGTTAGGGTTAGGGTTAGGGTTTCTGTTAGGGTTAGGGTTTGGGTTAGGGTTTAGGTTAGGTTTAGGGTTTCAGTTAGGGTTAGGACTAGGGTTAGGGTTAGGGTTAGGTTTAGGGTTTGTGTGAGTGTAAGGGTTTGGATTTGGATTAGGGGTAGAGTTAAGGTTAGGGTTAGTGTTAGGGTTTGGGTTAGGTTAAGAGTTAGGTTTTGGGTAAGGGTTACGGTTAGGGTTATGGTTAGTGTTAGGGTTAGGGTTAGGGTTACGGTTTGGGTAACGGTTAGGGTTAGGGATAGGATTACGATTAGGGTTCAGGTTTGGGTTAGGGTTAGGGTTAGGGTTAGGTTTAGTGTTAGCGTTACGGTTTGTGATAGGTTTAGGGTTAGGGATAGGATTAGGATTAGGGTTAGGTTTGGGTTAGGGTTAGGGTTAGGGTTAGGGTTAGGCTTAGGGTTACGGTTTGGGTTAGGGTTATGGTTAGGGTAAGGCTTTTATAGGGTTAGGGTTAGGGTTAGGTTCAGGGTTAGGGTTTGTGTTACGGTTAGTGTTAGGATTAGGGTTAGGATTTGATTTTGGGTTAGGGTTAGGGTTAGGTTTAGACTTAGGATTAGGTTTGGGTTAGGGTTAGGGTTTGGGGTAGGGTTAGGCTTAGGGTTAGGGTTAGAATGAGGGTTAGGTTTAGGGTTAGGGTTTGGGTTTGGGTTAGGGTTAGTGTTTGTTTTAGGGTTAGGGTTAGGGTTAGGGTTCTGTTTAGTGTTAGGGTTAGGGTTAGGGTTAGGATTAGGGTTTGGGTTAGGGTTAGGGTTTTGGGTAGGGTTAGGGTTAGGGTTAGGGTTTGCGTTAGGATTAGGGTTAAAATTAGGGTAAGGGTTACTGTTAGGGTTAGGGTTAGGGTTAGGGTTAGGTTTAGGATGCGGGTTTGGGTTTGGGTTAGTGTTAAGTTTAGAGTTAGGGTTTGGGTTAGGGTTAGGGTTAGGCTTATGTTTAGGGTTAGGGTTTGGGTTAGGTTTAGCTTTAGAGTTAGTGTTAGGGTTAAGTTTATTGTTTGGGTAAGGTTTAGGGTTAGGTTTAGGTTTAATGTCTGGTTTTGGGTTAGGGTTAGGGTTAGGGTTATGGTTAGGGTTAAGATTAGGGTTAGGTTTTGATTTCGGTTAGGGTTAGTGTTAGAGTTAGGGTGAGGGTTATGGTTTGGGTTAGGGTTAGGGTTATGGTTAGGGTTAAGATTAGGGTTAGGTTTTGATTTCGGTTAGGGTTAGTGTTAGAGTTAGGGTGAGGGTTATGGTTTGGGTTAGGGTTAGGGTTAGGTTTAGGGTTAGGTTTAGGCTTACGGTTAGAGTTAGGGTTTGGGTTAGGGTGAGTGTGAGGTTTAGGGTTAGGGTTTGGGTTTGGTTTAGGGTTAGGCTTAGGGTTAGTGTTAGGGTTAGGGTTAGGATTTGGATTAGGGTTAATGTTAGGGTTAGGGTTAGGGTTAGGGTTAGGGTTAGGTTTAGGTTAGGGTTAGGGTTTGGGTTAGGTTTAGGGTTAGAATGAGGGTTTGGGTTAGGTTTGCAGTTAGGATGAGGGTTTGGGTTATGGTTAGGGTTAGGGTTAGGTTTAGGTTAGGGTTAGGGTTTGGGTTAGGGTTAGGGTTAGGGTTAGGTTTAGGGTTAGGGTTAGAGTTAGGGTTAGGGTTAGGGTTTGTGTTAGGATTAGTGTTAGGTTTAGGGTTAGGGTTAGGGTTAGGTTTAGGATTAGCTTTGGGTTAGGGTTTGCGTTTGGTTTAGGTTTAGGGTTAGGTTTAGGATTAGGGTTAGGTTTGGGTTAGGGTTAGGGTTAGGGTTAGGGTTAGGGTTAGGGTTAGGCTTAGGGTTACGGTTTGGGTTAGGGTTATGGTTAGGGTAAGGTTTTTTTAGGGTTAGGGTTAGGGTTAGGTTCAGGGTTAGGGTTTGTGTTACGGATAGTGTTAGGATTAGGGTAAGGATATGTTTTAGGGTTAGGGTTAGGGTTGGGTTTAGACTTAGGCTTCGGTTTGGGTTGGGGTTAGGGTTTGGGGTAGGGTTAGGGTTAGGGTTAGGGTTAGGGTTTGGGTTAGGATGAGGGTTAGGTTTAGGGTTAGGGTTTGGGTTTGGGTTAGGGTTAGTGTTTGTGTTAGGGTTAGGGTTAGGGTTAGGGTTAGGGTTAGGCTTAGGCTTAGGGTTACGGTTTCGGTTAGGGTTAGGGCTAGGGTTAGGGTTAATGTTAGGCTTTGGTTTAGGTTTAGGGTTAGGGTTCGGGGTTAGGGGTTAGGGGTTATGGTTAGGGTTAGGATTAGGTTTTGTGTTAGGATTAGTGTTAATGTTAGGGTTTGGGTGAGGGTTAGGGTTAGGGTTAGGGTTTCTGTTAGGGTTAGGGTTTGGGTTAGGGTTTAGGTTAGGTTTAGGGTTTCAGTTAGGGTTAGGACTAGGGTTAGGGTTAGGGTTAGGTTTAGGGTTTGTGTGAGTGTAAGGGTTTGGATTTGGATTAGGGGTAGAGTTAAGGTTAGGGTTAGTGTTAGGGTTTGGGTTAGGTTAAGAGTTAGGTTTTGGGTAAGGGTTACGGTTAGGGTTA
This sequence comes from Eospalax fontanierii, assembly GCA_035773235.1. NCBI lineage: Eukaryota > Metazoa > Chordata > Mammalia > Rodentia > Spalacidae > Eospalax > Eospalax fontanierii. The sequence goes on from CM069527.1 coordinate 119,983,521, forward strand.
TGGTTAGTGTTAGGGTTAGGGTTAGGGTTACGGTTTGGGTAACGGTTAGGGTTAGGGATAGGATTACGATTAGGGTTCAGGTTTGGGTTAGGGTTAGGGTTAGGGTTAGGTTTAGTGTTAGCGTTACGGTTTGTGATAGGTTTAGGGTTAGGGATAGGATTACGATTAGGGTTAGGTTTGGGTTAGGGTTAGGGTTAGGGTTAGGGTTAGGCTTAGGGTTACGGTTTGGGTTAGGGTTATGGTTAGGGTAAGGCTTTTATAGGGTTAGGGTTAGGGTTAGGTTCAGGGTTAGGGTTTGTGTTACGGTTAGTGTTAGGATTAGGGTTAGGATTTGATTTTGGGTTAGGGTTAGGGTTAGGTTTAGACTTAGGATTAGGTTTGGGTTAGGGTTAGGGTTTGGGGTAGGGTTAGGCTTAGGGTTAGGGTTAGAATGAGGGTTAGGTTTAGGGTTAGGGTTTGGGTTTGGGTTAGGGTTAGTGTTTGTTTTAGGGTTAGGGTTAGGGTTAGGGTTCTGTTTAGTGTTAGGGTTAGGGTTGGGGTTTCGGTTAGGGTTAGGATTAGGTTTAGGGTTAGGGTTTGGATTAGGGTTACGGTTAAGTTTAGTGTTAGGTTTAGGGTTAGGGTTTGAGTTCGGGTTAGTGTTGGGGTTAGGATTAGTGTTAGGGTTAGGTTTAGGGTTAGCTTTGGGTTAGGGTTTGCGTTTGGTTTAGGTTTAGGTTTAGGCTTAGGATTAGTGTTAGGTTTAGTGTTAGGATTAGGGTTAGGGTTTGGGGTAGGGTTAGGGTTTGGGTTAGCGTTAGAGTAAGGGTTTGGGTTAGGGTTAGGGTTAGGGTTAGGGTTAGTCTTAGCGTTACGGTTTGTGTTAGGTTTAGGGTTAGGGATAGGATTACGATTAGGTTTAGGTTTGGGGTAGGGTTAGGGTTAGGGTTAGGGTTAGGGGTAGGGTTAGGCTTAGGGTTACGGTTTGGGTTAGGGTTATCGTTAGGGTAAGGCTTTTTTAGGGTTAGGGTTAGGGTTAGGTTCAGGGTTAGGGTTTGTGTTACGGTTAGTGTTAGGATTAGGGTTAGGGTTTGATTTTGGGTAAGGGTTAGCGTTAGGTTTAGACTTAGGATTAGGTTTGGGTTAGGGTTAGGTTTTGAGGTAGGGTTAGGGTTAGGGTTAGGGGTAGGGTTAGGGTTAGGGTTAGCATGAGGGTTAGGTTTAGGGTTAGGGTTTGGGTTTGGGTTAGGGTTAGTGTTTGTGTTAGGGTTAGGGTTAGGGTTAGGGTTAGGGTTAGGCTTAGGGTTACGGTTTGGGTTAGGGTTTGGGCTAGGGTTAGGGTTAATGTTAGGCTTTGGTTTAGGGTTAGGGTTAGGTTTAGGGTTTGTGTGAGTGTAAGGGTTTGTATTTGGATTAGGGGTAGAGTTAAGGTTAGGGTTAGTGTTAGGGTTTGGGTTAGGTTAAGAGTTAGGTTTTGGGTTAGGGTTACGTTTAGGGTTAGGGATAGGGTTAGGGTTAGGGTTAGGGTTACGGTTTGGGTAAGGGTTATGGTTAGGGTAAGGTTTGATTTATGGTTAGGGTTAGGATTAGGGTTAGGGTTAGGGTTAGGGTTTGGGGTAGGTTTAGGGTTAGGGTTAGGGTTATGGTTTGGGTTAGGGTTAGGGTTAGGGTTAGTGTTAGGGTTAGGGTTTGGGTTAGGGTTAGGTTTAGGGATAAGATTACGATTAAGGTTAGGTTTTGGGTTAGGGTTACCGTTAGGGTAAGGTTTTTTTAGGGTTAGGTTTAGGTTCAGGGTTAGGAATTGTTTTAGGGTTAGTGTTAGGGTTAGGGTTAGGTTTAGTGTTAGGGTTAGGGTTAGGGTTAGGGTTAGCGTTTGGGTTTGGGTTAGGGTTAGGTTTAGGTTTAGAGTTAGGATTAGGGTTTGGGTTAGTGTTAGGGTTTGGGTTAGGATGAGGGTTAGGTTTAGGGTTAGGGTTTGGGTTTGGTTTAGGGTTAGTGTTTGTATTAGGGTTAGGGTTAGGGTTAGGGTTAGGGTTAGGTTCAGGTGTAGGGTTTGTGTTACGGTTAGTGTTAGGGTTAGGGTTAGGGTTAGGGTTTGGTTTAGAGTTAGGATTAGGGTTTGGATTAGGGTTAGGGTTTGGGGTAGGGTTAGGGTTAGGGTTAGGGTTAGGGTTATGGTTTGGGTTAGGGTTAGGGTTAGCGTTAGGGTTAGGGTTTGGGTTAGGGTTTGGGTTAGGGTTAGGGTTAGGTTCAGGGTTAGGGTTAGGGTTAGGGATAGGATTACGTTTAGGTGTAGGGTTTGGGTTAGGGTTACGGTTAGGGTAAGGTTTTTTTAGGGTTAGGGTTAGGTTCAGGTTTAGGGTTAGGGTTAGGATTAGGGTTAGGCTTAGGGTTAGGGTTAGGGTTAGGGTTAGGGTTATGGTTATGGTTACGGTTTGGATTAGGATTAGGGTTAAGACTAGAGTTAGGGTTAGTGTTAGGTTTTGGGTTAGTGTTAGGGTTAGGTTTAGGGTAAGGGTTTGGCTTAGGGTTAGGGTTAGGGTTAGGGTTAGGGTTAGGTTTAGGGTTAGTATTTGGGTTTGGGTTAGGGTTAGGGTTAGGTTTAGGGTTAGGGTTAGGGTTTGAGTTAGGGTTAGGGTTAGGGTTTGGATTAGTGTTAGGGTTAGGGTTAGGGTTAGGATTAGGGTTTGGGTTAGGGTTAGGGTTTTGGGTAGGGTTATGGTTAGGGTTAGGGTTTGCGTTAGGATTAGGGTTAAGATTAGGGTAAGGGTTACTGTTAGGGTTAGGGTTAGGGTTAGGGTTAGGTTTAGGATGAGGGTTTGGGTTTGGGTTAGTGTTAAGTTTAGAGTTAGGGTTTGGGTTAGGGTTAGGATTAGGCTTATGTTTAGGGTTAGGGTTTGGGTTAGGTTTAGCTTTAGAGTTAGTGTTAGGGTTAAGTTTATTGTTTGGGTAAGGTTTAGGGTTAGGTTTAGGTTTAATGTCTGGTTTTGGGTAAGGCTTTTATAGGGTTAGGGTTAGGGTTAGGTTCAGGGTTAGGGTTTGTGTTACGGTTAGTGTTAGGATTAGGGTTCGGATTTGATTTTGGGTTAGGGTTAGGGTTAGGTTTAGACTTAGGATTAGGTTTGGGTTAGGGTTAGGGTTTGGGGTAGGGTTAGGGTTAGGGTTAGGGTTAGAATGAGGGTTAGGTTTAGGGTTAGGGTTTGGGTTTGGGTTAGGGTTAGTGTTTGTGTTAGGGTTAGGTTTAGGGTTAGGGTTCGGTTTAGTGTTAGGGTTAGGGTTGGGTTTTCGGTTAGGGTTAGGATTAGGTTTAGGGTTAGGGTTTGGATTAGGGTTACGGTTAAGTTTAGTGTTAGGTTTAGGGTTAGGGTTTGAGTTCGGGTTAGTGTTAGGGTTAGGATTAGTGATAGGGTTAGGTTTAGGGTTAGCTTTGGGTTAGGGTTTGCGTTTGGTTTAGGTTTAGGTTTAGGCTTAGGATTAGTGTTAGGTTTAGGGTTAGGGTTAGGGTTAGGGTTTGGTGTAGGGTTAGGGTTTGGGTTAGGCTTAGGGTTATGGTTTGGTTCTGGCTAGGGTTAGGGTTAGGGTTAGCGTTAGAGTTAGGGTTTGGGTTAGGGTTAGGGTTAGGGTTAGGTTTAGGGTAAGGGTTAGGGTTAGGAATAGGATTACGATTAGGGTTAGGGTTTGGGTTAGGGTTACCGTTAGGGTAAGGTTTTTTTAGGGTTAGGTTTAGGTTCAGGGTTAGGGATTGTGTTAGGGTTAGTGTTAGGGTTATGGTTACGGTTAGGGTTAGGGTAAGGCTTAGGTTTACGGTTTGGGTAAGGGTTATGGTTAGGTTAAGGTTTGGTTTAGGTTTAGGGTTTGGGTTAGGTTTAGGGTGAGGTTTTGGCTTTGTGTTAGGGTTAGGTTTAGTGTTAGGGTTAGGGTTATGGTTTGGATTAGGGTTAGGTTTAGGTTTAGTGTTAGGGTTGGGGTTAGAGTTTGGGTTAGGATTAGGGTTAGGGTTA